>CM020229.1:4200000-4632500 GCA_009819775.1 Phoenicopterus ruber ruber | reverse complement strand
GATAAATAGAAATCCTAGCCTCATTTATTTGAAATGTACGTTCAGGTTTTTTTAAGATACAATGCTGGAAAATATTTGCTTTATATACATGTGACTTTAATGCTTCCTCAAAATAGGTCAAGTGCTTCTTGAAGTTTCTAATTATAAGAACAGGCCTTCGACTTCAGGATTAAATACATGCAAGAAGACAGCACAGTTTACCTCCAATTTAACTTTGCTGAACGCAAACCTTTACCAAACTTACCACCAACTGCTTCTAAGTGTACTTTGTATGTGTAGGTAAACTACAGCAAATTAACCTAATTTTTTAGTTTGTTTTCCCTACCTAAATAGGACTACACCACTGTAGATGTTCTCAAAAAAAAAAAAAAAAATCCTTGTAGGTCAATGCAAATCAGCAAAATGAAGCTGTGTAATTACTGGAAGAAAGCGTTCCTCCATTAGGCATCTGCAAGCAGAACTATTTCTTCGCTGTTCGATGTGTTAATTACAACCAGATAGGATATGCCACAGAAAATTAACAGTCTTGCAAAGACATCAGAGGTAAACACACAAAACAGGAGCTGCTTAAGGGTCAGGAGAGCAAGTCAATTTTGAAGAAAGATAAAAGAACTGTCATGTATATGATTGCTTATGAAAGAGAAGAGGGCAATCCTGCCTTGTTATCACCAGTTAATTAGGCACTACAGTCAGGCATGCATACACTGCAACATTTGCCATGGTAATCAAATGTATTATTCAAATGTGAAACAAAACAAGAGCAACTGCAACTCCGACAGGGAAGAATACAATCTGTCCACACCAAGGTGCTGAATTAACTTTATGTAAGAGTTAAAAGGGAGCTCAGGAATATGTTATATTAACTTTCTCAAACAGCACTGCCGTTTAATTCAGACTACAATTTCACTTCTAAAGAAAATACTCTTTTCCAAATTTGATTCACATGCCAGGTGATGACCTTTGCAAGTGAAGATGAGGGTAATGAAAAGCAATTGGCAGTGCAGTAGGATCCTGTTATCTCTTTAATATAAGTATGACAGTGAGACTAACAAATGCACTCTTGACAAAGCCTGCCATCTCATGAGTCAAAAAAAAAAAGGGAAAAGAAAGCAATACACAACATTTTCCCTGTCCTGAGCTATAACTGCAAGCAAAAATAAAACCAATAACTGCTCTGCAAATGATGTGATGACACTGTGTGATAACTACCCTTTCCGTCTCACTAAGGTTTATACCACATTACTATACAACCAGTCTTTTTTTCAGTTTATACAAAATGGATACTTTTGGTCTAATTTTTATTCTACTGGAGAGAAGACATCCAACACTCAGTTGAGTAAAAGAGGTAGGATAACATTAGCCAGGGAATGACAGTGAGCTAATGGCTTCCCATTTCTTAATATTAAACATTTAGACAATATAATTTTCAGATCATCTGTTTCCTTTACACAAGTAAAGATCGGCAAGAAAATTCCCACTGGACTTCTTTCAATTTAGCCAAGCTGTATCTCCCTAACGTGGCAACTCTTTCAATCAAATGCGTGCTCCCTGCTGTGACTAAGGAAAGGGAGAGCAGGGTAGCCTCCTCATTCAAGCTTGTAGAAAGACTGGAAGAGTTGGGAGAGATGAATGTCAATTAGTTGATATTGTTCCTTGTCTCAACCAGTCAGATGGTGAAGGACCTGGAGAACAGCAGATGCAGTCAGACATAAGCACCCTAACATCCCTTCTCCCTATGCATAGGAGGCTCTGAATTACCATCACGTGTTGCTTTTTAAAGGCTCCTCATCCTTCCAAAACAAATACGACAAAGGAACATCTGAAATTGTGATAATTTCCCAGTACTTTATAATCCCCTCCTCTTGTAGCATGGAAGCAAACCACCAAGGACAGGGACTCCTCAAACCAGCACAATCACCACTGACTCTGACCTGTCAAGTCACAGTCTGATAAACCTGAACTAAAAAGCAGACAGTAGGCTGTCTTCCGTTGGATGGAGCATTCCCTGTAGCTCAAGACCTACTTCTGCAAGACTAGAATATAATTTATACTTCCTCGTGCCCACGTTGCAGACTCTCCTCTGCAGTTCTACAGACATTTTTCAACTTCATACTCTTGCGTGATAACTACGGCTTTCTCATATTTTGCCAAAAAACATTCAAAATGCAATAAACGAAAACATCTTTGCTGAGTGTGCAGGTACTGACCAACTTAAATGATTATTCTACAAATATCAGTAAAAAGAAGTAATAAAAATACAAAGCTATGTGGCAGGGTATTATCTGTTATGCTATTATTTTGAAGAGAGCTGCCATCAAAAGATACATATCCATAGTGAAAATCAATGCAAACAAAATATATCTAACAAATCTATTTTGGGGGGGGAATGTCTCTCTGTTCCAATCCCTCCTTTTCCTGCACAATATTCTCAATGTTTGACCACCTCAATCAAACACTACAGGAGAAAATAACATGATACAGAGTCTCTCTTCTGATCAAATTAGTCTAACATGGATCAATATGAAACCGTAGTGCGCCTGCAATCTCGGGGTCTTCAGTGGCCAGGCATACAGTAATCTGTGAGAAAGAAGTAATATCTGTTTCTTTGGCACGGAGATTTTCTTTTAGTCAGTCTGTCACTTCCCATTTCAGTTAACAAAATGTTGAATGCAGCTCATCCTTGAACAAATATTACAGCTCTATAGAGTACAAAATGGGAGGAACTGTTTCAGAGTGAAGATTCGATACAAAAACAGATCTGCAAGAAATTCCACAAACTTCAGAAGACATAGATACATACGTATAAAAATGTAACACTATACATATACCTTATTTTTCCATAATCCTTTCAGAAATGTCTAAAATTTATTTTGGAAGAAAAAAGCATAACAACAACACACATGTAAATAAAGCAAAACAAACAAAAAAATCAACTTGAGGCAATTCAACTTTCCGGCCTTGCAAACAGGCCTTGTTTTTCCTTCTAATCAATGCAAGTGTTTACAGTGATCACAGACAGAAGACCTGACTACTAAATTAGTTAAACATTCATCTTGCTAATACAAACAGGTATGTTTTCATAATCTAGGGATGTGAGTGTGTTGTGGTCAGTACACAAAACATCTGGATTGATGAGCGTTGTGAGTACAAAAAGTTAGTATTAGCAAAATTAAGTCTATTTACTCCTTTTTACATTTTACTGCATTTAGAACTGTCGGACTGATTGAGCTGGAATCTAAAGTGAGAATGAAGCAATTAATAACCATCTGAGATTCACAGTTCACAGTGTTTGTTACCCAGTTTACATCTGCACTGCCTACTGTTTCAGAGACTCTCACTGAAACCTCTGGGACCTTCATCAAGGATTGATAACAATACTCATCCTCTGAAAGCTCATACAGCTATTTGATATGTAAAGACAGGAATGGCTGCATACAGAAAATCAGCAGCATTCCTGTCACACTAAAATTGTTTAAATACATGAAATTAACCAAAAAATATTTTTCCTTTCTTACTATTCTACCGGGTCAAAAAAATTTAAGAAAAAAAAAAACAACACCCGTTCACTTTTCATCCCCTAAGGCAGCCACATCTTTTATGTCACATACTAAGACTTCTCAGACATTGTTTTGTATCCACCCAAACTTTTTCTGATTTCTGCTGCTATGCGGAAACACCTTACACTGCACATAAAGCAGCACTGAGGACATACAATTCTCATCATTTAAACAAAACCATCCATCTCTCTTTGATTGCAATTTAGTTCTTTGAGAGCTTTCAGCCTTACTTTACTTTGCAGGGTCTGAGGCAGGACTGGCCTGTACCACACCTGCTCTCCCACTGCGTTACAGGAGCTTGACCCTTCACTCAGGCGCTCCAAACAGAAACAGGATCACCCCAATGGGGGTCTGGACGCAGGGCTGTGCATCGGATAACTTTTTTTTTTTATATATATATTTTGAAGATAGGCATTGACCTCTGATTTTCTGTGGTTGCTTGTGTCATCAAATAACACCAAACAAAAGTCTTTGTCTGTCTTTTCATGGAATGGTATGTGAAATTAATTGAAAGACAAATATGAAATATAAAATTCAGATACATTACTTTTCCACAAAATTAATTTGTGCATCTATTAATTTCAATGAAGGAGTGAAAAGCTTAATTTTTTTCCATAATTAAAAGTAAGAGTTTAGTATACCTTTTTTCCTCAGGTATTTAAAATATTTAACATAAAAAAAAAAAAAAAGTCAGCTATTCACCACTCTAACTTTCCGATCAGAGGTTTTTTAAAACCTGAACATGAAATTTTAAGAGTAGTGTACAAAAATGTTTCTATCTTAAATAACTCTCATCTTCGAGAGGTTTCCATTTGAAACATTTTTAGTTGTAATGGAATTAACTTTGTAAATCTTCCTATCCCCACAAAAGAAAGAAAATGTGTCTTAAGTAGCAGAACTCATTGACAGCATATACAAACATCTACAAATAAAGTTGGGCTTCCATATCTGCATAATTCACAAATGTCAATTAAATCTCTCCAGAAGTGCTTTAAAGTATAAAGCTAGAATTTTTAGATTACATGACACTTTAAAAGTTCAAATAGCACATATCTTCTTTCAAATTCCCAAAGTAGTAATATTTCTTATTGATGCACAACATAAAAACTGATTTTCAAGAATAAGGGTCAACATGGCACCACAGCATTATAAAGAGGAACTCAATTTAATATTTCAGCCTCTTAATTTTAAGATATTGCAGTTTTATCATTTTTTTCCACACTTTAATTTGTTTAATTATTAGGCAAATACCATATCAAAGCAGTGAGACTAAAGAGAAATTTCACGCTCTTGAACTTCAGTAAGGAATGCCCACCAGCAAGAAAGTGAATACAATGCAATCTTGAATTTCTAAGCCTCATCTCAGTCCCAAAGAGAGCAGGTAGGTGGTGCTTAGAAAAATACAGATGTCTGGGAAGACTAAGTGCATTGTGAGAAGCTTTTATTTCACATGACTATTATTTCCTTATTATAATAGTGTCACATGATATTTTTTCTACATCAGCAGGAAATAACAACACTTTGGGATTTTAACAATCTCTCTGAACACGTAAAATAAATTAAACATAGTATTCTGCATTATCTGTCAACGGGATTGTGCTCCGAATGGGTATGGATATGATTATAGTATTAGCTTTTCCTCTTTTGCATTTAGAACATTTTTCCTCGCTCATGCTGTTAGAATAAAAAAAAAGGAAAAAAGTATCCTCAATCCACTAAAATAAATACTTCTGTTATATTCTGTTGCTTCAACAATGAATAAAGCAACCATGCAGGTTTATAATATCAATTCGCAGGGCTCTTTCTGCTTCAGTGAACTGTTACTGAAAGGTTCAGAACAAAGCTACAGGCAGATCGGACAAAGCTGCTGTAACAGGATTTACATTATACTCAAACTGATAAGACCACATCAGAGAACTGCTCAGTCTTCAGTACCTTTGATTAGAGTAGCACAAGGACCGTGAGTATTTTGGCTCTGAGCACCTGATCACAGCATCTGTATTACACCTACTAGCTTAAGTGTTGATCTAATCTTACATCGGTAGGAGAATTTGTTTCCTCTTTTTCCTTTCCTCCCTCTCCATCAAGTACATTAGGATGGTGATAAAATGGGAAGCCAGGAAAGCTGTAGTAATGTTGAGCTATCTATTATATACATATAGTTATGAAAAGAAACAAACATACAGACTAACATCTTTTGAGATCTAAAGTAATTAAAATGTTCTATAGTCAAACAATTAGCAGACACTTTTTGGTGGAAAGAGGGAGACACAACAAGGAAGATCATATCCCAAGGGACAGCAAACATAATGCTCAATAAATAATTAATTAAATACCGCCAGGTGAAGTCACTGCCATGAATTTCTTACAAGCAAGGAGTTTCTTTGTGCAGACTTAGCTACAGTCACATTTCTGAATGTATTTCTGCTTAAAGCAACAGCTACATTTCAATTTTTTCCTTCTTTTTCCCTTAACCACATTTATCTTTGCAATCCACACTGATTATGCCAGACTACCCCAAAGAATCTTTTTGTTTCATTTTCACATTCAATAAACATTCAAATGTAAACCATTTGTGCATGACAATAAACTCAAGGCTTTAATTAAATAAAGCACAAAAGAAAACAACACAGCATTTATAGGATGTAATGCTACCATTCTAGTGATTAGTGATTACCTGCTACGAGGCTAATCCCTTAAAGTTCCTTGCCCAATGCAGTAGCTAATACAATTTTTTTGCATCACCAACACTAGCAGATGCTGATTACACCTTTCCTGGCAACCGATACCGCATTGCCCATGATCCAGCCTTTTTGACTTAAACCATACTAATACTTGAGCAACAGTTCAAAAATAAGTATAGCAATTAAAATGCACATTCCTTTTTATGTCATAAGCACAATGGCTGAACTCACCAGGGAGGCAGGATAGAAACTGCTCTGCGCCAAGTCTCTGAATTGATTCCTGCTGCTACGAGTGCTGTTTGCCTGAGCATTTTGCACTGCACTGTTGTGATCAGTCGCAAGTTTGGGGCTCTTGTTACCTCTAGCAAACCTTGGCTTTTGGAAGCACATTTTCTTCCCAGAATGAGACAAAAACTGAAACAGAACTGACGTGTGATACACAAAACTCCTGACTCAGCAAGACAAAAAGCAAAACAAAGGAAAGAAACATCTCTACCAAAGTTAGTAGGAATAAAGTGTCTATAGCAACTTTGTTTATAGGAATGAAAAAACCAACCAAACAAACATAACAAAACCACCAAATACGCTAAACTTTAGTAATTTGAACATCTCACTAAAAAAATAGCCCATCACCCAAAATTAAGACAGTAACATAGTGGAATATTTACAAAGACTATAACTGCTTGTTAAAACAGTGTATTATTCACTATAGCCTGTTAATGAATACCTTTGCGTCATAAGAAAAAGTGCATATTTAAGAACATGAAACCCATAAGTGATGTCACTCTGTATCAAATTGTTTGATTCCCAGTGCTTAGTTACAAAGAAAAGAGGTGTGCTCTTAAACATGTAAGGAAAATGCTCCTGCTTCTGAAAAAGGTTTTAATGGCTGTATTCCTCAAAGCGTACACACATGTTCTAAGCAACTTCCACATAAGCTGTAAACTTTGCTTTGGCTGTATGTTCTTTGGCAGCACCTGGTGGAATTTGGATAAAACTACAGTAATAATGTAAAAGAAAAGTTACTACAACTCTAGTACTTTTTGTATAAATACTTCTGATGAAGTTACTTCCTAAACTATTCACAAAGCACAAACTTCAAGTTAACATGAAAATAGATAATTTCTTGTATTTTACAAAACATCAGTGGGTATTGTTGTAATATCAAGTACCATATTACAATAGCTACAAAATCTAGCTCTAGTCTTGAGATTAGTAGTCAGCTTGTTTTGCACTATTCTAGTGAAAAAAGAACAGTAAATAAAATAAAAAAATGCCATCGATTTGATACAACCTGGAGGATAGAAAAGATTTCATATTTACGATAAATTAACTGTCACTCATAGCAACAGATCAAGTAAACTGACATCTCTACACAAAAAAATACAGTGAAATAGCACACAGGTTTTTGAAGACATTTTAGAGAAAGTATCTGACCACATTTTGTACTTGCCTCTGTCAATGACTGGTAAAATCTTTTCAATTTAGTCATTAGCAGAGAGCAATCATTCAAACTAAACAGAGAACTAGTAGGTAATTAGATATTATCTGTTTGTGGTGCAGAGCTTCTAAAATTATAACGTCCTATCAAAAAGTATTTGCGGGGGGTGGGGGGGAGTGAGGGAGAGGAAGGGGACTTCTCAAAGCAATACTATAGGAAGTATTTAGCATAATATGAGCCGGTGGCTGTCAAATTCGTCTCATTTGAAATACTGTAATTAACAGAAGGGAGCCCAACATACTTACCATGGTTAGCCACTTGTGTTCAAATCATGCTGAAGAGTTTTGAAGCCCAGAAACATCATCTTTTTTTTTTCCCCCCACTACCAAAGCACTAAAACCCAGCAGCATTTTACCCCAATAACCACCTTTAAAAAGCATTTGTGACTTCATTTATTTTCTCTTTCTACAGTCTAGGAATAAATTAATAAAGAAAACTACTGACACAGGTGAGATTATCTTTTATGGAAGACTTTCAACTAATTAAAAGTTATGTTAAAACAAAACATGATGTTAAGAAGTAATTGTACTGATGACCAATATTCACACTTTTTATATCAATCTCTTCTATTGAAAATAATTTTGGATTCTTATATTTATAAATGCACTGTCCCCTCTGTAATTTGGCTTCAAGATGTCAAACATTTTTGTCAAGCGCTGTTCAGAAAAACAGCATGAGACTACTTTACAACCACATGTTCTTGCAGATCATCGCTCATCATTCCAGTCTACCTTTGATATATCCATTTCACAAACAGGTAATACTGCATGCTGAAAGCTAATCCAAGATGCGAGATGTATGTGAATAGGTTACTAAAATATTACCGTGACACAGAGTTTTCTGGCAAGCATAGACACAACACTATCCATTTAAAATTAGGATCTAAACTTTAAACAACAGAACCACTTATATTTTCTCCAGTGCCTTTCACCTGAGCCCTATAAAGCACTTTACAAACATTAAGAAACTGAACCTCACAAAACAGTCTGATAAAGGGTAATGTGTATCACTTAACCCACCACTTAAATGCCACCACCTTTCAGGTGAATCACAGATGCACCAGGACATCCTACAACTGCTTTTGACAGAAAATGAAGGGAAAAATCTGCACCTTGTTAAAAAAAATTCTAAGTTACACTTTTAGTGTCATGCTGTTTGACTGTGATGTCACATAACCAAAAGTAGATGTGACTTCAGCATCCTGTCGTTACTAAGAACCTCAGATAAACCTTTTTGCATGTTTTCTATTCTGTTGGTACACTTGCAAAGCTATCATTAACATTAGATGCTTTAATGAATCAAGACAAGACCAGACTAATTTCAGATTTGTGAGCTGGCGCTGTGTGTCTTTCCAAAATAAGCACTGCACAGGCTCACAATGCCTATCGAGGATACAGTCCAATCCGCATGACTGCACGTTTCCACATGTTTGGGATATTATAAAAAGATACCTCTACATTCTGTAACTCGGAATCTTGCAAATCTGAGGTAAATAAATTTTTTCAATGAACAGTTTTAGGCTTTTTTGTTCTCAGTTCAACTACCTTAAGAAAAGGGTTTTCTCTAACTTTTCAGTGGCATTATAACCTCTTTTTCTTTTAATAAACAAGATTTGTGCAATTTAGATCATGCATATCTTTCGTTTACTTTAGATCTGCTGTCAGGGAAAAGGGAGAAAGGTAGTAGACAAAAGGTCCAGCAACGGGAGTTCAAGATTCGATTTCTTTAAATGCATTTACTTGAAGGCTCTAAAAGCCATGTTATAGTTTAATCTTCCCCAAACCATTCAGTTTCTGCTAGATTTAGCACTTTTGTCCCTTTGTATTCACAGACTTCACATAGCTTCTCCCAGGCTGGCAGGCCAACATATTAGAAATAAAATGCAATTCTGGTATCTGACACTTCAATTTAGCTTCTTCAGTAGCAAAGATCATCAACTGCACTGCTTTCTCCCATGACAGAAGATCACCTAAATATCACTTAACTGATGTGAGCTCTGTTGGTAATGCATACACTGTCTCCCCACTACATTACCACCATGCTGCCTAGAACAAAAATCAATTTTTAATTGACTAGATTATTTGAGGAATGTGGCCTATCCACTGTGCACTGCTGATAGATTCTCCTAGTTTTCCTTTCAGCAAAGACTGTAAAATTTCGAGTATCTTCAATACAGTAATTCAAAGATTTATCCAGAAGCCATACGAACAGAACAACATCAGAGTTTTTTCAGTACTACCCCTCCATTATTCTCTTTCCTGGCTAGCAAAGCTAGGTCTCTAAACCACAGTACAAATGAAAAAAAAAAAAAAACACCACCGACATCAGAAGGATGATGAGGTTTTCATTGAAATTAAAATTATACAGAGGATGGAAATGGATAAGGAACACTGAGGGCTATAGTGGACTTGAAAAATTCCTTTTAAGTTTGACACTGAAAGACTGCCAGTGGATTATACTGTAGAGTATCACATCTACAAGATCCAAGAACAATCTGCAATATCTGGCCCCAGCAGCAACCAAAGTCCGATTTCTCAGCTAAGTATCATTACTGTTTTCTTCAGTTATCATTGCTGCCTGGAGGTATAAACCCAAGCAATTAAGGCAAAGGGTTGACAGTAAAAAGAAACATTATACAAATGAAAACATGGATGTGAGTGCGTATAAAACACTTGACACTTTATCAGTAAATATTGCAGTAAACAATTTTATGAAACACAGCGTAAGGTATTCATTGACTATTTTGTACAGAGATTATAAAAGTTTCTGCGACTTCAAGGAGTTGTCTGACAGGTTAGGCGTATCATTTTACTAGCTTTTATCTCTCCCTTTCTTACTGCTCAAACAAAAGACAACTGCACTGATGTACTAAACAGAAAATTCTAGACTCATACTGCAACCCTTTCCAGCAGACTCAAGTGCCAAATTCTGCACTGTACTCACATTAGTTTTAATGGACTGATTCTGATCAATGTCAAAAATCAGTACAGTTCCAGAAATCACAAATTTAAGATACTGATTTCCTGCCAGTAAAGATATATATGAAGACACATTTGGCTTCTTAAGTTT
Organism: Phoenicopterus ruber ruber; assembly: GCA_009819775.1. Taxonomy (NCBI): domain Eukaryota; kingdom Metazoa; phylum Chordata; class Aves; order Phoenicopteriformes; family Phoenicopteridae; genus Phoenicopterus; species Phoenicopterus ruber. The sequence continues at coordinate 4,621,689 of CM020229.1, read as the reverse complement.
CTGAGTCTCATTTCACAAAAGACCAAACCATGTATTTTTCTTTAACCACATGCATTAGAGCTTGACCAAGTGGTCAACAGGATGTTATTTTTTTCGTGTTCTCTGTGTATCACTTCATGAAAGTACCAACATTACTGGCATTTTACAGTACCATTGCATAGTGACATTACTGACATTTTATGCCATAGTCTGCTGGACCGCGTGCAGCCAGCGCAGCTATATTTCAGGAGGTCAGTCCCTGACCTAATCCTCCGAGAGACGACCACGCTGCCGCCCCTGCCAGCCCAGCAAAGAGGGTACTGCGAAGCAAGCGGGCTCAGGCACTACTCCTTGTTTTAGAGCAGTGGTGCTAGCTTGTGCCAGTTTAAAACGCTGGCAAAAGCGTGCATCCGCAGAGGTTTCCTGACTGGTCTCTTAGGCTGTTATGATTCTCCTGTCACTGCTACCAGATCTGTACATCGTTGGATTACCTGCAGTACAAATCTTAGCAAATTCAGTATAGTCATATTTCTACCCGATAAACTAGAACACATGGTTCAGAGGGGGGTTTGTGCTGGTTTTATGAAAGCCGGGAGAAGACAGAAATACCTGATCTCACATAAAGTTAGAGTGTCACAGTAAGAGAATGCCTGATTTGGGTTAGACCTGTCAGTACAAAGCGAGCCTGCCAAAGTTTCTATCAGACCAGCACCTCGTACCCTGTCAGCATGGCATTTGTGATGCAGTACTAAAAATCCTAAAAGCCAGACTTCCTGGGTCATCGAACCGTACCCCATAGATTTGCTGTCAAAATTCACAGATTCTGGAACTTGATATTCACAGAAAACTCTCCTCCTCCACTTTAACAATAAACACAAACTTTGTTTTTTTCAGAGCTCTATCCACTTTCAAGCTGCTCCATAAGCTCCAAAGGTAGAAAAGAACAAAGAAAATATTTCAACTGATTTTTTTTGTTGTTTTATTTCCTGGTGATTCATGGCAGTCACATACCCAAAGCTCAACTAGATGTCAGATAAAAATAAGCCACCTTTAAATATGCGAAACAATCCAGGTCTCTGAATATTTCAGTAATTGCCAATCATTATTCCAAAAGAAGTGTGTATTTAAAACTAAATTTATGCTTTGAAATGAAGCAAGATAAAAGCATGATTAAAACTACTTTAGAATACCAGTTAAAAATTAGAAGTGAACCTTTCTCCTTGTTTCAGAATCAGGAACATGTTTATGGTCCAGGTTGAAATGTATATTTCATATGCTACTCATGTCCACTTCCAATACCCTTCTGTCTTAATCCAAATACTCGTGAACTGCTACAGCCCTAAAAGCATCCTGGATACGATGGCTACGATGTCAGGAATACATAGGATGAATCTAGGACACAGCAAATTTCTGCTATTGTCTTTTAAATACATTCAAAAAAGTGTTCTCTGACTCTAAAAATACTGTTTAATATTAAGTAATCCAGGAAGGAATCTTCTTATTCCATGGATTTCATACAGACTTGGAATTTCTGTTCTCCAGTTCACATGAAAGTAAAGGACAAGGCTTGTAGCCCAGCGTAGGTGTACTACACTGGCTTTCGTAATGCCTTGTCAAGAATTAATTCAGCTTCGTAACTGCAAAAACAGGAGCCATCGAAATCTATGGTTTCCACAGCCTATGCTCACAGAAAAACAGTTTCCATCTCACTGATAGGCAGTGAGGAAATTCTCAAATATTTTCTAGATGTCTGCACATCTGCCTTGTCATCCTGCCTACATCCACCTAGCTTCAGAAGCTCAAGGCTTCTGTTCAGCCTACGTGATTGCTTCCCCTAAGAGGAAAGGAACTATATAGTGTGTGTGTATATATACACACATGCATATATCTTTATTATCTTTTTGTTAATATAAAACATCAAAATATAACAATAACTGAAATCCTAAATACTTGAATTATCTAAATGATTTCCAGTAATTAACTTGTGATTTACTGGCTTCTTAACAATAGCTCTATTAACTCATCTTCACGGTAGGCCTTTTCAATACTGGTATGTAACTTTGAAAACAAGCTGCTTAGGAAAATGATTTATAAAATAAAGAAACATCAACTTGCTCAACTAATACAAATGACCAGATTTGATCCCTAACATGAATGAACCTTCAAGTTGCTGTTCTATCAACACTTTGGACTTGTATACCACAGCTCAGCTTTGACAAATTCACAGTGTGGTGTTATAGTCTACAGCACTTAAAAGCCGATCCATGCATTTTAGAAGACTATAGTCAAGCTCTTGCTCATTTGCTGATTACGATAATTGAAAAATTGGGGAATTTTTTGTCTCTTAATGAAACGAAATTAAACTCATGTAAACCTGTGACTGAGAGTACCCTGGGGGATGAGTCCACAATGCAAGAGATTCCGGTCTGATTTTAATAAAAACAGCAATAATATGCTACTCTTACACAGTGCACTCCCTCTAGTAATGCTGTTTTTACAAATAAAGAAAAAAAAATAAAGGATAGGTTGAAATCAACATTTTCAAAGATTACTTAAATTTCTGCCGATTGATTGGTTTTTCTGAAGCACGCATCATCTCTTAAAAGAAGGCCTCTGCGTCTAAAACCTGGCATCCAACTGCTGAGACATCTAAGAAAACAGACTTCCCCAAAGATAAGGAAAGCATAGTAAAGCTCATACTAGAAGTGAGAAGTCCTGATACTTTTCTCTTCTGATAGTTTACCTTTGGACTTCTCATGTTCCTACGCAACTTCAGCAACCGTACAAGAACTCTGACTTGGCGCTATTTTCAGATTAGAAAGCAGCCCTTCCCTAAGTGCCAAAATAAAGCTAGGCTGTGTTTGATTTGATGCGGTATTTGGAGTAAAACAACAGCCTAAACGTTCCTGCTGCTCCAGGTCACTACAGTGAAACTAAGACTGAACAAGGAGCACACCAGCATACAGCAGATTTATATTATTAAAATCTGAATTCTTGAGATTAAATCTGAATTTTAAAATCAAGTTTATATTCTTTTATAATCAGGGGGGTGCATATAAAGCACTTGTATAAAATATTGCTATTCTTTATAGTTAACAATGTAACCTAAGACGGTAAAATAAAGTATCACTGAATCCCCCCCCTCACCAAACCTTAACACTTTTTCCTTCAGATGAGCACAATTACCCCAAATGAAGAAATAACTTCATTAATTTCAGTATTAGCCAACAATAAACAAAGCTGACTATTATTGTACTTATTCCCATAAAATCAAGCAGATTATACCGGTGGGCCAAGATTGTAATCTCTGTTTCATAGAGAAGGAAAACGAAGTTGCAGACCAGAAAAGATTTGCCCATCGTTGAACAATGATGCAGTGACTGACAGCAGTATTTAAACAACATTTTGTCTTTGTTAAAACACAACTAGCAGACTTCAGTACTTTTTGTTATCTATGTCAGATTTCACCCCAAAAGGTGTCTGTGGTTTCCTATCTACTGAAAGCCATTAATAAATTACCCATGTTTTGGTCAACTATCTTCTACTTTATTCATTTTTGCTTGAATCTTTCTAAAGCTTTGACTCTTTTGTAGATTACAGGACAGACAGCAAAGCTCTTTCTCGTCCAGTGTTTCAAAATCCTAGATGTTGCATAGAGAAAATTTAAGACATTTGTGTCGGCTATTAACAGAATCTTCTGTGCAATTTTTCAGCTGCATGTTTTTGTTCTTTGTATTATGTATTAAATTTACTTCTATTTTACAGTTTTCTAAAATGCTACTTCAAACAGGTAATGATGGAAAACACTATCTGCCTCTGGGTACTTGCAGGCTGTGCTCTGGCTTTTTAGCTCACACACACGGATTCCTTCAACCTATTTTACTTACTTCCTAATTTAATTGTTTCTGATAGCAGGTTTATGGCCATCCTTGGTTTACAGAGCTGTAATTCCTTCATCACGTTCCAAATATGTTTTTCTTCAGCTGAGGTCCCTAACAGCAACACAGTTCCTCTCCCCCCATCATCTTACTGCTTTACACTACAAACCCTTATGAATTTAATTTAGGTATATATACGGGTAAAAATATTTAGTATAACTCACACATTTGTTCTTCTCTATTTCAAACATTCATTTAATAATGCTACTCTATTAATCTGATGAACGCTAAGTACAGGACAATGCGCAGATACCTAATTTTACCCAGAGGGAAACAAAACAATTTCCAAAAAGCCATCACTTACTACAGCTCTCTGTTGATATTTCAGAAACGCATTTGTCCCTTGGATACATTCAGAAAGCATTCTACAAGTCTACAAATGCATCTTTTTAATAACAGCACCACATAATTCTTCAATGCTACACAGAGATGAAAAAGTGCAAATGTTTTATCTATCCCCAAAACAAAGGTAATAAGCCTTTGTCTTTGCTTTTTTTTGTGCGTGCTTTAAGCATTTACCTTAATGAGCTTTGTTTCTTTGTACCTCTGGAGATTAGTATTCTGCCCAACAAAACAATTTATTGCCCAAAATGTTACTACTGCTGATAAAATCTTAGCTTCTCCAATACTTCTGGCTTGACAGCTAATACCCTAATGTTTCATTTACAGCTGAACAAAGCAGCTTATCTCTACTAAAAGGGGAATTAGTTAGTAGTAAGAAATAATTTCAATCATCTGTTCTGCTTCCAAAGTAAAGTGATGACTTGTGCATTCTTGCTTCTATCTGATGACAGGTATGTTGCAGTTCTTGGAATACAGAACAGGTCTGTCACATAAGCTTTGTAATTCGTACAATGCAGCTACACGGATTAGGGAAGAGTCAGGTCTTTGCTGTCAAAAAAATCTGTGAGCAGCAGCGTGTGGCAGTCAGCACTTTTACTTCACAGATAGGGCACGGACTCAAGGGAAAAAAAATCAGTTCTGATCAATAAATAGCTTCATTTTGTATCTGCAACTCTTTGTAATATTCCAACAAGTGTATGTATATGTGAAAATCCCTATTAATAACAGAATAGATTTTGTTGACAAAATCATACTTTAAGGCATATGCTTTGCAAAAAATGGCTTTGATTATCACCTTACTACCTATCTAGTTATTTATATGTCCAGGAATGAAAATGACTAGGATTTTATCTACACATCATACACATCAAATCAGTTGTGGAATTTCTATCTAGAGTAGTTGATGTATACTTGGAAATCTCTATGGTAAAGGACAAAGACTGATTCTTGCTTGATGTCTGAATGACCTTCTTATCCCAACATCATTTTTTCATGTTGTTACAGAATAAGGTCACCTGAATACTTCAGGGAAAGCAGCATAACATTTGCCCACACTATTTTCTCTGTACATTTTCTCTGCACTAATATTTTTTATAAGTAGTAATTTATTTTGCACCGAGTTTAAAAGAATTACAGAAGTAATTAGAACTGTAGTGCCATTCTTGAGTTCTCTAATATTTGATACTTTAATTGGGCACCACAATTTATGAGAGCATAAGAATTTATAGCTAATACTTTTTAAATTCAGTATCTGTGTTACCAGAAAAAAATGAAATTATAGATTTCAGGTGGCACGAGTAAAAAAGGCTGTGGTTGAAGGTGAAAGGTGCATTAGATTAAAATATTAATACCAGGAAATAAACCAAAATTAAAATAATCCTTCAGAATTAACTGGAAAGACATTACATGACAATCTGATGTTAATTTCAACCGGTACATATGTATTTTCCATGTAGTCAGCAATACATACCACTGATTTCGTTCAGCTTGATATTCTAAGATGAACATGCTGAACTTATGTTAACACTGCAAAATTTCCATAAGTGTAAGTGAATGAGTTAGGGGAAAATGTGGCAATGGTTTTAAGCACCACACAATAAAACAGATTTTCCATGATTACAGTACCGTGGCTTTGGTCTCTATCTTCTCAGAAATTTCAAAATACTAGAGGGTCCAGTGGCAAGAGGCTTGTCAGAAGTTAAATGCACAGCACCACTGATTGCAAAGTTCTACTTCTTCTTTTTTAGGTAACGGAAATTGTAACTTATCTATTTGATAGCAACTCTACTTCAGCCTAATAGACAGAGTGCTCAGAAAATACACATCTGATTTCTTCTTACGCAATAAAGCTAAATTAACTAGGTATGAGAAAGAGGCACTGCCATTTTGCAATCCTGCTATATAATCCTTCATTCAGAACTTTCACTGTGCTATGTCTTAATAGAGTTCCAATAGATTTGAAATTAATTGTGCATTTCTTTCTGAGATTCTTTTTAGTCTTATCTCACGTCCTTACTTTTCAATCACAACTAAATGTCATACATCAGTTTCAAAATTAAGTTATAATATACATTACAGTTATCCTACTAAAACATTTGTCATCTGTTGTGTGATATTAAATTCAATCTTTCTGCAACACACATTTCACTGACCACTTTACCTGCAGTGCTATGCTCTTTCCCAGCTCTCAAGAGATGCTAGACCACCTTAGCATTTTTCATACTCCTCTGTTAGTCCAGGAATCTGTTTCAACTCTATATGGCTAAAAGGTCAGTTTGTTCCTCTGCTGTGAGAGCTTACTTTATTCTACTTCTATGTGTCTTATGTTGGTTATAAAAAGACTGAATGGGCTAAGCAGCCTTTTTTACTGAGGGATGTATTTCTCAAAAAAAAAAAAGTGATATTACAGAGGATAACATTACATGTTGATTTACCCAAAAAGCCATTTACTAAAACCTGAATTTATACTTTAACTGAGCTTACCAATGAAAATCTTAAATGCTTACTTGGCTGCTGCACCACATGGCAAATTCTGCATGACTGCCCAAGGGAAAGTCAAGATTAATCAAAAGGTTGTGATCAGAGATGAAGTAACAATCATTTTACCCATATTTATCTGGGAACCCAACAGTATTCAGTTAAATGCTGGTAAAATCCAGAAATGTGGATTATTTCACTTATCACTAGACTATAACTGCCTCTGAGATTCAAATACTTTTTGCAAAAGGAACACCTGCACACAACAGTTCAAAATACGACACTAAAAGAATGCGATAGACAGCGTTTCCTCTAGAAAGAATGTAGCTGGACTAATCAGCCGCAGGAAGTCATTAAACGAGCAAAACATTCAAGACTTTATTTCTTGTCCAAAATGTCGTATTCTACCAGCATGTAATGTTCAGCTAAGGTCACCACCACCACAGACCAAACTGCTTGTTACTAACTCTACTACACTTTTTTTTTTTATAATCTTTTCTTACTACCTGTCCTTTCACAGTTCTGCAGTTTGTGATATCATCCATAGAAATTTGTTGGGCTTTTAAAATTAATTTTGCTTTTTAAATTAATTAAGTCTTTAATGTAGTTAAAATGAGCTGATACCACAGAATCACCAAAATACCATCACATTTTCTTAATTTGAAAAGGCCAGAAAAAGAGGAAATATTAGTTCCTGCTTATGTTCCTACCTGTATTTCAACCTTTTGTTTGTACGCCTACATACATATCGATGCATGCACACACGCAAATAGCTCCTCACCTCACTTCTATAATAAGCATATATCCAGATATAATAATGAAAATATGGATAGAATACTTTCCGTTCATATGAATCGTCAAGGTATACATTGGCAGTACATAAAGTAACTTGGGTGACAGTTTAAAATGCTTATTTAGCTGATCGCTTAACACGAATAAATGTTCAAAAAGGTAAGGTGGGAAAATGTAATGATTATTTAAGAGTGCCAAGAAAGGTTTCAATTTGATAAAACAGGTAGAATAAGAATACTTCTACCTACCCTGCAAAGGAAAGGACAATTTTCTTTTTGGTTTATTGATGATTCTCAATACAAATATAAAGAGAATATATAAGAAGGTGTAAGCTACTGCAGCTAGAACAACAATTATACAGACAGCTATGTGTAAAATGAAATTGGGAGAGGATCAGGCATATAAGATAACTTCAGGCACCCTGAAAATACTACTCACAAGGATATGAATATGTATTTACACAAGGCTAAGTCCTAGAGTTCTTACTCACTAGAACCTTATTTAAAACCATGAAAAGGCTTCTGTGAAGGAATGTTATCAGATGTGGTCCCACAGAATCTTGAGGATTACGCAGAGTGAAGTTGGATTTTATCCTAATTTATTCCTCACGGCAGTAATGACAATGTCTACATACACAGAACTGTAAGAGTTCTATTTGGCCTGGAGTAGTTTAATTTTTAGCACAGGTACTGTGCTGTCATTAATCTTTGAAAGTAGTATTAATTTAATGATGCATGCATTAAAAGTGTAAACCCGCAGCTGTACAAGATTTAACTCCACTGACAACAGAAGCATTGAGGCATCGATTCACTGAGATTTTAACTCTGAAATGAAATTTTGCACAAAATATGCATTCTTGAAAAGTAAATTACAAGTAAGATTTTACAAGTGAAAAATTTAATTAAGTAGTTGATTCTGCAAGCATCAGAACGATGTCTTCAGCTACAGCGTAGTTACTGCATTTGACATTTAGTATACTTTCAACACACACAATTTTTTTTCTTTCTCCGCACTTACTATTAGTAATTTTAAAAATATATGAATTTGACAGCATGCACAGAAAGATGTGGAAACTATCCATTTGCTGCACACTGTGTCGGTTCAATTGTCCATAAATGCTTAAGAAAATGGAAAAATGGTAAAATGGTAAGCATGTGGGCTGCATGCATTGACTGTGGTCACTTCTGTTATTTCTTTCCACCTCATCACACATTGTGTGAGCTGCATTTCCAATTAACCTTCCCCTGAAATAAAGTAACTTGACACGGCCTATACTTAATTTTCTTTTATACTGATACAAACCGTAATTCCTTTATCACATAATAAGATGGGCTATTTAAATTTATATAGAACCCCAGAACTTACAATCAGGATCGCAGAACAGACTGGCATGCCCCTGAAGACTCTATGAAGCCAAAGAGACTCTCCGTGGGACCAACTCATTGTCCAAACATCATAAATTTGAAAGTAAGAATTTTCTGTGGTTTCCATGTATAGAAGTCAAGGTTTAGGAAAAGTAGCACTATCACCAAATATAGTAGTAACATGTATGAATTACTGAATGCGGATGAGAAAACACAGATTTCCTATTATTCACGGACAAATTTAGCAGGTTAATCCTATCAACTGCAGGGATTTTGGCAGTTGAAAATGCCAGAGCATCTGTGACTTTGACTTTTCTTGGAAAGAAAGCAGAACTGGAAGATAACTCCTGAGTCAGTGAGTCCCGTCACCTGCTAGGAAGCCACATGATGTAATTTTTGTTGAGAAACTGAAGAAAGTCTGTCTTAAAATTTGGTAACTGTTTGATCTCCCCCAGCCCATGCTCAAACTGGAATCCTGTTTCAGAAACTCCCTGATGTGACTATTTAAGTGTGCTTTTATATCTCTCTGTAAATTATGACGGATAGCGTATACCTATTTCTCTTTGTGCCTTTTAGCTTAAAATGCTATCCATATCCCTGTTGTTTACTCCAAAGTATTCAGAGAGAGTAACGATATCCTCTTCTCAGTCCTTTTCTTTGCTTGACTAAACATGCCTACCTCTTTTCTAATACATTTAGTTCTCCATTCCCCTCATCCTACTAGCTCTTCTCGGCACCGATTCCACTTTGTGTCCACCTGTCATGATCCAACTGCACCATCTGGTTAATTGAAGATATTGTATGTACTTATAAGCCTTGTATATACCATTAGACTTTGAACTAGCTGAGTGTTTGAGTTTGGGATATATAATTTATAATGTTAGCTTTGATGTTTTGGAGCTATTATAGTATTTAACAATAACACCTTAGCTGTAAACTCCTTGAATATAGGTAATGTGGGGTCAAGCACAAAAACACTAGGCCAATATTCTAGATTTCAAATTAGGCTATATGGCCTGTTCATGCAAAACCAGCAGCTTTTAAACATACAAATTTGTTGCAGATTAGTTTTATTAGTATGATCAGCCTTTGTTTTCAATATTTTAAGCATTATACTATAATTTTAGAATTTTAAGTATCATTCTAGTAACAAGAAATAAACATAACAATAAATATCTGTCATTTTAATAACAGGTTCTGTGGTTATAATATGTAAAGATGACTTAAACATTTTGAGAATATTCTTTTAAGCATTTGTTCATACCCATATGTTATGTCTGGAGAGCTATTTGCTCACTTTGGCTAATTTTCTTTCTAACTACCTCTCTATTTATTATCATGACCAACAGTAATTATAGAGAAATTATTTTTTAATGAATACACTGGAGTTTCTTTAGACTTTTTGCCTACAACAGGCTACAATGCACATTATAGTAATGGTGTCTTTGTTACAGGTGGCCACTTTAGGATGAAATTGTCAGAACATATGGTAGGATAGGAGAAGAATATGACAAAAAGAGAAAGTATTTTATTGGATTAATCAATCAGGAAGATTTTCTAATACTATACTCTCACCCCACCCTAACACCCAGTCTTCACAGTTCTAGAAAGTAATGAATATATAGCTTAATATAATGTAGGACTATTTACTCACTATGGACTACGTTATGTCTGGTCCACCTGGCTGTATACTACAGGATATGGTGATGTCTTGTGAATGTGAGCTCATCAAATATATGAAACTGCTGCTGTGAGTGCATGGGAATATACTGTCATCATCTTCTTTGCCTAGCAAAAGATAGAATTGGTATATTTAGCACTTGAGGTCAGGTCCTCAAGAGGAGTAACTTCAGTTGAGCTGTAACGACTTACAAAAGTGAAAGATCTCCTCTTCAGACTGTATAAAATGTTGTCCCTTATCAAAATACTACACTACTAGAATTGAAGACAAAATTGACATGAAGTTTGTGGTCTACCAACTCTTGCCAAAAATTCAAAGTGATCTTCATCACCTTAACAGTTTTAAGTTTCTGGCAGTTCCATAACATACTTACGTTATGCATAGATCTTTTGACCCATGAGGTATTTATCATAAATCTATCATTAAACATAGCTAATGTATGAGCAACATGATCCACAAATACATCTCATTTACCAATATGAAACCACATTAAATTTCAAACACATTTAGCTTACTGCATTATTCAGGAAGGATATGTATGAGTCTGTTTAACTGGTGTTCCTTACGTGCCAATTAATGTAAGTACTATAAGTATGCAAGTTACTGTAAACTGTAAAAGAGGACAAGAAAAGACTCATTGTTAAATAAATAAGATATGCCTGAAAGAAAAACATAAGTAAAAATCTTATTTTCTTCTGTTTCCAAAATAATTCTCTGTTTACAAGCATGTTTTACAGGTTGGCACTCAATAATTAACGCAAATAAAAATAAAAAGAGAGTATTGTTGAACAAGCTTAGTGTAAAAAAATCCTATAACTGTAAATTATGTATACTTTACACTGCATAAACACACAGGTATTTCTTAATGTAAAAATTATACAGATAAGTTCTGTATAAATAGATATAAATACATATGTATGTACAAGGTACTTCAAGAAATTTTAACACCTGGAATTTGAAATCTAAAAGATTATCAGATAAATTTTCCATCTAAAGGTACTACATAATCTCATAGATGACTTATCAAATGCAGATCTATGAAAAAATATAAGTCATCACATAAATCCATCAAGTAAAATACATAGCTGACTGCCAAAAGCTAGGCAAGCACACTGAAGTTATATACACACTTCATATTTTACTCAGGCACAGCACACTTTGAAGAGTACAACTAATTTTATTAGGTATTCTCATATCTAGCAACTGAAATTTGGAATTTATTTCCCTGATAATGATAACTCATGCTAAGCATTGTGGTTCCATATCGCAAAAGACACTGAGAAAAATACATAAACAATAAATAAAGATCCTCAGGAGACAAATACCAAATATTTCACAGTAGAAATTTCCTTTCTCTCTGCTTACATCTTGTGTTGATAAAACAGGTTACTTCATGATGACAAGGCTGATATTCTCCCAACCCCTTATTTGTCATACACCATATGCCATTCACAGTGGGTTGTTTTGGTTTGGTAACCTCCAAAGTCTGACCAGGCCAGAATACCCACGCATAGTTTGGTTTCCAGACCCATTCAATCTTTTGAGCGTCCCGCCACATCAGAAGATTGCTACATGCTATGACAGGTTTTGGGATGTCAGTCACCGGGATCTTTTGCACGAAGAGCAAGCTTACTACATAGAGGTCACTGAGTGTGCATCAGCGCTACCAATTTCCAATCGCTGTTGATGGAGCTCAAATCTGAAGAAGCATGATGAAGGTGAAAAGCTCTATAATCAATAATCAATAACTTTTGCCTTATTAAACACCTTTGTCACTGCAATACATTACTATTTTAAGAAACTAAGTAAAAATATTACACACAATATTTGCTTATTGGTTTTGGACTATTTATAACCTTCTATTAACTATTTTTTTTAACACACTAGTGAAATCTAGATATTCTTCACAAGAAAAGTTAGTCATTTTACCCTAGTTTCTCAGAGTGAATGGTTCATACAATATTTTGAATCAAGTTATTAAGAACTGTTATTCAAAGCAGTTACCTTTGTTCTTCAGAATTTTGCTTGACATTCTCCAAAATGTTAAGGAGATAGATGTATTAGAGAAAGATAAAAGAAATTGCATCATGTGCTCCATTTCCCTTTTTCTTGCTAATAATTTCTGGCATTCAAAATTATATTTGCAATATATTTAACATTTTAAATATAAATATGATCAGATTACATCATTATGCTAACCTCCATTAATCACATCTGAAACTTGTTTGGAGATAACTCAAATTTAAAAAAACCTGCACACTGCTTCACTTTTTTTTGTATACGTCAGAAAAAGAACAGCACTGATTACAGAAATAAAATTATCATGGTCTTTTGCAACAAATTAGGGACAAATACTTGAAAACCAACCAAAACAACAGCATATATATGTACACTTCGTACATGAATGAAAGGTTTTGATTATTGATGAGCAAAATATGAAAGTAATTCTCGTTGTTGCATGCAAGAAGCAACTAAGGTGCAAAGCAGGGTAAAGTGTCATTGACAAGTGCGTATTGACGCTTGCTGGATACCTGGAAGATGAATTACAGCTCTATTAATTCAAGTTGGCAGATTGGACTTGGCAAGCATAATACTGAGATAGCTTTCATGACGTGTTGAGCTGAGGGACTGTAACCCACAGCACTTAGGATAAAACAATTTAAAAATTGTCTGCCAGTTGTCTGTCTGTTTCATTCTTTAAGAAATCATGCAGGATCCTCAGCTAGAACCAACCACAATTAATTCCCTTTCTGTGTGAATTTCCTAAAAAACTCATGATTCACCTAGTGTCATCACTCTGAGAAGCTAGTAACAGCAACAGAAATTAAAGTCCAGACAATAGTATGAAGACCAGCATTAAAATCGGAACACCATTACTTATGTGATATAAGCGGTTTATCAAAATCAATGAAATTATGAATCCTCTATACAGCTCATATGAATCACTGAACACTGTAAATTCATTCTGATTAATTATTTACTATCTGTATTGTCTTTGCTTTATCATTTTGGAAAGCTCTGCAGCAGACATCTTAAGTACAAATACCTAAACTAAACTTAGGAGATTTGGGAGGCTTGCAGCTTCTTGATTTAATTGCATTACATGTCTATAAGTAGAAAGCAATTTAGTGTGAAGTGGTACTTCTGCATTATTCCTTTACAGCTTCTCAGCAACACTACTGTTAAATTCTTAGCATTCAACGTATTCTGCTTTTATAATTTAAGCAGAAAAAGCAATGTACACTTTTTCATCTTAATTATGTAGCTTAAGAAACGTCCAGTAAGCGCATGATCTTTTTATTTTACAGTCACTAACAATCAAAAAGCAACTTTTTTTTCCCCCATGATTGGTAAATTAAGCAGCCATTGTGTTATGAAATTACAGGTTGTAAACTGTAGGAAATATCACAACTTTCTAACATTATATTACCTATATACAGGAGAACTGTCACTGTTTAATATATGTTAACAAGAATGCCAAGCACTTACATTTAATTAAAGCTATACATCATTCTAGATAATTAGTAATAATTAAGAAGAATTACCACCCTAAATAAGGCAAATAATATCATTTCAACTGAAACTTGAAGTCTGAATTCAAAAACCCAAAATAAACTCTTGGGAATGCAAATACGCCATTATGCAAACTGTTTTCTTTAAGTATGATATAATTTATGTAATGAAATAAATCTATGCTGTTAAAATATTTAGCAGAACTGAGAATAATGAGTAGAGATAGGATTAGTTTAATTAGTTTACTGAAATGGAGTTCTTATAGTGGCTAAGTGTGATATATTAGCTTTTGTCACTTGGAATAAAAAAAGAGGTAATTAGTTCTCATTCAAATATATTGCTTTCTTTGAAGAAGGAATTGTAATATTTTAGCCTGCATAATAGAAAATAATACATGGAGCACAAAACTTATCTTCTTCATCCAAGAGTACATCTATGATAAATAAGAAGAAAATAGGAAAACCTTAAGTATTCAGGAATCTTCAATACAAAGATTCAATTTACACTGGTGCAACTCCACGGATTCAAAAGAAATTACAACTACTCAAATTGCAGAAGTCCATTCATCATTTATCCCTGCCTAATTTAAGAGTTTGTAAAAAAATTGTCTCTCTATTCAGCAACTACTTTGTTACTCAGGAAATTCTGTACTGTTGTCCTAAATCAAGGCTTTCACTGGACTGACTCAAAATTAAGAGGAGGAATGCCTTCCTCAGTAATATTTACTGGTCAATCATAAACATATCCATTCTAAGGTCAGGATCTAATTTTATTCCTGTAAAAATAAGAAAAATAACACTTAAGTATCCCTTTATAGAGTATCATTTCACAGCCAGAAAACTACTTAATGGTAAGTAAGTACCAATGTAGTAGGGCTACAAAGATGATTAAGGGACTGGAGCATCTCTCCTGTGGGGAAAGGCTGAGGGAGCTGGGGCTGTTCAGCCTGAGGAAGAGGAGACTGAGAGGGGACGTCATCAACGCTTATCAATATCACAAGGGCGGGTGTCAGGAGGACGGGGCCAGACTCTTCTCAGTGGTGCCCAGTGACAGGACAAGGGGCAACGGGCACAAACTGGAACACGGGAAGTTCCGCCAGAACACACGGAAAAACTTCTTCCCTGTGAGGTGCCCGAGCCCTGGCACAGGCTGCCCAGGGAGGGTGTGGAGTCTCCTTCTCTGGAGATATTCCAACCCGCCTGGACGCAGCCCTGTGCAGCCTGTGCTGGGTGACCCTGCTCTGGCAGGGGCTGGGCTGGATGATCTCCAGAGGTCCCTTCCAACCCCCACCATTCTGTGATTGTCCATTTTGGAAGACAGCTGTATGGAACATATTTAACAAGAAATAGAAAGAAAATGTTTTCTCCATCTTTTTCAAGAACATGGTATATTTGAAATTTCTGTATTAAGAATAAGGATATTATTCCAATCGAGCAATATGAATGTATTTAAACTAGAATCTAAGGGCCCAAGAAATTAGTCCTCTGTAACAAATGAATACAACATTAAAAAAAAAAAAAAAAAAGAAGAAATTGTGGTAACACAAAGATGGGAGCAGGAAGAATACAGGGTAAAGTCTTGCAGAGCAATTAGATATATTTTTCAGTTAATACAATAAAGAAGTTATGAATGGACCAAATTTAAATTTACCTTAACTAAACACTCAGAAAGGGGAAACCCTCTGCTGTAGCACACTGAAAAGCCTCAGGCGTTAGTAAAACAACACATGCCATCTATCATTTAATTTTGCTGGTTTTGGAACAGTATTGTTGCATACGTGGGAGCTATTTAGCATTCTGGATTGTAGAGTTTGGATGACTCCATACACAAACTTAAAACAGTTCCTAAATTGAAATACAGCAAGTGAATCACAAAAAAGATGAGCTCTTCCACTTCCAGCCATACAGACTTACACATAGCACTTTAGCCAGAAATTCGTAATAATTATGAGAATATATGAAATACAGCTTGTACTTGGGTTCAGTTGGAGTATTTATGTTGATGGTTTGGACTGAACAATAACGGACAACTGAACTCTGAGGGGCACAAGAAACATAAAAGACATACAAAGTCTTCACTCTCCATGTATTTGTCAGTGTTTCCTACTTGTATCTCACTAACCTCAGATGACTTTGAAAACTAAAACCCATACTTGCTTCAGAACGGCAGAAGTGCCAAACTTTAGCTTTTTTAAAATATCATGATGTTATTACATTAAGTGAGTTGTCATATTCCTATTCGGAAACTGGGCAGTGTTGTGATTTATGCATCTTAGAAAACCATCGCTGTATTACTAATTGGCAAGTTGAAATATATAAAAACACCTCATGCACGACTGCTGCTGATGTTACCGAGTCTGGAAGTATGCTGCTGTATTATTCAGATAATACAGGGCCCAGAAACTGGTAATGCAAAGTACTACGTTGATCTTCTACAGTTAGATTATAAGGAAGCTACATTATAATAGTATTTGGAATTCTAAAAATCAGTACATTACTCATCAATATCATAATGAAGACAGGAGGGAAACCATACAATTTAATTTGCATCTTTTAATTGTAAAGTCCAAACAATAAATTCAAAAGAAATGAACTTGCTGCATGATATAATGAAAATAATCAAATCAGAGATGATTTAATAAAACCAAAGCACACAGTTTGGTACTCAAGAGGCTGATACATAATTCATAAAGTTGCCACATTCGGTCATTAGGTCAAGTATATTAACTAAGTAGTAAGTTATTCTGAGAACTAGTTATGAAGCCAGAAGATTCTTAAACATGAGCAGCGAGCACAGAAAAAGCTTTTTGCCTCATTTTAAAGTGTTACAATTGAGTGTTTACTATATGGTTTGCATGTAACTGCAGACTAAACTGATGTTTATGGCTTTGTATACATACTTTCTTATAGGCACTCATTCACCTCATCTCATTCCTGTTCCTTCCAAAGGAAAATACAGTGGGCTTTGGATAGTCATAGTAAAAATGCTGAAATCACTAGAAAGTACACAGGATGATGGAATTCCCTTTACAGTTACCCGTTAGAGAGGCTGTGATACAATATTGGCCCATACATTACAATTCTAAAGATAACACTAATCCCCAGGTGCTGCTAGAGCACTAACTCAACAAAGCTTTACTTGTTATCTGGAAGGGGGGAAGGGAAGGGGGAAGGGAGGGAAGAAGGGGAAAAAAAAAAAGCCTCCTTTTCCTCACAGAGCTGGACAGGGATAAGGATGTAGTGTAAGAATATCCAACCCTCAGAACATAATGACATAGAGATGGCCAGAAAAAGTGACCTATGGAGAGGCTCACTTTCTGTCTATTAAAAGTGTGAAAAATAAGCCTGGCTAGAAGTCATTACAAAGTAAATATAGCACTAACACTACAGTTACTAATACTTCACCATTAATTTAAGGCTCCAATAGTCAAGTGAGATTCTCGCATCTCTATCCCCAAGACCCCACTGGGTTTGTGTATTTTATGATGCCAGAACCAGCTGAAGTTCTGTGTTGTGCCAGAAGGGAAGGCAAGGCTAAAATTCCTCCCATATAGCGAGAGTTAAGAGAAGAATGGAACAAGATAGTTACAAAGACAAAACACAATGAATCTTCGCAAAAAAATCCAGAGGCTCACATGTATAAAATATTCATCTGACAATTACAAAATCTCTTTCAACATTTTTTTGAACGTAAAGTAAAAACACACAACAATTTTTGGGAAAAATTCTTACAAGCTTAGCAAGCTGTACCTGCACTCCCAGCACTCGCACCCACCTACTGGAGAACAAGTATGTTTCTCTCTCCCGGAATAATACATTCTGCTTCTTAAAACAGATCAACTACATAATCTATCTGAGGTAGCTTGTCAGCACAAACATTTTGTCTGTGTGGGAAGAACAACTTCCAACCCTCAAGAAATCAACCCAAAAATTTAGGACTTGGAGGCACAAAGAAGATGGGATCACCTTGAGGGAATTACTTGAGTCTATCCGTGAATTATGGAAACCTGACAAGCTTCTGCACTACGAATGGCCTTTTGACTTAGTAACAAATCCAGTATTATCCCATATAATATAATCTTGTAACAAGAAGGCAACGTAATGATGGCAAAACTCAATTGGGGCGAACCGGTCATGGAAACAAAGAACACTTCTAAACTGTACCCAAGTAAACTACAATTTGTTTCAGGTTTGCTTTTGTTTTTTAGTTTGGTGGAGAAAGGAAGGGTGTGTTTCCAACCACAAATCCTGTCAGTAAATCACAGGAAAAATACTACATAATCTGAGACAACTGTATGATGTTCCTGCACAGACTCTATTCAATACAGTGTAACAGCAGTTTCAGTATTACACTCCGTTATGACACCTCCATTAGTGACGACGATGTACTTTCTGGCTTGAAGAACCCAAATTGGTAGACCTTAGACCACAAGATGTCTAATTATATGAACACACATGGAAGTGGATGCTGATACGACACTAACAAAACATTAATTTCTTCAATTTCGTCAAGCTGTAACAGAAATCACATATAATGAAAATATGTTCCTGTTTTTTTTCCAGATACATTTATTTATTTCTATTTTATTGTAACGAATATAATAATAATACAATCACACCAAACTTCAATGATGTGTGCATTCTTTGTCCATAAATCTGCACACAATGAAGACACCAAGAAACACGTATTAAGCATTTGTTCATTACCTCATTTCCAGCTGAACAAAAAATAAGAAAAAATAAAAAAAGGTTAATATATAATACAGTGTGGCTGCTGGAACAAAACCGATGGATGCCATAGCGGTATTACAGGTTGAAGTTCAAACTTGATGATTACAGTAGCCCCTTCTGGACTTCTAGCCTATGTATTTTACGAAAAAAAAGTTGAGCTACACTTAAATCACATCTCTTATCTGGAATTTATTCTGTATTCATACCCTTTCTTTTAAGATTATGAAAGGAACTGATTCAGCTCTTTTAATAACTGTTAAAACAGAATTGCCCAAAGAATCCATTTTTCTGTGAACTGAATTGTACAATGAAATTCAGTATAATGCAAGATATGCCGTAGTATCACCAAAGCTCTTAAATAAATAACCAGAAGACTTAAATACGATTTTCTTTTCTCCTCTTAACTTTTGCTATATTAGAAGATACAAAACCTGAGAAGAGATACCAAGTGCTAGAGGAACGGACACAAGAAAATGTGCAATTCTCTGGGTAATGCAACTTGTGTATATAAGAGGAAGGAATACAATTACTTGAAAAGCTTTTCTTCAGGCACAGTTCATGCTTTCCACTGTAGAGTCATCAATCGCATGACTCTACTCTCTTGTTTACCCACAGTTTTCAACTCAATATGACTAAGGATGAATCAGACTCTCATACATGAGCATGAGACCAAGGGGAAAAAAGCAACTGCACTGTTACATATGTGCCTCTACAGAAAGAAAACTCACAGCTAATACACTAACATTTTAAACAAATTTTTGTTATTTTGGTTTTGTGGGTTTTGGTTTTTTTTTTTGCTAAGACTTTGTAGTTAGCATATAGACACCTAAAAGCTAGATCGGTAATTGTTAGGGTACTTGCACACTTCTAGCCATAGGCAAATCTCACAATGTAGTCCCACCTTCAGATATTACTTTAAACTACTTTAACTTACAAATGCAACATGATACAAATGACTGATTTTCAAATAAAGCAATAATCCTTACAAAGACTACATGATTAAAGCAGTTGTTATCAAACTTTTGTGTCTGTGACTAGTAGTGACATATTTAAAATGCAAACCATGCCTGGCTGCTCAACTAAACTTAGCTGACTAGTAATTCGTTCAGACCACAGACACGCATCCCTTATACGCTATTAAATTATGCCATGTTACACAGTATTAAAACATTTCCCTTAAAGCAACTTGCTGTAATCATTAAATAAGAGTAAGGAAAATCAACTTTAACTGAGGCTGGGTTAAGAAATGTTAATGCTCATTCAGGACAAGAAATCAGCGGTCAATATACAGAATTTCTGTCCTCTATGAAATAATAAGAAATAACATCATTATAAGTTCCATGTTAGACAAACAAACAAGTTTAATGTGCTATATTTCATTTTTAACAACCTTGAGGAAAACTACTTTTTTTAAATGAATTTTATTTATTCTTATTTAAATAACTTTCTTGTGTAAATTGACTAAACTCAAGTGAGGCAAATAAAAAAGACAAGCGGCCCACTGTTTTGCTGAGCTGTGGAGACTTCCTTGGGACTACCAGTGTCTTATGAGAAAAGCTAAGGGATATTTGCAGAGGTTTATCTGAGGGCTATCCTAGACTCTTCTAAGACAAAACATTGCCTTTATAGTGTTGCACAGCAAGGAAAAAATGGATCAGGTATGTACAGTCATGCTACACGTGGGCTGAGATACTCAGACTTTCAAACAAGGCTGCTAGAAAGTCTTCTGCCCTTAACATGTATTCTTGGCTGCCTGCCCTTGCCCATCTGTCTGGAATGGCACAGTGCCATACTCAAATCGCTACGACCCTAACTGAATAATACGATGATGAGATTAGATGAAAAGTCCACTGACAACTACATACACAACAATATGTCCAAAAATCACTCTTTAGAGAATCAACTTTCCACATTTGCAAGATACTTTTCTCATAGAAAACAAATGTTTCAAGACAAAAACCAGCAACACTGATGTAGCAAATATACAAAAACAAGTTTGCAAAGTCATCTGGAAGTTTCCTAAAAAACTTCTTGCTTGGAAAGATTTGTTCAGTATCTGCCTTTTCTTTCAAAACTTGAAACTATCATTTGCAATTTAAGACTAGAAAAGAAGAAAAGCTAAAGTTTAAGATGAATCAGATGTGAAGAAGCTGTATGTTCCTCCCTTTTCTTGTAACGCAGTATGTCCCAGTAAAGCGCAACTGAGCATCAGTGTTAACTTTTGAGTCAGCGGTACTAGTGAATTTTTGGCTAGAATATAGAAACATCTCTTCTTAACAGTACCTATTACTCACTTTTTAGTAGAATTATTGCAAATTGCTTTCATTTCATGTAGTCTTGCCAGTCATTCCTGCAGAACAAGAATGATTGTGAACATAAAAGCCCTAAAATGTGTCCTACATTTGTATAATTTTGCAATACCAGGGCCAGACCACAGATGTACATGCTCCGGATACGTGTCACTTGTGAGATGCTGTCCTTTTCTGTATGGATTTTCCTGGAAAGTTATGTAGGCTGACAATCCACAAATCCAAGCATGAATGCAAATATGAGAAAGTAGCAACTAGTTTTCTACTAGAAACTGCTTTAAAAAAAAAAAAAATCCCAGATAGCTACACATTCTGAGTGGGACTACTTTAAAAGGAATATTATAAAGGAATAGGGTGTTCTGCAGAAGTAAAACTGTTTGCAGTTTTGGGCAAGCTTTATTTGGGCAAGGTTTATTTTGGCATGCTTATGACTATGCATATGCATATCTGAAACTATATAAAGAGAGAATTTAAGAAAAATCAGGCAAAATTTGTATCTGGCTGAAAAATCAACATACAAATAATCAGTCTAGAGGAAACCAGTGATTTTCCATGGGTTCACCCCTACAACAGGTGAACCTCACATTTTAGCAGGTCGTCTTAGAGGTTTAAGTGCTGTTCAAACCTGGAATGAAAGGTCACACCACCCAAACACCACAAATCACCACCACTGGCAGTTATGATTTTATCTAAACTATATCCTTAGAAAGAAAATTGACAATATTTAAAGCAACACTACTTTCAGGTAAAGATCTTTTAACTCCTACGCAAGTATCTTACATACATACCTAAGAACTCAAAACAAATGAACAAATAAGGAAATGTTTTTGTTTCCTAAGATTTTGGAAAACTCTGAAATCGTAATTTGGCAGTATATTATCTGCTAGCATACATGTTCCACATTTGCTATATATTTGAAGAATGTATATTCTCATGTGTCTAGACAAATATTTTGTCTAAACTTACTAATATGCCAGTCCATATTGATCTTTGTAAATTCAAAGTTTCTGAACCTTCAGACAAAATAATTCTAAATAATCCTAATTTCACTACTCTATCTAAAAACAAACCTAAATCTTCAAAAAAATACACATCTTATGAAGTCTCCGATATTCCTGCAAATTAAATGCCACATATTTGTATATAAACACCTTGATGATTGCATTGTAAAACAGGGGAGAAAAATATTCTCCCAAGACTCTTCCAGTTTTGAAAATGTCTAGTTAGTTAGAAAACTTGCAAAAAGATGGCAGCACGTACTGCTTTGTGGACCAAGGAGCTTTGAACCATGGAAGGTGTCCAAATCACGTAACTTAGGCAGCAGAAGCTGAATCTGTCACAAGTCTGATAAAAGCATTACTCACGAGCCCTTTGCATACTCCCAGACCGATGACTGGTGGCACACAACCACAGCTGGCAATACAGTTACAGAAAAGTGTCACATTTCTAGCCGAAGCTTGGGAAAACACTTCAGGCTGCACAGAAAAAGCTACTATCGAGAATTCTAGAAGGCAAATAGTAGTTCAAAGAATTAAAACACCCAACTTCTGCATTGTTTTTTCATCCAGTTGAAGCTGGAAAATATTGAATATCTGCTTGTTTTTCTCTTTATCTCCAATAGCTGCTTTTTGTTTTAATACAAAAATGCCTTCTATTTCTAAATTACAAACAGCACCCATTTAGCATCAGGTATGGCTTTGCTTCCAAGCGTAAAAGTAAGAGGTTTCAATGCAAGTTCAGCATAAAAATCCATTTTAAATTTTGTTTTCAGATTAATAACTGGACTTCCTTTTGCCCCAACAACTCACAAATGTCAAATAACTAAATAACACAGGCACAATAATAGCCCCAAACCCAATAAAGAATAAAGTAGCCTTTCTTGCCTGTCAGAGGACCCCATTTTCTATTCTGAGCAGGCAAGCTGAAAGCACTGCTCTTCTGTCATTCCTTGACAGTTATAGACTAGTTCTGCACCTTATTAAAGATTAAGGTTTGCCCAGGCACTCTCTTTTGGCCATCTCCTGTCCACAGTCCAGCATTTATTACAGGAGAGCTGGAGATTAGTACCATATATTCTACTTTGAAAGAACGCCATACCTGAAAGTGCGGCCACGTAACCAAATGTCACTGAGCAATTCAAAAACTATTCAATGAAAGAACACGGTATTTTACTTAATTTAGTCTTTTAGATAACCATATCCTTTGGGTGACATCTATAACTGATTTCTCTCATTTAGGCTACTTTTTGTAGATTCTAAAACAGAGTAAAACTAGTAATAGATTGCCTTTTTACGATGAAAAATAGATTTTTGGTTTGTTTAAAAAATTACAAACACAATTACGCAATAATTATATAAGGCCCTATTGCGTGTAAACATTTGCTACCTGGTTTTGGTCTGATGCAAGTATGTTACAGCAAAAATTCAGCAGGCTGAGCTACTGCATAAGAAATATTACCCGCTGTGGTATTGCTACAGAACACTGTGTCCCAGACTACTTAGCAAAGACCATTATCAACCCTCAACATTTCTTAGAGGCCACCACGAGCAATCACCACCCAATTTTTAACCAAAAGCATTAGAACATCTACATGATTCCATGGAACGCTTAACACTGTCATCTGGACCACAGTTTGAAAAACTGTTTGGCAAGATTAGCATTTGTAGGAGCACTGCCACTTAATTCTAAACTGACATCCTAAAAATATTCATCACACATTTCCAGGCTACCATTTTACTTCCTCTAACTTGTGAGGATATGCTGAAAAGCAATTGCAAATGGTCAAGTGGCAAAAATTGTAAATAAACAAAAACTTGTTCCATTGCAGAGAGCTAAAAATAGAAAAATAAACTTTTTAAATGGGTTATAGTGGTTTCACTTACAACACATTTTGTTTGAGAACAGATAGACAATGTAATTTCCTTGCACTTCAAATAGAAACTATTAAGTAGTATAAAATTCTGTATCTTGCAGCAAACTTTTACATAAACAAATAAAAACTTACAAAGGATACTGGAAAGGTTTAGTCTATCTTTCGTGGATGCTACATCAGTAAAAGCATGACAGTCTGAAACTTATTAAAATGCAAGATATGAAGGCAGGGAATTCTGCTTGCTTAAGAGAATCATTCTTTCCTTCTTTCTTTTTTTTTTTTTTAATATTGATAGTTTTGGAGAAAGTCTTATCTGTTCAGCCTATATACTAAGGACTACATTCACTCAGGATCTAAACCAGCAGAACTTCACTGGGCTAATGAGTCCATCAATAGCTTATAAAGAATTAGACAGATTAATGTCAATTTTAACAAAGGAAACTTATCAGTCAACTCCCAAACACCAAAGAGTTGGAAGAAGACTCCCTCTGCTCCAGGTACTCATCCATTTACTTTGTTGTACACCATGTGTACACAGCCAGCCTTAGGCTTATGTGATGCTACATTCACTGAATCAACCACATTGCTCACTTTCTAAAAAGGAAGATCTATCAGAGTCTCTTGATTTTTAAGAAGTTCTAGGGCTTAGGACCAGCAACCCGTGAAGAATGCTGTAGCCCTACAGTTCCACCCACTGGGAGCACCGCAGTGTCCTGGGCTGTGTCACATGGTGTTTGTTGTGGTGGAAAAGGACCCAAATAGTTATGGATCACACTCATAAGCTGGTAATGACACTATGAACACGGTCTGTTTGTTATTAAGATAGAAATTCTAACACTGAGATTCTATCTGCTGAATTATTTCCTACTCAACATGATAAGCACGCTAAAATGTTATTCAAGCCTACGTCCTAGGACATGGGAAGTTCATTTATTGATAGGATATACACCAACACAGATTCAAGAGACTTCCTTCAAAATGCATGCATAATTATCATCAGAATATTTTTCCATTACACTTTTCCTCAGAGAAGCAAATCAATATCGGCCTTTCCCAGCTAGCAATTTGGTGTAGGTTTCCAGTAAAGCATTTGACAAAGAAGTACTCAAGCCAATTGAATACTACACTGTAAAAATAACTAGTGACTGTGGGATCCTGGGGTGGGAGGGAAGAAAGTTAAACAGAGAGAGAAAAGCAAAGGAGAGGAGAAGAATATTCCAGTGTTTTAAAACAATTATTTGCTATTGATGTAGAAATATCATTATTCTCAGTACAAGTCAAAATGCATTAGCATTCCATCTGCCAATGCTGCAGCAACCATTTTTCTCCATTTCTGTTTGACCTCAAGCCTTTTATGCATAAATGTCAGGGCTCTTTACAATTAATCATGTCTACCACAGACTAATTGTGGACAACAGTAGTGCAATTAACACAAATTTGCTTCAAATATTCATGAACATTCAAAAAGCATTCATTGACACAAGTGTTAGTTACCTAACCACAAAACCTGACAATTCTTTTCTCTTCGGTTTTCAAGCAGCCTCTGCATTAGGAAGCTAAGCACACCATCAAGGGTGATAGCAAAATTGGAAAAATATTCTACCAATTCTTAAAATATGATTGCTTCAGTGTTACTTGCTGCACATACATGCTAGGAGGAAACAAGGAAAATAACAAATATGAAAACTATTCCCCTTTTAAGATTAAGAGTAGGGTAATCCAGTGAATATAAAAATATTGAAACGCATTTTGTGTAATAAAAAAATAAATTTCATAATTCTACCTTAACATAATTTTTTAAAAAAATATTATTTCTGAACCTGATTTAAAGAAAAGAAACAAAAAAGCCTTTACAAATTAAGAAACAATTAGACCTGTATTGGTTGTCTTGATTCATTCTTAATGCTATGCCTGGTACTTTATTTGTATCTCACTAAGGAACTAATGGCAGTCGTCTCCCTAACCATAGAAAGCTATTTGTAAAGCCTGACCTAAACACAGCAGATGTAATAGACTACTATTTTTTTTTTTTTTTTTTAAATACATGCTTTACATTAAAGAATTTCTTGGACAGTTGTGCTATTCCTAATCAGGCCCCATGGCAAATATTCACCAATCCTCACAGGAATAAACTATTCTCACTTCAAACAATTGTTACAGTTTGAATCCAATTGACTCTAGACAAAAGTACTGAGATAATCAGCATATTAAAGCCAACACTATAACCATATGTTAATTATGTAAATGATTCATTTTAATCAGCTAGAACCATGTAAAGAGTTACAAGGAATGCAAATGTAGGGAGTTATTAAAAATCTCATTATTATTCATCTTGGTTCCATGCGTGAATGTATCCATCCAAACAGATGAATTAATAGTTAGATGAAAGATGAAAGAGCTAGGAGGGGAAGTCTGTGGGAAACCATCTGTCTTGCTTTGTATCCCTCCCAGGCTTCAACCACACTGCAGTAGCTACACGGAGAACAACCCCAGAGAAGAGCCAGTGGCTGCCTACACAGCACCTCAACCAGTAGTCAATGCTTCTACAAAAAATTTAGAAAAATCACAACACTTCTCATCCATTCCCAAACTGATAGCCTCAGCAGGTCCAGGAGATGGAAAGGGAAACCTGAATAACAAGTTCAGATGAACTGCTACAGGAATATGGTTCCGTGCTGGCCAAAAATACAAGTATTGATTTATACAAAGGTTCTGGAGTATTTTAAAGACTTTTCTCTAAAGAAAGCCCTCTTACAATTGTCAATTAGATGTTAAAAGATATTCAGAAGCTACTGTGACTGGGACCCGTATTAGTATCTAAATTGGTTCTCTCAACTTCAGCACAAATCCCATATGTGGGAAATACAGAAATCCTTTCAGCAATACTGTAAGAGTCTGTACTTTATTTAGTTCTTGCAAGGAACATGGGGGACTCGCAATCAATTAAGTCTTATTCTTGCAAGGGTTATTTTTCATTTATCCCATTCTCCCAGTTCCGTGTGCAAGGAAAATGAATTCTACGCAGTAGTCATTTGTATGAAGAAAAGTAAGGGTCAAATGCCATTTTCATTCCCGATTGCACCACAATTTTGTCAGCGCTCTAGATACAGTGCAACACCATGTCTACTGCAGAAGGAAATACGGATTAGCTGGAAAGGTAGTGTTTAAAGCCACAGAAGGAATAAAAGGGTTGGCATGTTTAACATGGGTAGGCATGCATTAGGGTAAATCCACCCTGCAATTCTTCATAAATCTTAGATAGCATTTTATTTAAAATTAAAGATAGAATTTACTTTTTAAATCCTTGGTTAAAGCCAGCTACCACTACTCTGCAGACAAAACTCAAACTCCATAACCAAAATGTATGAAGAATACAATTCAAGTGTTTAGTTCATTACAATATTGAAAAATATGTACTTTTCCAATAAATTATTTTCACTCTAATAAAGAGAGTTAAGAAATAATTTTTAAAATACGTTTGTCAGTTTTCAGAAGCTTTATAAAGCTTTGTTCTTCATACTCTAATTCTTTCATGTTTTCCTGCCTGATGTCTCCTAATGCATTTTCACTGGAATCATTCTATTTTTGATCTTTAATCCTTTTATATGTTTTTTCTTTGCTTACTCTTGCATGCCTTTGTAGTTTCTGTAATTGGGTCTTTGCACCATTTTAGCAGGGTTTAGCACTGCGCAGCTTGTCAAATTTAAGTAGAAGTGAGAATAATCTATCACTGGTATAATAAATAAGCAAGTAAATTCACATATCACCAACCTAAAGCGAATGTTTGCCACAAAAAATGGTAAACTGCAATTCCCCTCATTCTGCAAAGGCTGGTGAAGCTTTTATCCATTTTGTAATCCAGAAAAAAATGCAATTGCACAGAAAGTACCTTAGATCACTAGAAGTTTATTAAAAATGGCTACACTTGTGCAGTGAAACAAGACTTCATTAATTTCTTCTTGAGGTGCCTGTGTAAATTCAACTTAGGGAAAAGTGCTTGACAGCTTTGCAACTATTGACTGACGTTCTTCAGCAAAGCTTCACTGAGTACAGAGCATGATTTAAGCACACCCTGGCGATAATAAACACAGCAAGTGAAAGAAGAGTATGCCTACACCAACTGAAATAAAGAGGACTCGTAATTTTTAAGCACGTAGCAAATCTTTGCTAATTTTAAAAACATTGTAAACTCTGCCTCATTGAGAAATTTCAGTACAATCTTCAAGAATCAAGTATTTATTATCTTTACAAGCATTTCATCTGTTTTTCTGGTTCCTGGCGATATTTACATTTCACAGAAATGCTCATACAAAATAACTCATAATCTAGATACCACCTTAAAACACAGTGCTGCATTCCAACAGGTCCACAGAACTATACACAAGTCCTTTGTACAAGTCTCCCAAAGAACACCACTGTTGAGGTATTTGACTTTTATAATGTACGCAACTACCAAAAAACCTGTCCTTGAAAGGATGAGATCAGCTGTGATGAGTTTCATGAAATAAAAATACATGATCCATGTTAGGCTACAGGAGAAACAGATCTCTTCTCACATGCTCCAGACAGAAATCTTTTTCATATAACTGAATAGGCATGCATCCTCAGGCATACATGAGACAAAGTATAAAGCATATTATTAAGCAAACTAAAAGGAGTTTCCAGTCTTACACTCATGATTTTGTCCACAGTACAAGGATCACTTCCTATTTATGCAGACATTGATGCATAAACCAGAGGAGAGGGGAGAATGGTAAATCACAGTGAAAAAAAGAAACTGAAGGAAAATTATACTGATAATATGACAGCTTTAATTTACTAACATCTTGTTTATCATTCTGAAGCTTAAGCAGAAGAAATCATAACCTTATTACTATATTCCCCTCTGGTTTTCCATTATATAAATAGAAAATTATATAGAAACTTCATAAATATTTCTTTAAAAGATGCTCTATTATCTGTATTTTGTGTCTGGGAGTGAGTCACAAAGGCACTCTTTCATCTTTATACACTTCTTATCACATTTTGACCCTTTACAAGCTCTCTCCAGTGCTGGTCAGTAAGAGAGGAGAAAGCTCTCATTCTTCTCCGAGATTACGTAGCAAATTCTACAAGAACAAGACTTGGCAATGGTCACCTGGAGGCCCTCATGAAGGGCTGTGAGGTTCCACGACACTCCTCTCACTCACCGAGCCCTGATTTTCTAACTGGGTTTATTTCTGCTGTGCACACCTCAACACATTAACATTCTGGTGAATAACTAAGGAAAAAAGCAAGCCAGGGCAAGATGATTCCTCAGAGCAGAAATGTGGTACATATGAGGTTTTTTGAGTCACTCCGTATAAAGTGATACAAATAAAAACTGGCAAATAAATCCCACTTTGCTAAGGCTCATTTATTTCGCTTTACTTCTCTGTGTTTCTTAATCTCTCTGCTTTTCCATGACCATTTATCTGCCTCTTCCTGATCACAGACTGTTCTTGATCCATGCCTCAGAGTTTCAGATCCTATCATCAATATTAACACTAGGGGAAAACTTGAGAAAATGCTATTATATTTACTGAGTACTAGGATCCTAATTCAGGAAAGCACTTTAGCATGTGCTTTACTGTAACTTCAGTGCCTCC
The DNA here is from genome assembly GCA_009819775.1 of Phoenicopterus ruber ruber. NCBI lineage: Eukaryota > Metazoa > Chordata > Aves > Phoenicopteriformes > Phoenicopteridae > Phoenicopterus > Phoenicopterus ruber. The sequence continues at coordinate 4,592,064 of CM020229.1, read as the reverse complement.
TTGAACAGAAGTGTTCCTAAACACACGCCAAAATGCCTTCTTTTACTGGAGGCTGTCAAATGAAATATGGATTAATTACAATTTGTAACGTGTGACTTTACAGCACTGTGGCTTTAAAAGACCTGAAGAGTATGTGTATTCATACATCATATTGTGTCACCTATCTTTACAAATCTTTAAAAAAAAAAAAAAAGAGAAATCATACATTTAAGATAATTCTCTAAAATACAGTGATGATTATCAAGGGAAAACTCAGTGCAAGTAACACAATGGTAGCATATGTGCATTCTGTTTACTGTTTTGCTGTTACTGTCATCAGTTATCCCTACCAATAACACATATCACGACCATTACCCACTGTGTTGAGGTTTCATTTTTGCTTAAGAGAAGACCATGCTTTTCTTGTATCTAAATAGTCTGTGGCTTTTCTGCTGTGATTTCCGTTATGGTGTCCACTCTAACAGTGGGTGTAATAGAAGTGATCTCATGTCGTACTAGTACAAAAGGCCACCCCTGTGCACTGCAGTAGTTAAATATGTCCTATGTTAATGTAAATGCCATACAGTAAAATAAGGTTTCTTCACACATTTCTGCAGTAACAGGGACTGGGGCATTGTGACACTAATGTAAATAAACATATCCAGATGGAAGGATGTGGTGCTCCTGTTCGTTGGACATTCAGAGGCACAGGCCACGTGCTTTGACAAAGCCATGCCCAGAAGCCGATCCTGCCACACATACAGCAGCACCTCAAAACTAAGCGTCAGCTGAGTGGCTGATGAAGAAGGGATACTCAAAAATCAGTAAAGACCTAGCCTGTGCTTTAAACGTTTTTCCTCCTACTTCACAAAATTTGACAGCCAAAAACTGCAGAGAAGAATTCAGGGTTGACTATTTAAATAGATTACTTTACAAATGTCGCTCTTGGCAAATACATAGGCAACATGATTGCTGTTTCTTTCAGCACTGTATCAGAAATAGACTCAATAAATGGGATGTTTAAAAAAATCCAAACATTTATGAATCGTTTGAACCTACTGTACTGTGTCTTGTTTACTGCTGCTCTAGGAAGCTTTTTTTAAAATAACGTGTTAAATCTCAGAGGGATTATCCTGAAATGAAATTTTTAATAACAGCAAAATAAACTCATCCTTCACAGTGCTCTATGTCTCATGACTTAGTGTTAACTCTCACCTCTCCTCCCCACTGTACATCTGTACCTACTAGCAAAATTTTATTATCTCCTACTCTGATTTCAGGTATCTTAAGGAAAGTTATGCTTCTTATATTATATTATGTTCTTCTTAAAAAGAGAAATTAGATATCTAAATAATTCTATAGATCTAAAAACCTTATCCATAATGTCTCGCAACTGTAGTAGGCTAAGGAAAACTCTAGAAGGAAAGACTGAAGGAATAAGGATTGCACTACCACAAGAAGAGCCGGCTGAGGTTGACATCACTGTCTTTAAGTAGATAATGAGCCACTACAAGGACGGAAATAATGCATTTTCTGTGCCCACTCTGCATAAAACAACAGTGGGAGGTTAAATTACAAAATGAAAGATTTTAACTCGGACATCGGGGAAAAAACCCACCTCTACTGCAAGTGTAAAATGCCTGGAGAGGTTAGAGAGTCCCTGTCATTCAAGATCTTAAGAACAGGCTCCACAAACATCTGTCAGGAATGACACAGGCAAAGTTGATCTTGCCTTCAGGCAGAGAAGTAGATTACATGATCCCACAAGGTGCCTTCCTTCCCTATTTTTCTCCATGTCTGTGATATATCTCTCTTCTAGGAGGTGGTACACTTCAAGAGCTTCCTCATTTGTTTGTGGGTATTTTGCATTTTCAATCTTGCAGACAAAAAACCCAGCAGGAACCAGTGGCTAGAAGTGGAAATAAAGGGAAATAGAACCTCGCAATATCCTAATGGCAAGGGTAATTAAACATTCAAACAGTTCAGTAGGGTATCAGTGAAACTGATGGAATCAAAATTACTTGGATGTTTAAAGCAAGATTAAATATCTTCCAAAAGGTCTGCTTTAAGCCAGTCTCTGAGAGAAATTCTGTAGCATGTATATTCAAAAGGACAGGCTGAATTATTATAATGATCCTTCCTGGCTTGAACATCTTTGAATCTGTGAATCAGAAATCCCTCTTCACAGCAAGAAACCTTTCTTATATAAATGTATACATTCACTTTCTGATTCTGAGAGGGGAAAAAAAAAAAAAAAAAAAGGACGACAACAAAAAAAATTAGGTTTCGTTACACTAGAGAAATGGTTTTTGTCAAAGAGCATGGAATCAATTTTTAACAAAAATGTTCTGTCCTGAGACAGGGAGAGAAAAAGAACCATTACACGTTCAATTTGATTTTTCTATTTCTGCAGTGGGTAATATATATTCAAAGTCTCCTGTCCTGTTAGAGAACAAAAGCTAACTATTGAACAAAGCCACAAAGTATGTACACTGTTATTTTTCAGAGAAATGTGGATGGAGGGTAATTAACACTAACTACTGCATCTTATTTTTGAACCACAACTGCTATTTAACAACCACCCACCCCACCCCCCAAAAAAACCCCAAATAAATAAGCTTTACTTATAAATTTATAACTTTTATCCTTCCCTCCAAGGAAACACACCGCTTAAGCAGAATTATGTATGCATACAGAAGAACAAAGTGGTAAATGTAACAAATATTAACAATAGTATCAGTATACAGTATATCCACAGACAAATTAATTCTTTAGTTTTAATCAGGAGGTTAGGAAGCTAGTAGTAAAATGGATGTCATTTTAGAAAGTACATTTGAGAATCGCCTCATGAGCTAACAGGCATCATTCTCAAGAAATACTTCCACAAATACTTTAAATGCTTGCTAGTGTACAGTGTTCCCTAAAAATATGTCTTGGATCTGTTTCTGAAGGTGTCTGATTCCCAGCTCACAATCTATTTTTATACTGTGGATGCCGTATCATATTTTTTGCAATGGAACTGAAAAATGGTGCTCAGAAGATAATTTTAATTAATAAAATACAAAAAAAGGTTATGCCATTCTATTAACAGAGAAGTGTTCCAAGTTACATAAGAAAACATTACTAAAGCAACAAGGTGAGAGAAATAACAAAGACTCACTGGACTACCTCTTCCCTTCTTGATCTCCCATTTCTTATTGGAACCAAGAGAATAAAAACACCTTTCTCAGCATTTTGCTATTATTCTGCTAGAGGAAGGCTTTTATTAAAAAAATTATTTTGTGCAGTTCTGTAAGAATCACTAATAATGCAAAAGTTAAATTTGCAGCCAGAAACCTTCCACCAGGAATATACTGACCTCAAGATGACTGCAGAACAGCATATAAAAAAGTACATTTCACAGACACTTGAGCAAGACAATGCTTCTTGTGGACAAGTACCAGAACTAAACACATAGCCACCACATGAGTTAACATGCACAGAATCATTTTTAGGCCCATGTAAAGGTCATATGTTGCCCAGCAATGTTCCAGGTACTCCTCAGAAGTCCACCAGTTCCAGAGGACTAATAAAGAGATACTTAAGACATTCTCTCTCATAGGAACAAAGCATATTTTTCAGAAAACCAGAGTCTCACTTTCTTGCCTTTACAAAATACAGGTAACTGTATATCACCACCTGCATGTGAGACTACAGGCCAGCTTTCTCCCCATTTCTGCCATGAGTAAAGATAACATGAGATACTAAACCCTACTTATATCCATCTGAAGAGGAATTTAACAAAGACATTATATGGAGAACTAAGGCCAGAGGAATCAGCATTTGCAGATTTGTGTCTTATTACAGAAAAACAAGACTAGAATAGCAGACAGGTTTTAGAATTCTCTTGCATATTTCAGCAGCAAGACTGACTGACTGCCCAGCAACTTACAGATTATTTTTACAGACCTGGCACAGAGCTTTTTACATTATTAAAAGATATGCATTACACCACAGAAATGTCTGTCTTGCATTTTTGTGTGTTCCCCCCCTCCTCAAAAAAAAGAAAAATACAAAAGATGACTGATATGAAATACCCACTGACATTTTGAGGTCAACACACTTTCATAGCGTTTGTACGATATACAACGAAAATAGTCAATCGCTGCAATTTTTTGAGATACCAGGAAGGTATGCTTTTCCAGAAGGGCCAACTGTAACATGTTCAGTTACAACACACATCACAAAAGATAAGACTATTTAGTTCTCAGCATCTTTTTCAACAGTACATGCTATCATATCATTGGAAATGACAAATCCCACTCCCTGCATAAACATGTCATACATGATTTTAAAAGTCTGCAGGTCTACAGTGCCTTCCTCCCTTCACTACCGGTAAGCCTCAGAAATCAAAAAGTAACTCACATTTTAGACATAATATGCAAAAAAAGAGGAAAATATATCCCTGTAGTCATCACGAAGAGTTGCCATCATAAAGTTGATTACGGCGACAATTATACTGAATGTGGAACATTACAAGGCATAATATCAGAAGTTTTTTAAGTCGGTTGGCAACATAATACCAAATGCCACTCAGAAAACAGATTTCAAGTGTTAGCATCCCTGAAATGCATATGAAATTTTCTCACGGATTGAAAGTTTCTCTTAAAGAGATAGTTTACAGCGCAGTGCATTGAGGCACAGACTCAGAGCTGTCAGTCAGGCCTCCTTAAGTTTTTCACACAGTGACTCTCAAAAATCTACTGCAGATGAAAGTTCATACAAACTGCCTTCTTTCCAAATCTGGGCTTCCCTGTTGAGAACATATTCAGCAGACTTGGCTTACAGTACAGGATGTATATACTGGTCTTAATTGTGCCTAACAATCGCCTTGGCCAGTGGAAGGCATTTTCAGATGGGAAATGTGTATGAACATCTGTTACGTTTCCCTATGCCTGATTTTAACTGTTCCTTCATGAAGGAAGGCATAAAAATCAAAGCATTCATTTCTGCAGTAAAAAGACCATGTACTCACTTCAGTCAATCCAGCACAGTATGTCAGTTAAAAATGGTACTCCGAGAACCCTGCAATGGATTTATTTCATTTTCTGTAACAGCAGTGCTCAAAAGGCTCGAGCGTGTTTTAACAACTTATGTCTACAAAATAAGTCACCACAGGAGCCAGTGAAGACAGTTTCCCAGTACACATTGACCAACGCTATAATGAAACCGATCCATCTATTTCTTTCCTTACATAATAGTTTTGAAAAATTTCTTTGAATCATCAACAATTTTAGGTAACCTTTAGAAGTACTTAGAAGTAAATCCTTACACACAACACTTTCCTTCATTTTATATTTAAGATCCTGAATGAATAAACAAACATGGAACTACACAGAGCCATTTCTGCAACTGCAGACTTTTTAAAAAATGAATGGCAAACATAAGAACTGATTTGATAGGGGGAAATCAAGTAGGAAGAACAATTTGCCAAAGACTCGCTGGTCTTTTAAGGAGAACTGGGCCTAACCGTAGCTGCTGTATTCCAGTTAGCCTTAAATCCTCTTCTGTTACTGGATCCAACTAGTGAGAACTGCTAGATCCTCCTCGTTGTATCTAGGTAGTAGAAAGTGAGATGGATAATTATGTCTTAAAGAGAGCATGGAAGCTAGATTTTTTTATTTTATGAGTTGGTCACAGACAGGGTTAGATATTTTCAAGATTTCAAGTTTGCTTTATTCTGGTTTTAGACATTATAAGGCCAAAAAGGCAAAAAAATATGGGTACAGCTTTGTGTCTAGACACGAGATTTTAAAAAAAGTAATAATCAAAGGCTTAATTTATTCCCGTGTTCTGGGGGGGGGGGGGGTGGGTGGGAGGGTGGTGGGGTGTGCTCCAATCACACTTAATTTCCCTTAGTGAAAGGAAAGCTTGTGCTGTCTTTTCCACGTTCATCTCAGAACAGACTCTTGCATCACTTGGCACAACAGAACACGCTAGATTGCTCGTTCTCCTTGTTCTATCTCTGGACAAGTTAGAAAAAAGATTGCTGCACTTCTGAAAGTAACATTCATTGGAATGGAGATCAAATAGTGAAACCGTGCTCTGTAGCTTGTACCTGAATAGACAGCTTTCCAATATAGGACAGTTTCCAGGTACCACAAACTTAAAAATCACTTAGTCCTAATTAGTTATTACAAATGCATAAAAAAATATAAATTATTTAAGATACTGAGGAGCAGACCTTTCAAGTATGGTTCAGGCTCTATAGAACAAAACTTTGTGGTAACTCTGTTAAACTATCCTCATCGCTTTCTGTTTTGTATGCAATCAATCAGCATTCTCTTCCATCCTGTTTTTTGATGGCTCTAAAAAGTATTTGTGGTTTGGATTTTTTTTTAATAACTGAAATTAAAATATTTTCATTCTAACAGGGCATTGAAATACAGTTGTAGAGGTTTACTTTCTCTCTGTACCTCAAGTGTTAGCAAGATCAAATTTCTTTTAAAAAAATTTATTCAAATAATGTTTTTCAGAACAATTCCAAGTCAAAGAGAAAGAAAACCTTGCAAATGTGAGCCTATTTCTTTAAAAATAGGCTTCTCTGTATTTCTCAAAATATTAAAAAATTTATCTCCAATCTCTTTTTGCACAGACAAGATCTAATACATCAGAGAAACAAAAGAAAAAAATACTAAAAAGCTGATCAAGCACTAAACACACTCTCCTAAAAATGAAATTAAAAAAACCCCTGTACACATAAAATACATATCCAACACTTAGAATAAGGAACCATTTTGCATAGGGGAGTATACACATTCAAACTTACTTTCAGATAACTGAAGGAGGTCCCATCTTAAGCACTGAGTTTAGCATCCAACTGAGCCTAATCACCTGAGCCACACTTACTCCCTAGAGAGTAAGGAAGGACTTCTCAGGTTTACTAATTCACTAAAAGCCAGCATCACACTGAGGCTACTAGGGAAAACAAGAATGATTCATTTTGTATTATTATCTACAAGATCATTCACAGATGCCGGAAGACCTGCTTTCCCTCACCTCTAGTCACCTTTTATTTCTCGACTAAATGTCATCTTTCTTTCTTTTGACCAACTACGCGGTTATATCTTTTAAAAAGCCTGACAGTGGTGTTGGGTTTTTTAACCTGTTCTTATCACTCTTTGGAATTCTCACCTATGTTCAGGTTCTGACTTAATATATTCTAAGATTTCCTCTAGGATGGAAGCAAAATGTTTGGAAATTCCCTTTTTTTCCTCTTTCTTGCTCTCAAGTGTCAACACGATTTGTTCTCAAAGTGTTTGAAACACACTTTTATGTAGTACCACTGTCAGTAAAAATGAAGACAGCTGATGCATACCTTCATAGTTGCTGGTAACTTTCAGGGAAATCTATGTATTTGCATTTTGGCACTTGCATTTGCACTTTCTTACCCGGGGTAGATATTTTGCAGTTTACATGTCTAAGATGGCTGGAGATGCATTTTACTGCATTTGCTAGATACTCAAATGTTACAGAGAAAAGTAAGGCGTCATAGACATTTATCACAGTAAAACAACGTATAAACAACCTACCATTTTCTCCTCCGTTACTTTTTAATTTTACTAATTAGCATTCAGGAGGGCATTACATGCTTTTGAAATAGTATGGCAAAGTAAGGACAGAGACATAACAAAAGCGTACTTCTAGCTCTACAAGATGAAAAAGCACCAGGATAATGATCATTTTACCAGATTCTGAATCTCAGAATTTAAAAACGAAAAAAAGTCAGCATAGTTCAGATCAGTTCACTGCTTTATGAATATTTTTTAGCTTTATTCTAATAAGAAATAAGTTGTTTTTACTTAAGGATACTTTCCAATAAAGTCTGAATAACATCTCCTTGAAATGCACAATTTATTTCATTTAACTCAGAGGCCTCAAACAAAATCTCAACAGGCAGAATATGAACCATTCTGACTCTTGAATATATAGGCAAGAGACTTTTACTTTCTTCTCAGCCTGATCAGCAATAAAACAATACGTAGATGAAAAAAATAAAGACATTCTTTATTGATTTAATAAAACCATCAGAATTAAAGCGGATTGAGTCATCCTCCAAGCTATCTAGCTCATGTATCTCTGGCCACTAGAGGAAGAGAAGAAACCAGGGTATCAGAATTTACCATAATCCACAATAATCTGAACCTCCTGAAATACAAGTGGAAACTCTGACACAGAAAATTTAGCTGGATCCAATTCCTAATATCTATTTACAGTGTTCGTGACCTGTCACTACGCTAAAAAAAAACAACCAATTTTTTCAAGTTATCTGTGAACCCTTCTCATGCTCGTAAACTTACGACAGCTGTGATATCTAGCTGGCAAATACTCAGCCAGGTGCGATTCCATCGATCTCACCTAGTAATAGAACAGTTCAAATGCAATCTCCAATTACTTCAGCTGAAAGTATTTAGTTTCAATTATGATGTCCTTACCATATTTTTTTCCACAACCTGGTCTATTGAAATAGACATTTCATATGTTTTAACAACACCCTCTTTGAAACCAAGTCTAAGAAAAGTTACCTGCATCCCTCAATTAAGAAAAGCAAGCAAGCAAACAGACCAAATAAAACAAAAGATGTATTTTAACTGGGTTTCTAACTTTAACTTGTGTAACACAAGATAACTTACCAGAGGGTGAATAGGTAAAATATTCAAGCCAACTCCATAAAAATAATTGTTCTATATTTAGATATACAAGCATATTTTCCTATCAGTTGTGTACCATTCTACTGAAGGCAATAGAACTTCAAAGTTGTTATCTCCTGGCATCATCTGGCCATCAGAATTTTTATTATTGATGATTATGCATGAGTCAGGGGGGAAAAAAAAAAAAAAATCAGCTGCAATTCCAGATCCTCGGAAATAGCCATATTAGCTTGCTGCCTTCTAGATAGGGAAGCTAAATTAAAGAATCTGCTGTTGCAGAGAATCCAAATCTTAAAAGTTTTCTTATTTAGGGGATGAACAAATAAATAGAACCTGTCCTAGTGAAAGTTATTCTATCTATAGAAACTATTCTGTTCATACAAATGCAAATATCCTTTTATTTATTCCACTTAAAAAACACTGCAGAAGCTGCAGCCATGAAGGCCCAGATTTATCCATTTTCTTGCCATACTAAAACATGCCATTGAAGTGTATTATCCAACATGCAAGCTAGTAACCATAATTATATATCATAATGTCTAAAATTCACTAATACTGATATTACATGCAAAAGCAAGACAGGAAAAATATCCCGTGTCTGTTGGGTGTCAGAGGAAATCTTTTGCTTTTTTGCTGAGCTCAGAAAGAAGCCCTGACTGTAACACAGCATTGACCGAGCTAACAGAGTAAGAGGCAACCTATTGCCTGACTCATTCAAATTATGTTACCCTTGATTTCTGAAATAAAGGCTAGTGAGACAAAATTATGCAGAGGGGAGGAGAAAATAACCACTTATTTCTTAGTCAAACTAAAACTATTTTGATAGGCTATCCTTCTCACTAAAAAAGTATTTTTGGCCAATGGGAAAGACATACTGTGTCATTGCCCCTCCCTCTCCCCCCTGCAGGTTCACTCACCAGGTATTTTATGATATCTGCACTTATTAACAAGAAACAAAGCCGGGTTAAAAGAAAACAAACTCTTGCAATAGCAATAACAAAATACTTTCAAAGCTGTCTGTAGCCTCTTGAGGAAACAACAGGTTTCACAGAGAATGGATGTTGGCTACATTGCTTGATCCATGCATCAAAGGAAAAAAAAAAAAATCTGAAGTTGTCTCTTCAGAGGTTTAAACATTGATAACTGAGAATTTTTGTAAGCAAAGTAATACAGACTACATGCATCATTATCATCACCACCTTACATCTCCTATTAAAAGCACTTCTGATACAGAAGGGAGAAAAACTTTGCTACTCTTAGAGAAGAAACTTTAGATATACTCTCTCAAAAACAGACCAAAATATGCACTCAGATGAAAAGTGATTGCAGTAATAAAACATGCTAGTCTTCTACTCACAAAGCGCTGGGAGTACAGTCCTAGTAATAGGAGACCCTTATCACTTGCAAAGAGAACAACGCAATCAAGCCAGAATAAATCTGCATCTAAGGTGAATCATCTACTTACTGCATTTCAAATAGGCAATTCCACCAATGTAAACAGCAATTATGCGCTGCATTCCACTAGATCATAATCTAAAAACAACTGAAACAACTATACACCACTTCAGGCAACATGGGAAGAACTAAAACCTCTCATCATTTCTATTTCAAATGTATTATTTAAATAAAAACTACTAAATTACAAAAGCCTTTTTAACATATGGTAACACAACATATCCACAACGTTTTCCAAAACTGGACTGCCAGAAAGCGAGTGTGATTTTGCAGGTAGCCTAACACACTAGCATCTACAAGTATCCTGAAGGTATTCACTGCTAGCACTTCCCAATACAGCACTAAACCAAGGATTTTACAGACGGGTAAAGACGGAACTGTGAAGTAGTCTGCACCACTACTTTTCACAGCATATTCTAGGCAATGCTCTCACTTAGCCCTAAAATAAAACGGAACTGCCTCCAGATTACCACTTTTCCGGTTGTCAGGCAAACACACTAGTTAACCAGTTATGGAAAAATCAGGTGCACAGATATAATCAAAATGCCTTAAGAATAATTTGAGCTTAAGAATGATGTACTTAAAAGTACAGTAATTCCCCGTTTATTAAAACAGTTAATCAACAGCCATCTATTTCCCACTTTTCTTCTACCCGCCCTTTACCACCACACAAGTAAATAAGCAAATAAACGCAGAAGAAAAGATTTTATCTTAGCTGGCTGAAGTCTTTAACAACAAACATAAGCTTAAACCCTCAGAACTCTTAGAGCTTTCCTGGTCACTATGCTAAAATAAAAGCATACTTTAAAAAATACTGACCATATTCAGAACAAACCCATCTTTTCAATCTTTAAATTTAAGTAGTGCACTTTGTATTAAATAGAACTGTATCTCTATTTAGAATTTTCTAGTAGTTTACTGAAAAGTCTAAGTAATTTCAACTTCAGTAATTTTTATAATAATGCATATTAACTCCTCTTTCTCTGCTAAATGGAAATTGAGCCACCTAAACCAGCCATGTAATAAGTAATTTAGCATCCATCATTAAAATGTCATATATTGCACTTGTGTTTTTAAAATATTTTATGATAATCCTAACATCCCAAGTATCCAGAGCAATCGCAAAGATTTTATGTACCTAAAACACTCAAACCATGAAAGATGAAGCTAATATAGAGACATTTAGCTTACTGTTCTACAAAACATACTACTCTTCTATGAATTGCGGAATATTTTTTGATGCTGCACTTTGTAATTGTAATGACAAACAGAACTTCGTTTCACATGTTTATTCTGAGAACACGTGAGACGGTACAGTAGCACGCAGCCACGCTTCCTGACAGGAGGGCAACGGTCCCGCACCCTGGCCAGTGCAGATGGATCTTTTCCACATGCCACCCTACTGACTTCGCTGCTTATCTGGACATCAGGGCTCCCCCGTGGGAATCAAATGGCAAAACCGGGGTATGAACCAAGGGCAGGATAAGAAGTCTTTTACTGGATTGCCACTTAATCCTCTATGGCATTTTTTTTTCTCTCACCTGCCAGGAGAAACAGCACGATAGTTTTGACACAAAGTAGGCCTTGCTGTCCACAGCATATGCAGTTGCTGGATTACAGTACCTGCTTTGGTCCTCATAGCAGCCTAATTGTGACAGCCTGTGAAGCCGCCAGTACATTTTTTATGCCAAGTCAGAAAACATCTCGCCACCCACATGAGGCATAATGCTATTTATGCATCATTTGTACTTTCATGTGATTTTTCCCTCCTACAGTTTCGCCCAGGAGGAAGAAGGGAGAGGAAAAGATATTTTATTTTTCTCATTAAAAAAGGTGTTAAGAAAGCATAGGCAATAATAATACCATCACTTTAATAAGTTTTTTAAAGGTATATTTATTTATTGGAAAATAAAACTAAGTTTGCAAGTATATTTAACATAATTTGATACATTTTGACACATCTGTAACTCCGAACAACTACCTTCTCTCTCCAAGAACATATGCGTTCCATTTTTCATCGTCTCACTCAAACATATGATCTCAGTAAGAGGAATATAAATCTTCTTAATAGAACAATACATGCAATTGGGAAAATAAACACGGCTATTTATCTTAAGTATTTCCAGAGATGTATCCACGTTATCTGTCTTTTTTTGTTTGTCCTAAGTTTCTCACATTCCAGTACTCTGTAACAAAAGGGTGTGACAAAAGCAAGCAGAGGATGTAGGATAGAGTTTACTGATGAATTTAGGAGGAGAGGCTGGAAAAGGCCGCACATACACAGCATAAAGTAAAATAATGTACAGCGCTGGAAGGTGCAGAACCCCTGAAGACTAACAGTCCTCCACAGAGATCTGAGCTCTCTCTTGCTCAACCATGCAACACAAAACATGAAAAAAACCCCAAATAGTCCCCTAAATCTCTATGCAATATTCTACACTGTTTTCATATGCAATCTTGGTGTAAATCCAATTGGAAATCACGGGGAATCCCTAATCAGAAATGCATGTACTTTCTGTAGAAACCCATGCAAATAAATAAATTGCAATCTTATAAGCCTCTAAAATGTTAAAATAGCCTCATATTTGAAAATACTTCAGGGTTGTGGCTCTCAACCTGCAACTCAGTAAAAACATTTGCATAATCAGTTTATCAAGGCATATTTTCAAAGAAATTTTCCATTAAAGTTTTGAACATTATGTAATTACTACTTAGAAATGGATGATATAAATATGCCTGTCAAGTGTCCTTTGCATTGTTTGTTTTGGATACTTTACTTAGGTTTGCTCTAAGAGACAAACAATAAGCATTCTAGTACCATAAACTGACTGCAGATAGTGCAAATGCAGATAAAAACTTGGGGTGAGAAAGGGGTTAAACCATTTAATGTTCTAGTCCACCCACTATGATTCAAACATTTGTTTTGTTTCAGGTATGGCATTAGGGAGAGGGAGAGAAGAGGAGAGACTAGAGAAGTATCCATACGAAGAACATTTTTCAACTGTACCTATAAACATACTTTTTTTGTAGAACAACTCTCATTGCTTGACTATTTTAGACCTATGCTAATGGAGTAGCATAGGCCTGGATATATCTTTCTAAGGAAAGAAAGAAAAGAAAAAAGATTTGAAATAAGGCATCCCGAATTTTCAAAGGGCGCTTTCTTCTAATCTATCTGCTTGGATAATGCGTCCAGAGTGGCATTTTGTAATGACAGCAACTTTCCAACAAATCAATAGTTATTTAATTCCCAACAAGCTCTCGAGTCCATTAAACCTGATTACATTCACCCATTTCAGTTGGGTGCAGTTATTTTTCCTACACCGGCACTTAATCTATAACAGGAACTTATGAGAACTTTCAAAAGCAATTTCAACATCAATCAGCATAGAGTGAAAGGCACGATTTGCTTGTAATTATTTATTGGACAGGATGGCACAGGGTCTGACTGAGCTCTAGCGTCTGACCTTCACCCCCAAATTCTAATGGATATGAAGGCCTGCTTGATGTGTTCAAGTGTGCTACCGTGTCTCACTGCATAAAAAAATAGCATCAGCTTGCATGTCCCAGCCAACGCAGTTTTTCAACACCTGATAATGTGCAATGCTATATTTCTATTTTAGACATATGTGTCTGATATTAAGGCTACAGTGAAGAACACAACTCGCAGTCTTCAATTACTGAATGGACCCATATGGAAAAAAACCTGTTTCACGTTGTGATTGCGCCTCTACACCAGCTAACTGTTGTACTAAAGGAACATAATGAAAATTTGCCTCTCCTCCGCAGTTAATTTGACTGATCACTAGCATGACACAGAAATGTCATGATACATGTGTGTGTCTCTCGACCCTGTTAATGCATAATATCTAACTACTGCCATTTATAGGGTACACCGTTTTTTTCATTTTGTCAATGCTTGGAAATGTTACTTGAATTCTTTCTTAACGCCTTCTAATACTGTAAACAACAGAATACTTTTTGCTTAATTAGCTTCTACATGATCTATTCAAAATCCTAAATCTAAGAGCAGAAAATTCAGTAGTGCCACTTTTTGATAAAAAATAAAATAAAACCAAAAACCGACACCACCACCACCACCACAACATCATCTAGTAATTGCCAGTTAACTTCTAAAATACAGAACTCTCACCCTGAAGCAAGATCTTACACTTTCAGGGCTCAAAAGAATTAATGTGATGTGCATAAATATTCTGTGAAGGTGATATATTTCTATACACACAAAAACACAACCCCTTTTTCATTCAGTGTGATGCATAACGTATGATTTAATGCATATTTAACACTATTCATATTTGCTGTGCTAAAACACTTAACCTAAACACACCATGGTAAGTTACTTTGTCTTACGACCTGCCGTGGGAATGCTGACTCCCTCAGAAACCTAGAATGGATAGCAAATCCTCTGCCCTGTGGTCAACCTCGTGAAGCAAAGGCATGAATGTTAAACAGCAGACAAATCAATACAAGCAAATATAGCTCAACTACACCATTTATTCAGCCATGAGAGATGTCAATACACAGATTAGGGTGATCCATCTTTTTGATTTCCTACTGTCTTCTCACTGACTACATGAAAGCTTTTGCCTGTATTAAAAGTGTTTGCTTTCTCAACCATAAAAATTCCAATTATTACTCTAAGTGCACTAGAGTTAAGTTGCTTGTTGGAAGCGGCCTTGCATTACCTGAACAAGTCCAGCGAAGTACGGTGCTGCCGGCAGAATCATTGGCACTCCGTATGGATGTAGCAAAACTCCTTGAGACGACAACATGGTTTAAGTGATAGTATTACTCCCACTAAAGCTAAACACATCAATTGAAAGTTAGGGGAAAATCTATATACCAACTTCTTCCAAACTCAGAGCTAGAACCAAATAACTTCTGTCAGGGGCAAAGCCCACATCAGCTGTAAAAAAAAGAAAAAAATTGACGTCAGCAACTCTTAATGTTAAAATTTTCTTCAGAGACAACAGATACAGACAACAGCTGCAAACCTAACTCTACCAAAAAAGGAAGGTGCTATTTTGGGGCCAGCTTAAGTAACATGACTAACCAACTACTCTTTATGAGTTCAGATTTTTAAGTACTATACACATACAGATCAAATTCTGTACAAATCTACCGATTAGAATTAATTTTCATATCAGTTCTGGCATATACATGAGAACAGTTACTATTAGAAGCCATTTAAAAACAATCAGGTTTATCATGATTGTGTAAATAAATGTTTCCCTGTGTTTACAAGCTGTTAAACAATATTCATGTGAGAGTTTAAACTTAAGTCTGTTACATTGGATACATATTCTGGTTTGAGTCATTATATTTTGCTTCATTATTTTGAATATTTTAGCTAACTAATGCAAGCTAACTACTTCTATTAGTGTAAATTATATTTTAATGGCTTTTCTAACCTTTCACAACATCTATGTTGTTACATTTATCATAGATTTTTTTTACAAAAGAACGAATTTGACCTTTAGAGTATTTCATATCTGTTCTCCAATTAAACTTACACTCTTAGTGTAAGAGACAAAAGAGTGAAATTTAGGCTGTTTTCCCCCCTAAACAAAACAGATTTGCTTTTTAAAGTACTACTTGCAAGACATTCTCTTCCACAGCTAATCATTTTTACTTTAGACAAAACAAACTTAGTCATTAACACCTGTTTCACGTGCAATGTATCTTCTATTGCAGATACGACTAATGACAAGAATTACAATTGAGCAAGATTTTTTTAATTCAATAAAGAATTAGTTACGTGCTTAAAACTTCATGTTACAAGTCAAAAAAAAAAAAATCCTCTCCTGCACTCTTTGAATAACCAGGGTGCTTCACATCACTAATTTCAGCTACTTGATTTTGTTGCATAATTACTTTTCCAGATAACTAATTGCAGACAAGATTTGATGTAATAGTCAATTATTTAATGTCACATTTTGACCATCGTGAAAGGTTTTCAGTAATTGATTCTCGTGTATCAAGGCGGCCGTGTTGCATGATTTCGAAATCTACCTTAGCAGCTGCATGTCGGCCCTCGTTACTATCAGCCTTATACCATTTCTAACTTTAGATGTTGAATTGTGACCCTCTATGATGCTCTTTTGAGAGCCTGCCAATGAGGACAGATAATGTCACATGATGAAGTGATGTTTACCTAGTTCCACCTCCTGGTATAGAATCACTTCACTTTTTTTTTTGAGGATAATGCTGGTCACACTGGTTATCTGACTACGCTTAGCTATTAAACATATTTCTTGCTCTTTTCTAATTAAGGAACAGAACCTTGCAGTTTAATTATCAAACACACAGTAGGCTGACACATCATAGGTTTTGCCAAAAGATTTTCATAAATTCCAATACAAAACCAGTTATTAAATTTCATACAGAAATATATATACAATAGGCATATATGAGAAAGCGAGTTGCCATTACAACTCATTTAAAAGTATTTTATTTCTGAAAAAAAAAATGATCATTTTAACTATTACCTATTTGTTTGGTCTAACAGAATGAGTTGCGTTTGAAGAGAAAAAAACATTTCTTTCACCTAGGAATGGAGATTATAAAATGGATTCTGCAAGCTTTACTCAAATGACTCCAGTGGGACAACTGACATAAATAAGGATTGTTAAATTGCTCTGCAAAATATCTAGTCTTTTTTTGTTTCAGCACGTATGTATTTGATAAGATGTTAAAAAACCCGAAGGGAAAGATGATTTGTACAAGGAAGCATAGGCTCAAGAGAAGCTTTTCTGGGATCTGTTTTGGGACAGTTTTTGCTCAACATTTTCATTAATTATTTTGGCACACGGCAACATGCTGATGAAATTTCCTGATGACATAAAGTTGGAAGGTACTGTCAAGTCTGAAAAGGATAAGAATATTATATAGGAAGAATTGCTCAACCTTACAGACTGCATTAATAGAAATGGGATGAAATTCAATGATACAAAACGTAAGGTCATGCTTCTGCTAACAACAGAAACTTCAGTTCTGAACTCAGGAGGAAGAAAAGCAGGACCTTATTGCATCTGCTTAAGGACTTGGAGCTGCTAGTGTGATGCAGATATGAAAAGGCAAACTATCAGTATTTCCTAATTTATTTTATTTCTCAATTAACTTCTTAATTTCTTAGAGGTACTTCCAATAGCATACAGTTCTTTTCATCCACGTTAAAAAAAAAAAAAGTCAAATTCAACTACAACAGCTGCAGAGAAAGTCCTTTTTGTGTTATTCAGGGGCATGGAGCAACTATGTTGTAACAGGAACCTAAGAAAGTTTGATTTGTTTAACCTAGCAAAACAATCTGTGAACAGGGAAGAAAACAGTAGGAGGAAGAGACTGTTTAAGCTAAGGACAATCCTGACACACTAAAAATCAAGGAAAAACTAGTTATGAATAAATTTAGGCTGGAAATATTTTTTCAAGTTATTTTTTAAGAGTATTTTGGTGTTGGCTAAGTGAGAGTCTAGAACAGCTTTCCAAATCCACAGTAACAAAAAAGGATAGCTTATAAAAGAAAACTACACGATGCCAATAGTGGTGGTAGTCTGAACTCAGCAACTTACAGGAGGACTCTTCCAGTCTTTTGCAAGCAGTATAAACATTCAAGAATAATGAAAATACCAAATGTCTAAAAAGCATTTATATTTACTACATTGCAGATTGTAATATATAAAAAATAAACTTTGAAAATAAACTGTAGTTACCTGTTTTAATGAAAGGATGATTTGCTTGCCTCACTATAACAACATGCTTCTAAATGTATAGCCGTATGGCACTCCAAATCCAAGCTCTGACTTTCTGGTTGGGCTCTTTGATGATGTCCCATGTGTGCACCAGCTACCTAAGTTCGCACAAACCTCTGTGAATCAAAACCACAGAAGTACAATACAGCTTTACTCGCATCTCCGCCCCATGCCAAATTCTGAACTTAGGCCAATGCGACTGCATCAGCTTCACCAGTTTATACCAACATATTTGTTCTCCCTCCCAGCCACACAAAAGGAAACTTGTCTTAAGTTTTACAGTTCACCATTACTTATCATTAATGGTCACTCCTGTTCTGCAAGAATATATTGAATACATGAAATTTGACCATAAAGACTGCTGAGGACTCAGAGAATGAGCCAGAAGAGTATTAAATATGCTACTAATTCTGTTTCACATTAGCAGGACCTCCAGCATGACTAAGGTTAAGCATGAGCCTAAACATTGTTGCTAGGACAAAGCCAGAATGGTCAGTACTATGCACAATCCATCACCTGTCTGAAGCCACTGACAGCGACAGTACGTACTTCCTGCCTACTCCAGGATTCTTACTCCGTGCAAAAAATTAAGTATGTGTGGGTACAAGAGGGGAGATCATCTATTTTAAACAACTATACAGCTTTCACTTCCATTACATTCTAGAAAATTATAATGCTGTTAGGAAAAAATGGCATGCTAAGCCATTTTCAGTATGCTAATGGAGGGCATGTTTCTTTCAGCTGTTTCCAAACCTTTTTTTTTTCATTACAAATTTTCAAGGATTTTCTGAAACTCAAACCTGATTTTAAAAATGAAAGACGAGAAAAGAACAAGAAAATAGATAAACACTAGTTTTATAGATAATACATATACACAAATAAAATATACAATCTTATTTGTTTCATTTCGGCAGAATTTTGCTAAAAGGCAGGTATTATTTATGACAATGAATCTGTAGTTTTAAAAATTAGCAGTAATATAAGAATTTAGTCACATTGGACTGAAAACTCCCAGGTGACACTACCTGAATCATAGCTAAGAAGTTCGTACAATACACTTATTTTTTTAAACTTAAAGACTATTTTTGCACCAGTAATACAATGCCTTATTTTAATTGATTAATGTAAGAGACTATAATTATTCTACACAGAAATTGACTGAACAATCAAACTTCCAAAATCTGACAGAGTAGTCCTGTTATGAACTTGCCTCCTAGAAAGAAGCTGCTTTTAAAGGTGAACAGCATAGGTCAAGCAAGCTAAGGTAGCAGTAGAAGGTCACAAAATGCATAAGTATTTCAGGCCCAGCAGTTTAATGCCATAATCTTACGTTTTAGCACAGAACTGAAGCTACCGACAGGAGTGCTCTAATAGTGATTTCACTGTGGACTTGCTAAAAAGTCATTTGAAATGGGAAGGAAATGGAGACCGCTGTGCAGTACAGACACACACAGAAAGAAAGCAAGCCAGAAGTACGCTTGAAAACTGAGCTACGCATTCAGGCAAAACAAGAAAAAAGAAAATGATGCAAGAAGGGCCAAGGTTTTGATCCCACCTACATGTAATACTGAAATGGCGCATTAGACAGTGACCACAATATTCCCCCAGGCAAAAGCAGATGCCTAGTTTTGCTATGGTTCAAGGTAAAAAAAGACTCTAGCAACTTCCCTGGAGCCACATGGCCTGGAAAAGGCAGATCCCTGCAATGCAGTCATCAGTCAATCAATGATGTATGCTCTAATCAGATCCTGACAGAAGTAATGTATTTAGACCATCTTTCTGCCAAATAATCAATTCTTCTTAATGCCTATATCTAGTTCAAAACACCACAAACAATGCTTCTTCCAAATCCTACACAACACCAATGAACTTCAAATAATTTCTACTTCCTTCCAACATTAGCCTAACTTTCCCATCTTACAGACCATAAATAATTCAGGTACCACTTTGGCACCCTCTTCATCGCTTATGCTATGTCATATTTGATGCCTTTAAACTCTTCTTCAAGCCTCCCTTTTTCTGGCTACCTTTCCTATTCTCCACCTGCTCTCCATTTTCTCTTTAAGATTTCTCAGTGATTTCCTGGTAAAGGAAAACCCAGAACTGAGAGGATGAAGTAGTTTCCAAGTCTCCTGGTAGTTTCCATCCTCCACAGCAACTTTAGATTATTGTCCCTAGTATTACCAGATCAGTACCACGCAGGCTCCGAAAGAGAAGGTGAGCTGCCATTGATTAGCAGTGCCTGAGGTAAGTAGACCCAGGCATTAAAGGAAACGTTGGTAGACAGAAAAAGCTCTCCTGCATGCCTTCCTCCACCTTCCCAACTATGACTGCTGCCCTTTTTATAACTACTACACTTGCTGTCAAAGACTATTTTCACTTTTCTGCAAAAACCATTTGGGACCAAAGGCTCTTCAAGGGCACCGGAAGCACTATCCAGACTTGACCCCTGTCCTCAGCTGCTGACTCTATTCCACTCTTCTAAGCAGATCTCGAAGTAAATGTAGGAGCTGTTCATGCCAAGTATCAATTCCCCAGCCAACTCCTATTATACTTAACAGCAGAACCAAAATACAACATGGATATTTTAGTGACTTTTAAAGTAGAAAATATCACATATACAAATCAAAGATATCTTCTAATCTCATACTAATACAAGTATGGAGGATGCTGTCAGAGTTTGTCTAGTTTATTAAGCATCTCAGTTTACACTAGTGTATAGGGCAAGGATATAGATACTGTTTACAACTGGGAGAGCCCATCTTATTCAAGTATGCAAAACACTGGTGGGATACAGCACATATGGTATTAACACATTTTTCTTCCGCACTTCAAAGTTTCTGTTTGAAAATTACATTAGCTCTTAGGAGCAAATTAAAAACTAGCTGCAGTTCAAGATGAACCTAGCTGATTCTTTCAATCAGAAACCAACAATGCTTCAGTTCCACTGAAGTTCAACTTTCCAGCCTTTTTCTTTTAAATATACAATGGTGGCAAATTCAGAGATTTCAAAGACAAATAAAGATAAATAATTAGAGTCCTGCTCACTATGAGAGCTTCAGACAGAATCACCTCACACAAAAACTTAGGAAGCATATTTGGGAAACAATTTGTAGCCCTAGAAAAATCAAGGCTTTCACATTATAGGCCAATTGGTATTACGTTATTTGAAGTGCAATATCTCAGCAAACGTTGGTCTCTGAATACACAGCCAATCCTTTTTCTTTGGTTTAACTAACTCCAAGCTTTCTTTTTTGTTGTCGGTACTGTGCACTGATTCACCTCCTGCTCTAGTATCTCACTGGCTAAAGAATGGCCTGTTTATTTTGCGTTTCTTTTGGAATGTTCCCACAAAGATCACTTCTCCCTTCCCTCCTTGCATTGCCCCACAACACATCCTTTTACTACCTCAACAGTTATACAGTAGTTGTCATCACCTCAGGGGCTCACGTCAGCCTATTCCTACCCTAGCTACGGCTGTGAACAACTGAAAGATGAATTTCTTCTTCATATTGCCTTGAATATGACACTCCTTCATCACCTCCTAACCGCACTCAAAATGGCATCAATGCTTTCTCCTATAATTTCCTGATACCAGGTAGGAACTTCCTATAAACATGAACGTTCTCTTTCAGCCCGTAAAACCTCCTCTTGCCAGAATGCTACACAAAAACACTGACTGGGGGATGAACTTACTGCTGAGTAGCATGATGACCAATATCTCTGTTCCTCTGCAAGTCACCTATACATTTGTACCCATCTTAGACTGTAAATTCCTTCTGAAGAGAACTGCATCTGGTACACAGAGATCATCACCTATGACAGTAATATGAAAGAACACACACACACACTCTCAAAAGGTATACATCTACTTAGCTTCACTTTTTCAGGAACGTGTGAAGGCAGAAATTTTTACATAAATGTCTTGCCCTCTTCTACATCCTTAGAAACCTTCAGCTCCTGCTTAGACTAGATTGCCAGAGATACACATTTGTCTCCTGATAGCAGATAAAGTGATTTACCCTTCAGTGAGTGGCAAAAGACACTCACTTACATAGGCAATAAATGTATGCTAGAGAGAGGAAGCAGGTTAAAAAATGGAGTTAAGGGAGGCCTCTGTGGCTGGACTTCCATTTGGCTACCACAGAAACGTAAGTACCTGTCATCATCCATACATATCACGGCATAAATCCGCAGAACAATCTGTGAACCACTACTCCCTGAAAAAACAAATAGGTGCCTTTTGACTTATCTGTGTTTTCATAAGAATTAGAAAGATTCTGAATCACAACCAGATTTGTCTTTTTGTGCC
This sequence comes from Phoenicopterus ruber ruber, assembly GCA_009819775.1. Classification (NCBI taxonomy): domain Eukaryota; kingdom Metazoa; phylum Chordata; class Aves; order Phoenicopteriformes; family Phoenicopteridae; genus Phoenicopterus; species Phoenicopterus ruber. The sequence continues at coordinate 4,569,859 of CM020229.1, read as the reverse complement.
AGTATTTGTGTCAAAATTAAAGCAGGATGAATCTGGGAACTACAGTTATTTAATGTGCTGGGCACTGAACTAGAAGGATAACATTAGACTATGCAAGAAGTCACACAGAAAATCATCTTCTAAAGCTACAAAGAGTGGTGCAGCACACATGCTGATGCCAGCCATTTGTAGGACAGCTCCTTCAACAACAGCTCCATGGTCCTGTGCAGTTCTATCCGCAAAGGGAGTTTCTGTTTGCCTCCTATTGTCCTGGATCACTCAGAAACATTAGATGCAGAATGGGAGGAAAATACTATTGCTTTAACTACCAAGAGTTGATTTTGACATGCATACATTACTACTTATTCCCAACACTGAAGATGTGTTGCATGGGTCTTCAATATGTTTCTTACGTCTTAATGAGCACTGCATTGTTTTCCTTTTCTTACGGAGTTCCATACTGGCTTTTATTACATAATTCCTATCGGGTGGATAGTGTATCAAATCAGTTACATTTTCCCTGTTAGCTTCTCTGAGAACAAACTCCTTCTCATCTCCAGGCTACTTCAGATATCTTTCACTACTCTGCTCTTGAGTTTATCTGCCATTTCTTAAAAAGTTGAGATAAGCCTCCAATCTATGTGAAGTTAAGCAGTTTTGAAAATTTTCTACGAAATGTAGAACAGACACTTTCAAGATCTCATGCTTGTTTGACATCACGCAGGTACATAGCCAAACTACTGAAAATGGCATACATCTTCCAGTGGCATAAGTGATAAGCAGTATCACATATATCTTTATTTTAAAAAATGTCAGGCTATATATATATGTATTTCACAAAATACGTATTACTACCATACTTTCACATATCTTCCTTCATCTCATTCATTTATTCTTCTCTCTCGTGTGCTGGATATAAGATGCCCAAGAACACGTATTTTCGCATGTATTTTGGCAACAGGTAGGAGCAGGCTGCAATCTTCCCCTTGGGGTACGTTCATTTGCAAATACAGACCGGCAGCAACAAAACGTATTTTTCCCTTGCAAATCAGGAACAAACTGACTTCTAATCAATATCCACTCTTAATGAATCCTATTGATATACCCAAGCAATGCTGTGACAGATCATCATCCATTCCACACAGGGTTTCTGCCAATACTTGAGCACACAACCAGTCTCGCTCAGTATCAGCTCGTGGCCATCTTCTTGTTGACACCAACATGCGTAAAACAGGATCTCAGGAATATAACGGTGTATTCTAGAACAGACAAGCCACCTGCCTGTCACTGTCATCTATCAGGCTTTGGTTGTGTGGAGATGACAGATAGCCACATATTTTTATTGCCAAATCTGGTCAAACAGACTTCTCTTTACTGCTGTAGTCAGGCTACTCTGACTACCGTATCACAGGAAGCTGTGACTTCTTCTTGACCCCAATTAGCACATTCATTATTCATCAAAGTACAGTTTTCATTTGCTTCCCTTGGGAACAGTAGAGTATCACTGTGAGGATCTTTCAATACAATTTCACCTCCTTAATACACACGGGATTTGCTGACAAATAACAGCTACTCATTCCCCTGAGTAAAGTTCATATTAAGAGGCCTGCATAGTGAATCATGAGATGGTATTAAATCATGCCTCCTGCCTCTATAAATACATCATTCAAGCACCCTACTATGCCAAGTGCAATGGTTTGATTGCAGAAACCAGCATAGGGTAGAGATCCTAAGTGAGCAGGGTGCCTTGGAGAAATAACCTATTCAAACCCCCAAATAATAAAGACCCTACAGGTCTTTAAAGGGATCAGAGGGAATTTCTGTTCAGAACTGACAAGTTTCATATTCTCCAGAGATAAAATATGAAGACTTGAAGGCATTAGATGTAATGCAAGCTATAATTGAGCTCTATTCAAGACATCACCAATAGTTTTTAAGTACTGAAGTTTAGCCAAGAATTACAAGCTAGGACCATCTGAGGCAGGCAGGATTTGGCTGAAAGCATTAGAAGGCACAGTTGATATCAGGTTTGCCTCCAAATCTGAATACCACAAAGTTAAGAAAACTTTTTTAACTTTATTGCTATTTTATGTCTGAAATCAATTCAGTCTCACAATTGAGCCACCACTCCTAAACTCAGTCTGACGTCTTACAGGTAGCTGCTGAGCATGGCCTAGCCAGCCAACAGATCCCACAGCACAGGAGCACCCGCCTTTCCCTGAGATGGGGCAGGACTCTTCTGCCTGTAGCCTGAGGGTCTGTGACTGAGGCCAGGCCACTGTGAGTGGAATTGCTCTGGTACTCTCTGCAGGCACCTTCATGTAAACAGCTAGTACACAGGAAACCTACTTTGAAAGAATAAAAGTTCCCTGGATTAAGCGTCAACAAAACTTCCTGATAATACAGTAAACAGAACTCACCTTAAAGAATCCCATCACATGTTTTCTTTCCTCCCCTCCCGCAAGACCTCTTAGACAATATTCTACTTATTCATTATACAGTCCAGCCCTAAATGACTACTCTACCAAACAGGTGATTTTCTTCAGCAACCACAGCGGATACTGAATTCGTGTGAATACTTGATTTCTAATGTTCTCTCTCACAACAACGTCCTCAGGACAATGTAAACCTATGGGGATCGTGCTACTGATCAGAAGAACAGAAAACCATAACATACTTGTATCAATGCCAGATGATAAGAGCTTTTCCGGTCATCCACTTATCAACTTTTTTTACTTTTGGTTAATTTCATTTTATATTAGAAGGGAATAAAGAAAGGATGTCCTTTTCAATCTCACCTTCATTTAGGTTTTAATCAACCTTTGTCAGTGCCCTTGGAGTGCACCAGCAAAGGACTGGTGTAAATTTGTGCAGAGAAGGACAACGGAAGAGGATTATTTCTATTTTTATTGAAATCAGCACTTTAGCTGATATTAAGGTTATTAACTGGATACGAGTAAGATTTTATTGCTGCAAGAAATAAGACAAAGAGTAAGTAGTCTCATTCTAAGACCTGAGATGTGCCCAATTCTCCCGCAGTGCAACATAGGGGAATCAGACACCAAAAATTTAACTCAAACTCTTTGATTGAGAGCATCTTACCTTTCCTCAAGATGTTTCAATAGAGATCTGTCCCTAACCAGAAGGCAGGCAACCCATGATAATGTTTAGTAGAAAAGTAAAACACCAAAATGCCTGTTACTGAACACCAGGAACAAACAAAAATAAGAAATGTAATATCCCCCTACAAGTTTTGACTTGTGTTGCTCAACAAACATGAACTGCAGTGAACGTTCATATCCTGTTGTTCCCACAGACATAACTTTTGCACATCTGGATCATAAATGCGATTATTGGAACATCTCTCTGGTATTGCAATGACAGAAAAGTGCTACATAGCTGCTTCTACAGAACTGACAGATTTCAGGATAATTAAAGAGTCAACCGGGACTAGTGAATTCTTATAGACATTATTTTCAAAGGTTTTTATAATTCCCTCAATTTTTTTCTTAACGATAGGTCTCCTTCACAGCTTGCCTCCTTAGATGCTTGTGTAATCTAGTACTAGTGCATAAGCAATGGAAGTTAACAACCCTTCTGGTTGTCTACTGATCTATCTGGCCATTTCTGGTACTAGTAAGAGAGCTACATTTCCTGAATTCTTATCCTCTACTGTTCAGGTCTTTAAGATCATACAAACAAAACACTGAACAGTTTTGTGGTTCATAGCCCTAATTCCTCGTGAAGCTATGCAAATAACCAGTGTCCACCACTATCACAGATCAGATGCCACCTGCTGTAACTCACCTTCCTTCCTAAATCCGAAAATAACTTTCCCTTAGACTTTCCATAAAGCAGTTTCAAAGTTCATTTTCTGCTGGAAGTGAGCACACACCACGTGTATAATTTTAGTGCAAATAAGCACTTAAAACTATTCTCAAGCAAAATATACAAGAACATGATGATGAGAGAAAAAGCACACAAACTGTACAATGCATTAATTTTACAGCAAAGCCAAGGATAACATCCTTAGTGGCAGTCAATAAACTGTGTTGATCTACCCCAGCAGAAATTCTGATCCTGGTTTTCTCTCCCATTAAAATCCACCTCTGCATTGCATACCAGAAAAAAGCCTGGGAATGCTCCGTTCCCACTCATGCATTTGAAGACACTTGCATGGTTTGTTTGGTTGTATACAAACACATGGTTGTTTATAACAAGCAGTACCTAAGAGACACACCCTACCAAACCATTTAGCAATAAACATTACAGGGAAAACAAAACAAAACAAAAACACACCACCAAACACAAAAACCACCACAAACAAAACTACAGTTCCTCCCCCCCTCGCCCCACAGTACGTTTCTGGAAGCACCTTGAAAACAAAGTCCCCTACAAACAGCATGACCCTGGCATTCCTTTGTTTTTTAGAAGACTGTACATAGAAGCTGCTGTTTGAGTTTCCATTTGTCACATGTTTGTGGAGAGCCAAAACTGCAAGTGTAATCCTCCAAATCTACTGAGGAGCATTTACTGACACTTGAAGGAACAGATTTGAAATCCCTGGTTTACGTTCACGTCTTTTGCTGCTGATGCACATGGATAGGTGAGAGGGAAGTTATGAAGTATTTCTAACAAGCCTCACAAAAAAGTGAGGTATTTTCATTCTATGCTAAAAACTGAATGCTATTTTGCAAAATGACATTTAAACAAGCACCTGGAACATCAGTCCCACATGAGTTAATAATGCATACTTTTCTGAGTAACTATGCGTATCATACTTTTTTTTTCTTTTGAATTCAGTTCTTTATGTATATACAAGCGGTAGTTTAGTTCATGTTAAAATGATATTGAACAACTTCATTTCAACGGAAACCTGCATACATAAAACCACCACGTGACATTTGCAGCATTTCAAAGGCCTCAAAAGTATCTATGTAAGAAACAGCTATGGATAGCTGTAGCCTTATAATGGTATACAGTGGCAGCTCAATAGCCATGAAAATACTACAAACTCATGTTCTTCCTTAAACTTTTTTAATAGGTGATTTTCTGCAATGATAAAAGCTACAGAAGGCCTAATTTTAGGATTTGTTCATCATTAGTGTCCGGAAAATTTTCTTCTACATTTTATTTTTGAAGCAAAAACAATCACATACTGTGTAGCTGGAATTTTTCAGTGATTTACCTTAATCCATCCAGAGACAGTATAGTGGACATCAGTGTTACATAAAGAAACTTAAAACAGTTGACAGCTACGTTAAAACAAAACAAAAAAATTCAAAACAGATAATGAAACAAGCACTCTTCCACAGTACAACTTCTCTTGGCAGGAAAGTACCGAGGGTTGTTCTGCCCTGAGTAAGAACTAAGAGAGTAAAAGCAGTTCGAGCATTGCCTTCTCCAACTGATGCTCTGGCAACAGCGTAAACTTTTACTCAAAAATAACTCAAGTTCATTAATACTTTTTCTACAATCAGTAAGAGTTCATCAGTAGCTGTTTCAGTAATAACTGAAAGTTAATACACATTTCTAATTTTGGTATTAGCATTCACAACTCAAGAGCATTATTTAAATATAAAACGTATGGTGAAATCAATTTAGTAGTGGTGAAATCAACTTAACCCATATATTATAAACTAGAAATTCACTATTAAATAAAAACTGCTCGAGATCATCACATATTTTTTTAATGGAGTAGCATTTATTCAACCAAAATAAAAGATTATTGTGCAAATACTAGACAACTAATTACATAATGTACCTTTACAAAATTACATAATATGGGTGCAGCTTGTTTCCCTGTTTTCTGTTTGAAAAATAGATTGTTTAATAACCCATCAAAGCTATCTGTAAACCAAGGAAACAATAGAGCAGATGTTGACTGTTGTGTTGTGCCTCACAGACATAATTAAATACAATGAAACACTCACGCACCCAAATAATAGAGGACAAACAAATACAAAAATGGTACTCTATAAACATAAACCTCATTTGCAGGGCACCTGTCTTGTATTAATCTGTGATATTTAAACCAGTGATGAAAAAGGAAAAGGTGGTATTTATCTGCCTTCAGACTACAGAACAAACTACAAACAAAAAATTCCTCTCAGTAGTAAGTAGCTTTAACTTCTGCAATACTGATTCCCACTTTGTTGACTTTCATAAAGCTGGGAGGGAACCATATTTTCCATTGTAACAAAGCCAGGACAGGGCAGTCATCTTCTGTAAGCAAAAGCTACATAAATCAGTGACTCTGAATGATCCAAACTGACTAAAACCACTGCGCCTGCTGCGTAATCCAAAGTCTTCAGATTCCTCTGGAAAGTCAGATACCCTTTAATGGCAAAACAAGTTCCCTGGGATTATTTTCTACCCCCATCCCCTTTTATAAAACAGTAATGGAAAGTAAAGATTAGATTCCGTAAGTATCAAACCAAGTGTTTATTTTCTAGGAGAGCATCCCATAACATTGTTTAATAGTCTATTTCATATCAGAATTTGAGAGACTTTTTTAAAACCATCCTTCTTTACCTTCATTTCTATAATCAAACGTAGACACATTTTCTTTAGTAATATCAATATCAATCCACTATTTGAAAAAAATCATTATGTGAATTAATACAAAATTAAGAACCCAATCCTACAGTTGCTATTTGGAAACAAAGTTTCCAGATAAAAAAGCAACTTCAAAAATTAACACTCACATTTATTGCAAAAGAACATGGAAGCGTATTTTTGCTAATAAAAAATTATCTTGATTTTAAAATGATAAATGCTTTAATAAGTTTTATTATTTTTTATTTTTACATAAAAAATACAAAATTGCTTTGTTTACTGCAAATATATTTTGCCTTTACATTTTATTTAGTTATTTCTAAGAAACAAGATAGAATATAATGTGATCTGCATCTCTTTATGTTAATAAAACCATGCTAGCCTCTTTCCATAGACACCACCATAAAGCATAAATACCAAATGGAAAACAAATGGAAGTATAATGCCACTGTGAAGCAAACCAATCAACCCTAAAACAGCTGAGAGAGATCTTATCCAGTAGTTCATTCATTCTTTATAGAAAAGAAATGAAAATATTCCTAGGTGAATCAGATTAAAAAAAGAAAAAAAAAAAACACCACCACACACACAAAACACCCTCAGCAGCTCTGAAAGGTTGTAAAGCACTAAATTCCTTTGATTTATGAAGGCAGCATCCACTGCATCGAGCACAACAGCTCAGCATGTCGGGACCTTTTTCCCTGAAATTCCTTTATTAACACAACCTGGCTCTGCTAGTGAACAAAAGCAGTGGTGCGGTGTGTATAAATCATTAATACTATGCTGTGCAATGGCTGAATTTCCTGTGTGAGCTGGAAAGCCTTCCTGCACAACAGGGATTTTGGGGTTGGAATTGGCTGCTATGAAATGTACTTCATCATTCTCCGTGTTTGACGCTTCCCAATAGCTTTGTACTTTTCCCTTCCCTTTTCTCCCCCAAGCCCAGCAACTGCAATAGAAATTTATTGGATTTTATGTCTGCAAATAAAGGAAGAGAAAAGAAGGAAAGAAGCAAGCAAGCCCATTTAGGAGGAGAATCCTTTTCCCTTCATTTAAAGACAGGTTGTGTCCAAATACAATCTACTACGAATGAATAAGTTTCGAATTTTTTAAATGTTTAGTTCACCACTTTAAATTGACAAAGAAACTGAAAAAAATCAACTGAAAGTGGGGTTAGTCTTAATAAAAAAAAAAAAAAAAAAAAAAAGAAAAAAAAAATCAACTATCACTAAAAAGGTGACTCCTCTCCAAAGGAAGTAATTTTCCATTGGAGCATTTATTTTACTATTTTAAGAGCAGGCAGAAAGAAGGGCAATCAATGTCTGGGCAGGAGGAACTCCTGAAGTTAGCTGCATCAGTGTTTTCACTTTAGGTATACACAAAATCTTTCCACAGAGCAACAGGCAATTTCACATGCATGTGCTAGGCATGGTATTCACAGTGGAGCTGGAAAAGAGGGTAGCAACAGCAACAGAAAATAAACTGAAACTCTTGGAACTGCAATTTCTGAACACTCCTGTATTTTTGCAGTGACACACACTGAACTTGGATAGGGAACATCAGAACTACTTATCTTGCCTCTGAAGTACATGCGATACAACAGCAACAAAGTTGAATGCTTTCTCAAACTTTGAAATGAAATAGCAAGTATTCTTTGTAAAGCATTCTGCACTAAAACATTCCTTTTGGGGCTAGACTTCGAAAAACTAAAGAGTATGACAGAGAGAGTAATGCTGAAAAAGCAGTCTCAAACCATATGCTACCCATCAGGAAAAATGACACACATTATGAAGGTAACTAAGGGTACAATCAGTCTTTCAGCTAGGCCAGAGCACGATTCCAAACGTATCAAGCATCAGCACCACTGACAAATGAATTTATTGCCATGTAAACAGTAAATATTTAAGACACTTGGAATGCAGTTTTGCAAAAGTGAACGAGCTAAAGTCAAAATAGGGAAACATTCCAGGGTGCCATTTTACACTTTTGCAGCCATCCAGCAGACTAAAGATTACAAGAATAAGCCTGCAATGCATGCAGAAGTCCCTCTGCATTACACAATAATGACATTCTGAACGGAAATAAATGAAGCCCCTGCAGTGCTATTCTGTCAGCTTTTGAAAGTAAATAACTTCCCTTCTGACAAGAGAGAGACATTTTTTTCCTCCTCCTGCCATAGAGCATTAATTGAGCTATGCAGCCATGTAACATCCCAGAGACAGGACTAACACATGACAAAGAAAAAAAAAAACTTAAGAAAGGAGGGGACATTCATTGAGTACATGGGCTACCCGACTTCTTTTCACTCCAGAACTTTCACACTAGCTCTGTTTTGACAGGATCATCTTATCTGGAAGAACTTCTAACAGGTTTTTTGTCTCCCTCTGTAATGCTTACTGAAACTTATTTCAAACAAATACTTTAAATTCACACTGTCTTATGAAAGACAGTGCCGTTATGAAAACATAAGCTTATATTTTAAAACTTCTTACCACTTCTTGTTTGTGAAGAAAGTTTCATGCCCATAATCAATATCTGTAATTAACTATTCAATTTATAGAAGGCTTACTGGCCACAGTAGAGATAATGAAGATAGCTATAACAGAAGAGGCTCTGAGAAGCAAAACCAAAGAAGCAGTCTTCAAAACTACATAATAATAATAACAAACGTTAGTGTAAGTCAGTACGGAATTGAGGAAAGGCATATAACTAAGTATATACACATCACAAATATATATGAGATGATACTATTAAATTTATGCACAGTTAAAAAAAGTCATATTCAAGATATTATAGAGAGGAAGACCAACAATCTTCCATGTGTTTTGATATAAAGGGTCAAAAGGTAAATTTAAAAAGTGGTCTAAGATGAAAGTACTTGCATTCTTATTCATGAGCATCTGAACGTCTTAAGTATTTCATTTCTAAAGTACCACACACTTTCTTTCCATATCTGGGGGAAAAAATAAAATCGGTGACTCACGGCGAACAAAAAATAATTCACTGAATGCTTCAGTTCTTACTACAGTATCTAATTTTGATTCTGCATGTGTTTAACACAACGAGAAAGAACAGGATCAGAACACAGTGGGATCTCTCCACAGCTGGAGCCTGCTATAGTGCAAAAAGACCAAAGGCCCAACTACAACTAGTCAGGATACTATAAGCATTAGATATGCTATTTTCTCTAGTTAAATTCACTGGGCTGTTGCACTGACAGAGTAGGAGGGGAAGGAAAATATAAAAGAAGTCAATGGCGCTGCACTAGGCAAGTCAGAGGTAAATGAGCAATGCTAGCAAAGAAATGACAGGAGTTCCTCAGGAGAGCTCTTGTACTACACATCACACTTTAAAACTGATAAATCAATCGCACATACACCTTTAAAAGGCAGGAAAGCTTGAAGGATTCTTAGAGGGTGGTGACTTCTCCTTTCCACTAACATTATTCTAACTCTATAAAGCAAGGTGATAAATTCTAGTGTCACAATTTTCATCACTTTCATTTATACTACCTATTAAATACCTCAAAAATATTTTAAACAGAATTTATATTAACCTGATGATACTATTTATTTACAAGTTTAGAAATACACACATTGAAAAAAAACCTTCACAGTATAGTATTGCATGGTTACTGGTCAAAAAAAATCTAAACAAACTGAATGAAATATCTACTAGTTGCCATGAGAAAAAACCCTGCTTAAATATCCAACACACACTTTCCTTGACATAAAATACCACACCACGTATTTTTTCAGAAAATAACCATCCATACGCATATTTAGCAAATATCAATGAATAGTGACAACTTACAAATAGCTCACAACAGAAAATCCAGCCATCACTTTTCAGCTGAAGTGTTTTAAAATGTTCAGAGAGTCCAGTAATAAAAACAATGATTCTAAGCCAAAAATATTCACCTGCTTCTGCCACATGGAAGCTCCTTTGCAACTGCTCTTGCTCTTATATTCCAAAGCAGCAAGTGACCTTCTTAATTGATTCTGGTTGGCTGGGGGGGGGGCGGGGGGGGGTTGGGGTTGGTTTTTGGTTTGGTTTTGGATTTTTTGTTGGTGGTGTTTTTTTTCTTCTTCTAGTATTTAAAGAGGGGAGTACTTAACTAAAGCACCTCCTCTCGCTATTGTGAGAGGAGAGTGACCTTGTTTGACAGCGCTGTAGTTAAACGCCCCCAAACTAGCTCTTATTATTCAGAATGAGTACTGCTATAGCACTTGATCTCTAAGCCACTTCTCATTAGTCTCTGGAAAACAACAAAACAGCTCTTGTGAGACAAAAGATATGTAAACATTTAGATTTGTCTTGAATCAGAGGTGGAGTCTCAAATACCAGCTTCGAAGTTTATTGGTGAATACCAAATTATCTTATTTACCCTAAGTAAGATAAACAGCACATCAAGACATCATTCCTTACTTCTGCATTAACGGTACTTCTGGATGCAACAATTACACTCCCACCTTTTGAGGTCTGTTTCATAACTAACATTCCCTAAGACTCCCACACGGCCCCCTTCGGTGCAAATGCATCTACATGATATTGTTTGTAGCACAGTAATTCTTTTTTTTGTTTTAACAGAATACTATAATTTATTCGAGGTGATTAATGACAGCCAACATGGCTTCACTAAGGGCAAATCATGCCTGACCAATTTGGTGGCCTTCTACAATGGGGTTACAGTGTTGGTGGATAAGGCAAGAGCAACTGACATCATCTACCTGGACTTGCGCAAAGCATTTGACACCGTCCCACACGACATCCTTGCCTCGAAACTGGAGGGACACGGATTTGATTGAGGGACCACTCTGTGGATAACAAATTGGCTGGATGGCCGCACTCAAAGAGTTGCGGTCAACGGCTCGCTGTCCAAGTGGAGACTGGCGACGAGTGGCGTTCCTCAGGGGTCAGTATTGGGACCGGCACTGTTTAACATCTTAGCCAGCGACATGGGCAGTGCGACGGAGTGCACCCTCAGCAAGTTTGCCGACAACACCAAGCTGTGTGGTACAGTCAACACGCTGGAGGGAAGGGATGCCATCCAGAGGGATCTTGACAGGCGTGAGAGGTGGGCCTGTGCAAACCCCATGAAGTTCAACAAGGCCAAGTGCAAGGTCCTGCACATGGGTCAGGAGCAACCCCTGGTATCAACACAGGCTGGGTGGAGAAGGGATTGAGAGCAGCCCTGAAGAGAAGGACTTGGGGGTGTTGGTTGATGAGAAGCTCAACTTGACCTGGCAACGTGTGCTCGCAGCCCAGAAAGCCAACCATATCCTGGGCTGCATCAAAAGAAGCGTGGCCAGCAGGTCGAGGGAGGGGATTCTGCCCCTCTACTCTGCTCTTGTGAGACCCCACCTGCAGTGTTGCATCCAGGTCTGGGGCCCCCAACACAAGAAGGACATGGACCTGTTGGAGCGAGTCCAGAGGAGGGCCATGAGGATGATCAGAGGGCTGGAGCACCTCTCCTGTGAAGACAGGCTGAGAGAGTTGGGGTTGTTCAGCCTGGAGAAGAGAAGGCTCCGGGGACACCTTCTAGCAGCCTTCCAGTACCTAAAGGGAGACTACAGGAAAGCTGGAGAGGGACTTTCTACAAGCACATGTAGTGACAGGACAAGGGGTAATGGCTTTAAACTGAAAGAGGGGAGATTTAGATGAGACCTAAGGAAGACATTCTTCACCCTGAGGGTGGTGAGGCACTGGAAGAGGTTGCCCAGAGAAGCTGTGGCTGCCCCATCCCTGGAAATGTTCAAGGCCAGGTTGGATGGGGCTTTCAGCAACCTGGTCTAGTGGAAGATATCTCTGCCCATTGCAGGGGGGTTGGAACCAGATGATCTTTAAGGTCCCTTCCAGCCCAAACCATTCTATGATTAAGTACAGCTTTTTACCCTACACATATGAATAAACAAGCACTGTGTTTCTCTTGTGGCAGTGAAGCTGGTTAAATGAATCAGAAAACCCTGAAAACACTGCTTTCCCTCAGTCCATCAGCTACTGGACAATTATTCAAGGCCCAGCTGTAAGAAAAACAGATGGTGAGTGAGCATTAGTAACGTGGACTTCTTTTCACTCATGCAGTCATAAGCAGAGGTTGTATGTTCTCACATGAAAATTGCCATGAAATAGCAGACTGAGGAACAAAATTGTGCAAAGACTCCAATTTGTAAGCTAACAGATGCCTAAAATTTTCATGAGCTAAAGTCAGATTAACTGATTTTACAGGAGAGCCACAGAGTGAGTGCATACTATAAATGGACTAGGTAAAGAAAGGCAGTGTTCTCACAATAGGTTTAAACAGTGTCATCATAAGACATCAGTTATTGAATTCAACTAACATACCTGATCCTTTGAAGACTCACTAAAGTATAAAATGCAAGAGACACATACTTAGAACTGTAACTGCAATGGTGGCATTCAGCAACTGATGTGCTTGTGCTCTACAAAAAAAGGTAAACTGCATCCAGGAATTGTTCATCCATTTTAATTCTTTATACAATTTTAGCACAAAGATAATCTGTTCTAATCCTTATTCCATTATTGACACTATTGACTACATCAATTGAAAATGCTACCAAATAAATCAACATTGAATTAAGCCATGAAGAAAGAATGTGATAAAAAGTCTTTCAGACTCCTATAAATCATCAGATCCAGAAGCATGACATTAGTAACTGAGTGGGGAATTCAGCTTTTCTCCATAGTCGTAATGCTTAAGGCCCAAATAAAATTACACTAATTTACCATGTAAGCGCTAATGGAATAGTTGGGGTAGAGATGGAGGGTTTGTTGGTTTTTGTTTTGTTTTCATGGTGGATTCTTTTCATCATTGATACGAGAGCTGTACCGTGAACTACTTTCTTGTTAAAGACAGAAAAGGTTGATATTGAAGTTTCAGTTCAATTGTTTTCGATCTGTGAATGTCCACTATGAGCAATTGCTCCATTTAAGAGGAATTACCCTTTGTACAAACCACTTCACTACTTAAAACAAAGCACATCTATCATAATTAAACAGAAAAAAACCCCTACCAATTTTAAAATTATGACAGCAGCACTGTACACTATGACATGGAATATTACGTTGTTTCAAAACAACAGTTGACTTTGTCACTTTACTCAGAAAATGCCAACTAAATAACCCTATGTCCAGGCAAACATATATCATAGGGAAATACTAGTTACAGAATTAAGCCTCTATTAATATATGCTAAATCCTAACTTACAGGCGGTCAAAATTTTACTGCAAAGTTTACTTCACACTAGCATTTGGTGTAAGCTTGTGGTCAGAAATTATGTCTTCCATTGATGTGGCATATTAAGGAGAAGAGAAAACGGATGTATTTAGCTGTTTCTAACACCATAAAACATTACCAAATGATAGGGTGCACTACAAATCCGAGTTCCCTTTTCCTGTATCTTTAAATATTGACACTAGGTAAAATTCTAACCCAAATGTATCTACGCTTTTCCCAATTGTCCCTATCTTTATAATGATGTAGTAAAACCTTCCAAATCAAAACCATATATCCTCCTTCTGTTCATTGCTGCCACTGATACAGTCGTTTTGGTTTTAATGCTGTTTGAAAACTCTTTCTGGATTTCTGAAGTTAGAAGCATCATAGTCAAAGAATATCCAAATAATTTTAGCCCATTTCAAATAGCTTAACTAACTCGGAAGCATCCTTCAGTTTTTGTTGGCTTTTTCAAGTGAATATCTTATTGACAGTTAATCCATAATGTGAACTAGGCCTCTGTAGTTTATTAATTTTCAACAGTTAAGCTTCAAATGTTTTTAGGTAAAGCATCCTGTGTGCACAAACTGTTTTGTTTTTTTTTTTAAAAAAAAAAAAATCAGTTCCTCACTTAGCTCTTAAAACATTATATATGTGCATAATCTGGAAGATATCAGAGCAAATACTTAAGTTTCTAACACCGGATAAAGTAGTAGAGCACTTCTGAGGAAAACAAATTATCCATTTATACTAAACAAACTGACCAAGCGGTGTTAGTTTAGCAAATAAATAATGGTTAATTTTAAATGACTACCAAAACACAGATTTTCCCAAATGATTAATACAGCTCCACAGAAAACCACCATCCTCATGGCTACATAAATATTTATTGACAGGAAGACTGGTTTGCCCATCTTGAGAAGAATGTAACGCCTTTTATAGTCTTTCAGGAAAGACACATATCCAATTATAAAACTTAAATGTGACAGAATACTAGCGTATTTAGCAGATACACACAAAAAAAGAGAATACATTTTTTCAAAGATTCTAAATAGACGTTAAAGTTTAACAACTGAGAAAGCTCTGTTAAAATGAATTCAGACATCTGTATTACAATTGAGGTGCAAGTGAGCAGACATATCTGAAGTGCAATTTTTAGAGGAAAAAAATACTCTACTCGATAGGTTCACCTAATGTCTATATACTGCTGGTCGCAGGGTCCACAGGCAGGAGGGAATCACTAGTTATTAAGTTGCCAGATAAAGCTTTTAGGTTACCAGTATTTAAGATCGATAGACAACTTCATAGAGTGAGAAAAACATTTACAGTTTTACTGAAACAGTGAAACATACAAAACAGGTATTTTTGTAGGTTTGCTAGAAATTATCAGATACAGGAAAAATAGGAAAAAAGTTAAGTAGACTGTCACGGTAAAAGTTTATTAATGTTTTTCAAAAATACAAAACACTTCTTGTCCTTTCTATTTAAAACCAGAACCATGTTACATTAGCTTTGTAGGTAATATCACCACAGTGCTACCTTTCTGCCTGAATAATTTTGAGATAAAGTAACATTGTTTCTAAAGAAATACTTAACCATATACATAAAATAATAAATCATACCTGAATTAAGATGATAATTATCTGACTCTCTAGGAATCCAGAATAACTAAAATGCCAACCAGCAATCAAAAGAAGCAACAAGCACAGAATTTTGAACCCGCCACAATTATTCTCAGGAATTCAGATGACTTTTTAACTTATATATAATTGTGATTAGTAGAGCCAGAATGATTCCAAACTGACAGTAGGATTAACCAGATGAGAAAGCCAACATTTAAAAAAAAAAAAAAAAGATACTTTCAGTGTGGCAGTTAATCCACTTAAAGAGTTAAAAATTATCCGCTAGATATAGCACTTTGTAAAGTGCATTAGCAATCACTTCTCATCTTTCTCTCAAATGGAATAGATGGAATTGAATTCACTATTTTAAAGTAATCATTATGGTTGCACAGTTTCTTAAACCTTAAAGCAGTGCCCTACTATAAATGTGTTTGCATAATGATACTGCAATAGCTCACACAGGAAGGTTATTATAGCACCTAACCTCGCCTTTATGTTATCCTTTATCAGCTCCTTGTGTGGCCATGTTGACCTCTCACCTTAATTCACATTTTTCCTTTCAAAAGCTGGATCTTTAACATACAAATCGCTGTTTGGCAAACTGAAAGGAAGAAATTCAACAAAATACAGGAATATATTTTGTATACAACCAGTAAGTGCACAAGTCACACTGGATCATTAAAGCTGATCTATAAATGTAATTTCCGAAACGTATCCAGAATATAGAACTACTAAGAACATAGATTTTAATTATGACATGCAATTTATTTAAATATTAAATACATCATATTTATCTGATGCAAATTTTAATTGCAGACACATGAATCCCTCCCACATACATGTATAATCCAGGGCGTATACAAGAATCTTTTATTATGCACTCCCATGCTGTAAGTAAGAAACGGTTTATACTACACTATTGAAGGGGGAAAAAGAAAAAGCAGCTACAGAAGGGTTTATATCCTGCAAATACTTGAGTTCTGTTCTTTCAGTAGTAATAGAAAACAAATATTCTGAAATAAAAATAAGCTTTAAATCTATTTTATTTAATCTTTAGGAACAAAAAGAAATACTGTAAAATGTCTTTCAGGCATTTGTAAATACAGAAATAAAGTTAGATACTGTTTCATGGAAGTCAATATGCATATAAACTATTGTAGTGGAAGTTGGAAGAAATGCCCCTATTTGCTACAGTAGGCACAAGAATTTTTTTCCCTGAAGTTTCAGCAGAAAGTAACAGAATAAACAGGATTAATCATTTTTGCATGACAACATATTTCTGTCTTGGCTCTACATACTTACTAGATAACTCTCTATAAAACCGTGGACTCAGTTATAAAACAGTGAAGTAGAATACAATGATGATTCCAAAATACTAGTTTAAAAAATAATGTGTTATTGTCCAGTTATTTATTTCCTGTTAAAACAGAGAGAGGGTACCAACTAGTAAATAATTTGGGGAGGGAGAGAGGTGGAAATACTTAAAAAAAACTAGAAGCAAAAATTATATTAAATTAATTTAAAAAAAAACCTTAAAACTGGACTAGAAATTGGTATTGTTTTGCTGATATCAAAACATTTTTTTAAACCCATTCCAATATACTTCAGTGATAGAAGTATTAATTCTACAGAGATACAGCTTTACAATTTTTTTTTTCTTTTTTTTTGGTGAACTAAAAATCAGCTTGATTTTAATCAGCAGCATGTTTCAACACAGACTTAAAATGCCTGGCTTCAAAGAAGGCTTAAACAAAATTGCCATTGGGCACATTTACATTAGAAGTATAATTTATGCCTGCAAGTGAATAAAGAGCAGTCCTTTATGGCTGAAACTCTGCTACAGTATCCACGAGAAATGCAGTCAAAGTACTGTGTTAAATATCTATAAAGAGCATCAATAAAGACATTGGAAAAAAAAAAAACACAAACAAAAAACCAAACAAACCAAAAAGATATGCAAAGGCTTGGTGCTCTGTTAAAACACATTTTCTACTCAGTCTCACCATTCTTAAGTGCAGGCACAACATTCACTCCACACAGTGGGAGACATTTATACAGTCTATTCACACAAAAAATATCTCCAGGATTACAAATCCCCCAAACGATGCTGACAAAGCAGGCACTATAGGAAAAGAAAAAGTTAAGCAAACTTACCTGCTGTAAGTACATAAAAGTCAAGGCACAGGAGAGCTGGGGACACATGCCCACATTCGGCAGTGCCACGCAGGTTGCACCCGTAAGGGGATGCTGCATGGTGTTGCTCTGAAGTCTACGTAGAACAAGTGAGGGGGCTTGCATGCAAGCACGTTTGCCCTATCTTGTCACTACGTTTTTTTCCTTCTGATTCTTTAAGTAAGAAACAGTATTTCTTGAATGCCTTTTTTTCCCCAGCACTAGATCCCTACATTCATTTGTCAGCTAAGGCAACTTGGTAGATTTAAACCACGAATTTTTAACAGAGAGGAAAAAAAGAAGACACAGCCTGCAGCCTATTGATGAGCAAATGGAACTTCCTCAATGACAGAGAGAGCTGAAGCTTGTCTCACAACAGTAGCTGCTGACTAGTAGAGAGAGAGATTGACTCAGTGAGGCTCAGTCGGCTGGTGCTGATGCTGCACAGCTTCTCATTTGTCAAATGGGTCCTAGGGCAGGGTCTTTACCACTCACCAAAATTCAAATACTGCATTTTAAAAATCCCTGGAGAGGATAGGGAAGGAGAGAAAGTGAGCGCGCTGCATCACAGGCATCCATGAGATCTGGGCAATTAGTGTCATTGCCCAGCTGGGACTGAATGCCTGTTATGATTCTGCACGCACACATACACACTCACACACACACTTTTTTTTTCCTCCCAGGACTCACACCTGACATAAAAAGGGCTTTCCCCTTCTAAGAACAAAAGTATGAAGCACAAAGTGGGGAAAGGAAAGAATCTTGGCTAGTCAAGATGATTCCAGCAAATATACAGTGCTATCAGTAAATGAGCTTTTTTAAAATACAAATTAAATTTATATCTATGTTGCATTCACCACCTAGTTTCCCAGAGAAGCCTATAAAAGCATTACAGCGAAACTGTGAAATATCAGTGTAACCACTGCAGCAGAAACACTAGGAATGAAACAAAATTGTATGGCACACTGTGTATATTTTACTGGGGGGAGGGGAGCAGGCTTGGATAAAGACTGTATCTTAAAATTGGTCTAAAACCCATCTCATCTAAAATTACAAATTTATTTGACAGCTAGTCAATCTATTATAAAGGACTGCCCTATCAGGTTACATGGAAAAATTACATTTGCAATTTTCAGAATTTCATGTTTACATTTTACTTTGAGAGCGATACCTCAAATTAGTATTCCACTCTTGCAGGCTTTTTCTTTTCCCCCCTTTATTTTATGGAGTAATAATTATTCATTAGTAGATCTAGTTAGTCTTTATGTAATAAAGTAGGATGTGACCTGCAAATCAAATAATTTATATTACAGCTTGTCCTTGAGGTCCTATATTACAGGTCTCTCTTTTTTTTCTTAGATACAACTCAAGTATAACAAAAGATAGTACTATTTTTAATTAGAATTTGACAAATGAATTAAATATTAATTCTTCAGGAAAGAAGGTCAAACCTCAAAGCAACACCTGAGGTTTTGAAGGGGTCCCTTTTAAAAAGATTCTGCAGAAGATTTTAAAATTACCTATTTTATAGGATATCTAACTCCCACAAAAACACATCTTATATCAACATTAACAACAATAAACAAATAACCCACATACAAGAGAAGTCCATTTCATCCACAGCGTAACTGGTTGGATATTAAGATTTACCCTTAAAAACAAATAATAGTCCCCACTTAACTGGAAACAGATACAAAACATGCCACTGCAACTCAGGCGCTGTATTAAAAAAAAATATTCTTTTTCATTGTACATGTGCGCACACATACCTGCACCCACACAAGCTTCAGAGACTGATTTAGATCCACTAAGTCTTCTTCATGCAAACCCGAAAATTTTCCAGCAGAAGCAGTTATTACATAATTTTCTTTCTCAAAAGCAGTCAATGCAACAAAACCAATGTATTTAGAACTCAGCAATCAACAATCATGCACAAATTTACAATACAGGGATTTGTTTTGGCTTAGGAAACATCCATGCTTTTGCAATTTATCTTGGACTGATCTACTAGAACAGCCCAGACACAGAACAGCACAGATTATCACAAAAAAACAACCCCAACAAACAAACAAAAAACCAAAAACCAAACCACCAACAAAAAAATCCCACACGCCACAGAGCAAGAGAGAGCGAGAAGAAGGAGAA
Organism: Phoenicopterus ruber ruber; assembly: GCA_009819775.1. Lineage (NCBI taxonomy): Eukaryota > Metazoa > Chordata > Aves > Phoenicopteriformes > Phoenicopteridae > Phoenicopterus > Phoenicopterus ruber. The sequence goes on along the minus strand of CM020229.1, from coordinate 4,550,146 downwards.
ATGAACTCTCTCTATGCCCTTTCTCCTTTTTTCATTCTTTCTCTCTGCCTTAAGCAGTCTCCTGTTCTGACAGGAGTATGTCATGCTTTTCTTCATTCTTTTTTTTTTTTTTTTTTCTAGCACAGAAAGGCTGTTATTCTGCAAATGCCCTAAGCTGATAGAATTTTCCCTTCAGCTCATTTTCATATGAAATACCATAAATAATACATGGTACTTTAATAAGACCTTATCAGAATGTTTAATGAAAAACAAATACGTTATGTAAGGAGGCAAATAATCAACTCTTTCCACATTATGTCAAAATCAAAGGCAGCATACTTCCTAGCCAAACAGTTTGGAACTATATAAGTCTATCCAATTTCCCAAAGTGAAGTTCTGGAACATGGTGATGGTCAAGCAAAGTTTCTTCTGTCTATTGCACTATTTTACAGCTAAAAGGACATCCATAAAACAGATTAAACTCTTAGAAACAGTGCGTTGAACAATTACTTCAAGAGAGTTCAGCAGTGTAAATGTAGCTAAGATTAATAGTAAAAGTAAATTTCTCATTGGTCTTTTATCCTTAATTTTCACACATTTCAAAATAAGAAAAATAGGATCCACAAATACTATGAATACCTTACATTTGTATATTCACATTATTAAAACAAGAACATCAATGTTTTAACTACCCAAATCATCTATAACAGAGAAACGATAGATAAACATACATAATTCAGTAGTGTAACAGACCTAAAAAAGAAACAGAATTCTTTAGCCTGATATACACTACTTCAAGAGATGCAGGGGAAAGTCATTACCAATTTTCATCCCTTCCAAGGATAACTTGTCATTATGTCTAAAAAGAAAAAAGGTAACCGAACGTGTTTTATTTTTATAAAAATAAAATCAATGTCTCTTCTTTAAAGCCATTTCCTTGTTTATACACACTCTTCTACCAAACCCAACCCATCAATCATAACCACATTCCAAGTTATGGCTATATATACAGTAAGTACCACCACAAGTTTGCCAAAGGTACATGAATGACTGTACACAATCTGACCTTCTATCCTCATGCACAGTGACAGTATCGCTATAACTACTATGCAATTTCACAGAACAGCATATGCCCCATCAAATTCTGATCTGCAAATTCATTTTCCCTTATTCTACAAAAATCCATGTGTGCAATTGCAAAGCCCACTTTACCTACAGCATATGACATCTTCCAGTTGCCTCAGTGCTGCTCTGTTGGGTCAGTAACTGAATTCAGTTATCCCACACACAGTTGCTGACAGTATCAATTAGATATCAATTAACAACAACTATGAGCCTTTTTCAAAACAAAAGGAGGCTACCAATCTACACAACCCAAATCAGCCTCTGTGGGAGTTCAGTTAGAAATGTAGAAAGTTCTTCCACAGCAATAATAGATCCATCTGAGGCGCGATGCCTACTACACCACCGGGAGAGGCAACACTCCCTTTTCCAACCTGTTTGGATTGTCAGTGTCATAGTACAGAGCACAGGCAGAGAACCTGCAGACATGCACCCTCTCCCCACATCCAATGAGACCGCCATTTAAAAAACACCAACAGCAAAGTGTTGATCCATCTTGAACATGCAAATAAGAACATGAAATCAAAGAACCTCCAAAACAAAGCAAAAAAGAACCAACAGCATTTCTCACACAGCTGACGTACAAATACAAAACCACTCTTTCATTTACAATGCATTTATTTATTTAATATAACATATTCTATTTAAAATCATACACTCAATTTGTTGTGATCTGGTAGTCAGCTTCTACTTCTCAAAACTTAGGTTCAAATTTCACATTTACAAGCATTCAACCTAAAAGTTAACCTTTAGAATTATCACAGCAGACTGTCTAATCAGTCACACCTTTTTCATCAAGTAAAAAAAGATCTGAAAGAGATCCCCTGCAAGATCACACACCATTTTACACTTCAAATTTGTCTCAGCAGTAGCCTACACTAACAAGTTTACACATATAGAAGGCATACAGTATTATAAAGATTGTATGCCTCCAGACATCAAGCATTTAAAAAAAAAAAAATCACAACTGCATATTACATTATCCATGTGAAGAACGTATTTTCTTCTCAACTTTATAAAATGGTTAACGTGATACAAAAATAATTCAGGCAAGTGGTATAGAAGCTAATAGTAGTGCTGTCCTTTCTCTAAACACTCCTTTTCCAATACCACATGAAAAAAATAGCTCCCAGGAGTTCCCAGGAAAAGCAGCATACTATGAGCTTAAAAACAGAATGCTTCATTAACATATTTTGACAAATTACTAGCAATCATTAATATCTTTGCCTTTATTCTACATAGTATTCTATTTTCTTACATATATGTGTGCTATGGGGTTTTTTAAAATAAATTAGGGAAATATCACTGATGTTTTTAAATAATTTGTTTTGTCAAAAAGACTTCCCTCTATTCTTTTCAATTAATGGGCGTCATCTCATCCTTCCAGTGATATTTTCTTGTCATGAATAATCCCTATTTCTAATTTAAGATTTCTGTTAAGATTGCTCTTCTTTACTAGGTCTTTGCACAAAGATCAAGACATTACAGAGGTTCGCACTTACCTCAGGCAAATAAGAATCACTAATTTTCTGTTCCTATTAAGCACTGTGTTATGTCCATTGACTTCTCCAGTATTTCATTGCCAATGTCTACAAAGACTCTATAGTGCTATAGTTAACCTCTTCAGCACCACTTAATACATATTTCATAAACATTCAACATTAACTATCTAGATTTTTCACACCAGAAGAAGCCAAGAGCCCTTACTCCCACCAATGCGTTCGCGGTGGGGGGGCAGGTAACAAAACAAATAAATAAAAATATTCAGCCCTTAAAGAGTTAGAAACACTTCCAAACAGAAGATGTATGTTCCTTGACAGGTCTTATCTTCCTGGCCTACAGTATCTAGATATTCTTTAGAAAACAAGGAGTTGGGGGGGGGGGGGGGGGGGGCTGGACGAGGGCGGGGGGGGGGGGGAATGGAAAGAAGACAGGCCTAACAACCTGATCTTGATTCAATTTTACACGAGTTTACACCAGTGTGTCTCTTCAAAAATCAGTAGATTTGCTCGTGATTTTTCTCTGCAGAAAGCAAGATCAGCAACCAAGCCTAGGAGTCCTCTCTTCCCCCTCTCACCCGAGACCCGGTCTCCACTCGAGGGTTTTCTTTTCCGGCGGTCCTTGTACAGCTATACCAGGAACTCCATCTAGTGGAGACGCAGGTTATATCAACCTTCGCTTAAACCACTTACTCAAATACAACGAGCTGTACCCGATTTTTGATGGTGTAATTGAATCTGCTAAGCAATTTGCATAGTAAATAAAGGGTAGAAAAAAGTATTTTATCAGGTGACTTGTGTCTCAAAACCATATGCCTACGCCTAGCCACAACAGTGCACTGAAAAAGCACCTTAAATGACTTTGGGATCGCCATCGCCCTTGCTCTCTTCCGTCTACGTGTTCCCATCCACTTTTTATCCTAGCATTGGCACAAATGGCTCAGTTGCCAGACAATTGGAAAGACAGTATGGCTGATAACCGAGGTAGCAAAAGCTTTCAGAAAGCACTCGTCACCCAATGGCACCAGCACCATTGCCAGAACAAAGGCGGGGCTGCACTATGCAAGCAGGAAGCAATGAGTGCAGCAGCCCTGACTTAGGAAAGCTTAAGATGATGTGCAACCACATTGGGGGGGGGGGGGGGGGGGGGGGGGCGGGGCTGCGAAGAGAAGCTTTCTCTAAACCGGTATGTTTGGAGTACAGACTCAAGCAGCAGGGCAACAGACAGACAGAACCAAGAAGGTGAAACAGAAATCAAGGCAGCAAAATCTTTTGTCAATCCCACTCCCACCTCACCTAGCACAAAGGTAGTACGGATACTTCAATGATTCATTTTCAGAAGCACAAGCTGCTCTCACCCACCATGCACTACTGTCACAACACCAAATAAACTTTTTCAAACAGACATACAGAGATTCTTTAAACCCGACACACTGGTACAAACATGCTTCACGGAAGAACCACTTTGACAGAAGTGTCCAGCTATAATAATTACCATTATTTATAGGTTATTTTTAATATCATAATGTAGTGTAGTGTTGCCCTATAATATTCTTTCCAAAATTCCAGATGAAAAGACATAACAATATGACCCTTAGAAAATTAACTCAGAATTAAATTAAAAAGCTCAGATTTTTTTTTTTTTAGATGTAATATACAAAATTAATGAGTATTAATCACAGAAAATTGTGTACAACTTCTTACTGAAGCTTTAAGCTACTTATGTAGGATGGGAGGGCTACAAACTACTCAGAGGAAAAAAAAAAAAGGAAGTCACAGTTTTATCTAAAGTGATGAAGCTTACCTTTGCCTGCTGCCACTGTGGGCTGTTTGTTAACTATCAGATGGGAGAAAGAGAGAGCATTTGGATAGTAAGGACATACTACATGTATTTCACCCAAATTTGTTTTTATACAAAACTCTGTTTTCTTATTTTATATAGACGAGAGTCACTTGCAGTACTACAATCTCTGTTTTGTTCACATCGACTACACTTAAACTAAAATTTTCACACAAATTCATTAATCAAAAGAAGTTTGCCCCAATTTTTTGCTCCTTGATTTGCACCACCACGTCATGCTTTGCTGCTGTTATGAAATCACAAGTAAAGAATTTAACTTGGAGTGCAAAATAAGCAGCAGGAGAACATGAATTCAGAGCTTGTTTTTATGTGCTAGTAATAAAAGTTTTAAAAAAAAAAACCCCAAAACACCAAATGCAATTATAAGTATACATAGAAGGGCAGCATAAACACATCTTGATGAAGTTTTAGGTTTTTGTGAAAGATTATTAATCTCTTAAAAAATTAAAAGAATATCAAATCTCAGAAGGAGAATAAATGATAGATTAATTATACTATTATGTCAAGGTTGTATCTTTTCTCTGTAGGAATTAAATTAACTGGACATGAGCACAGTTTCCTTCTACAATGAAACCACTTCTCCTTTTATTATTCTGTCTACAGCTGGATCTCTCATATATTCTGCCTGAATCTAAATCCACCAGACTTAGTACACAATGCAGCAGCCCATTTTAATGCATAACAGCTAAATATTAACATGCTCATGTATCAAACCAACAAATCCTCCATTAACTGCAGCTGAATCTCTAAGTCTCCACTTCCCCTGCCCTTTACTTACAGTTTACAGCCTGTCCACTCCCTGTATGTGATCCCTCCAGTGCAATCAACACCACCTCCATAGCTCCCTTCAGGACTTTATTTATCATCATCTACCAGTAAACCTCCAAACATTCCTCATCATTTTGACACTACCCCATAAGATGGACTAAGTCAGTTTTAAATTTAGCTCAATGACTCTTCAAAATCTAGCCCTTCATCTCTAATTCTTTCTTGTGGCTTTCAATCTGACTTTCAACTAAAACATCTTAAAATTCTTACGGCCAGGCCCAAAGGGTTCTAGTTAAATACCCATCTTCATCCAAAGAGATGAAGATGCAGCTCAGGAGAATTAAAATGGAGGTTTCTGTAGCTTTGAACTTCAGTTTATACTGAAGCACTACCAAGACTTGCCAAAGTAGCCAGCTATACACTCTCCAAAAGACCATTCCAGCAGAAACACGTCAGATGCCATGACCCAACCTCACTCCTATGCCAGAATTTATGAGGAGAAGGGTTTGTTGCTTTGATTTTTTTAACTTAAGAATTTTGGGTCTATATCACCCTTGCAGAATTACATGCCTTGGCATAAAGGCAGCTTTGCATATGGAATTGATACAAAGCTGCCTATATAGGCCTGCTCATTAAGCCTTGAAATAGGGACAGAAGTACTGTGTGATAAAGTTTAATTTTATATACAGAGTCACTATTGTGCCTCTTCTTTTTTTCCAGTTTATTCTATCTGCTAGTTTTGAAAGAAGCGGTTGTTTTTTTCCCTTGCATCCTTCAGGGATCGTGTCCTCTCCGTACTACCTTTCCAATCACTTCATTAGCATAACCTCTATCGGGACTGCCCATGAGTCCAGCATCAGCCCCCTCCTCTTTTCACTCTCTAATTGGTATTTTTTAATCTTTTCCTACTTCAGTTGATAAGGTGTCACACTCAACATCTCCGGGTCTTACTTTTCCTCAGCTAATAACTAGAGTCTGCAAATTCTTCTACAATATTCTCGAGAAGCTGTTTGCTTTCATCAACACCAATCAACTCTCTCTTGTTACGGTGGCCAGCCATCTTTCACCTCTCCTACTTGTAATTCCTTCTTCTCCCATCTTCTTTTATTCAATCCAATTCACACTGGTAACACTGAATTCACTCTTCTTTTTCCCTCTGATGCTTTTTTGGCACTATCACCACTTCTTTTGCTTACTGCATAAAGTTCAAGTTTCTCATCCTCTGGGATTCAGACCATTCAAGACTTGGCATTAAAATCTACTCCTGTTGAACATTTACACATGGATTACACCTCACCTTCCTCACTTTCTCTAAGACCCCTCTCAATATTCAATCTCAGACATCTACAACCAGACTCCTCTATGCTCTACCCATGCATCAAACAACCCTTCCCTTCAGATAGGACCTTCACCTCCTTTGAAATACAAACATTTCCAAGAAAGATAGCTCAAAACATAGAAGTGATGTTGCATGTGCACAATATAATGTAGAAAATGTTACGCCCCACATTTTGTATCAGAAATAGACAGGACACACTTAAGAGAAGCAGGTATTCTACTTCTGCTGTTCTGCATGAGCACAAGCGTAACAAGCAACAAGCAATACTTGCACATTGTCCAACTTCCCTCTTACTCTCAAGAATCTTCCAGTCATGATAGATGCACATATTCTTACAAATAAAAAATAAACATATACATTAAAGCTTGTTATTCTAACTATGCTTATGTCTGTCTTTAAAGGTCTAGTTTCTGGTTGGGTTGTTTTGTTTGGGTTTGTTTTGGTTTTAAATGAGTATTTACCTTAAATTACAAGTAACGAAACCTGAGAGACCAGTTCACATTTTTCCTTTTCACTTAATATTCACAAAGATTCCCCTCCCTACAAACCCATTCATATTCATGTACTTTGAAGAAAAAATAACATTTTAGCAAAATTCTCTCCGAAATGTTTTTACACACATAAATAACACTTTATCACTGCTTTTCTTGAATTATATTAGCCCTATTGTAACTAGTTCTACAGTTAAGACACTGTGGGTGTATCTATTCCTTTAAGTTTTATAATTCGGCCATGAAATTCAAAATAATTTCAAGATAAAACTTAGCAACATTGAAATTTTTAACACAAAAAAAAAATTATTACAAATATTTGAATTAAAGAAACCGTCACAGAAAAATGAAAATAAATTACTCTTAAAATTTAACTTCTTTTTAGTGGCTCCGAATTGGTTTTGCAGTTCCTAACTTGTTTTTACACAGTAGCTCCAAAGACTGTCAGATTAAATCATAAATCTGAACAACGCTAACCAAAGAGGTTAGCTTTTGGCTTAATTCTGACCATATAAAAGCTTAAGGATGTATCCTCTCAGCTTGTATCTTCTGTCAGGTAAGTATACCTTGCTTTGTCATATCTCGATACAATATCAATACAGCATGATTTATATTAAAAATTTTTCATTAAAACTACATAGAATACTACCACAAACCAAAAAACACAGGAAAAAGATCTAAAATGGGGTTATGAACAACTGCTTCTATTTGAATACACTTTTTTGTAAACCTGAATGATACATGAAATTCAGCTACTCAAAAGCTCTGAAAGAGTTACAGAATATATTGGTGAGGTGAGATGACACATATTTAAAAAGTTCCTTGACATAAGGTGCTAAATGCATTCTCAAAAACAATACAAAAGCATACAAACTATTGTCTCATGGCTTGTAGTGCTTCCCAGTATAGTACCTAATTGCTCAGAAACACAGAGAAAGCATTTTGTCCTAACTTAAATCTCCAACCTAGCATTTTCTAGCTTCACCCACCAAACCAAACTCCTCTGCTATGAAAGGCCTCTACGTCTACATCCCAAGAGCATAAAACGAGCAGAAATGTTACTATTATTAGGCCAGACACCTAAGTTAAAGCGAGCACGGGTAACCTTGTGCCTTCCTCTCAGTGGTGCTGACAGAGCATAGGCATGTTTCCATAAATGGTTGGGAGATAGTAGACTAGCGATCTTCTCCAAAACACCTGCTCAATTTCTGCTCAAACAAGGCAGAAAAGAATACATCAAACAGATAACCTTATTAATTAGCAAACACTGTATTAAATGAAGGGATGGGGGACTGACAAGCATGGATACTAACATGTTTTTGAAGTGGTCGTTCAAAGCAATACAAAGCCAAGACTTTACCAAGTAACTCACTTTCCCTTTAAGTTATGTTATTATAGCCACAAAGCGCATACATCAAATAAAAAGCACCATCCTGTATATGTCTTGTGCATTATTACAGAAGTAAAGTTAAAATTTAAATTAACTAAATTAAAATTACCAAATTACTCACGTCAGATACTAACATACCTGTTCTTCCTTATAACTAAACACAGCATAGGGCAAGTTCTAATGCTTCCATGCATTTGCATCAGCTCTGACCTGAAGGACTGCCTCTCAGAATGACTCCTGAAATCATTCTGTGTGCCTTTTCAAACCTTTGGCCTCCTTCCTGAGCCTGCCATCACAGGTGCCAATTGTGATGAAGATACCTCTGCTGCAGGAGGCTAATGGAGACCAGCCGTGAATTTCATCCAGGCCACTAAACAGGCATCAGGTGCTAACATCAGGTCTCAGTCAACATAAGCCAGGTGACCTACACACAAAGGGTTTCACATCTAATTACAAGTGCTTAGTGCCATCCAGTTACCTGAAAGTGAACTCCAAAGGGACAGGCCATACCTCACTGTGTACATAATAACCTCCCCGCCCCAGAGACAATCTCAACCCTCATTAAGATGTGGCACATATCGTACTGTATCAGCTACATTATGTGGATAATAGATGTAGTTTTAGTATTGGATCTTGAATTTTTACTAGAAGCCAATATTATTGGTACCAAAATTGCATTCCTTAATTCTGGTAAGAAACATTACTGGGGTGTAAGAATCTTACATATCAATAAAAAGGTAAAATATCCAATATTGGAACTGTCTCCACTGAAATACAGAATAGTTAAGAACAAAATTAGATGCAAGGACTCACTAGTAATCTCCAGACACGGCAACTTCAAGGTCTCGCAGATAAACAAAACAGCAGAAAAACAAAAGCAAGATTAACTAAAATCAGTAGCTAGACTACAAATAACAAATAGTAAAAAGTCTGTAGTATTGTTCTATCCTCCATTTATTGTGAGTCAAACTCACTGAAACTAGAAGAAGTCTGAACACTCAGTGAATGCAGTCCTGGGCTCTCTGAACACAAAACACCTGCAGTGCTGCAGATAAGTTAGCAGGAACATTTTTGTCAAGGATTTGGTGATCCTTTTCAAGTTAAAACACATGAAAAAATTCTCATTTTATTAGTTTCTGCAATAACCTATTACTAAAATAAGGGGCAATACCAAGACTGGATAATCATTTACACCTGATTCACACCACCAATCCTCAAAAGATTTGTCTCGACACAAAGTCAAGGTGTGCTTTCATTTACCCATCATTCTTATTTAAATATTTCAGAACCTATTGCTGAAAAGCCAACGTGATTTTCAAGACTGAAATAATATGGAAAGAAACACATTTGAAAAAAGCAAACTTTAACAATCTTACTTACCTAAATCTTGCCAAAATAATTCAATTGCCCTAGAACAGACTTAGTCAAGGAACAAGCCAGCCTTGCTGCATAATTCATCAACCATTTTAATCCTGTTTATGAGTATCAGGTTCTCTACAGAAATGCTTTTAAAGAATGCTTAAGAAAAATCATTGCTAGTTTGGGATTTATGAGATGTATTACTAACAGATAAAACAATAAACCAAAACCCACCCTATGGCCTCTGCAATCGCATAAGATATTAATATAAAGAAAACCTATACCCCTCCCCTGCAATTGTAAACATACTGCAAATGCTAATACTTTACATGGAAAACCGATCTGAGTTCATACATTCTCCCTAGCAGTTACCTTCATTGAAAAATATTACACGTAAAGAAGTATTTGCTCAATTCTGAGATTGCTCTAGATCTCATTTATTCCATTCAAGCTAAAACCAAAAATCTGATCAACAACATGGAGTTGTACACGCAGGGTGAGTCCTAATTACTGGAGAAACTTTAATTTTTTACTATTTTTACTTTTTTCATACATACCCACCCCTAAATGATTTTATATACTGACACTTTCCCATATAAAGTATACTGACAAAAGTGCATTACATACATGACTAAGATTGTGAACTAAATACTCAAAGCCTATGAAACACCAGAACTAAGTTTATCTGTGTAATGTGAATTCATACATCCTGACTATTTTATTACATACATCTTTCCCCCACACACCTTGACCCTCTCTCAGTCAATGTAGAGTACGTAGAGTTGAAATAACGTAGCATGTCCCACTGGAATGACTGAATCGCAAAATAAGAAACCTTTGGTTCCTCATCTTCATTCGTTCTTTTTTGTTTTCTAGTCTAGCAGTCATCCCTGCTCCAACAAAATCAGACACTTCTGTCCTCTACAAAGCTTCAATGTCAGCGGGAGGGAACCGAAGAGGGAACACGTTCTTCTGTGCTCCAGTGCCCTTCTCCAGTACAGCCCCAAATCCCTTACACAGACCAGCTTACAGGCCAGAGGACTTAGACAGTCAGACCCACTGGGACAGCCCGCGCACAGTTCTGTCAGATGCCTTGAAACTGTGAACCAGGGCAGAACAGTCAGCTGTTCTTACAGGACTTGCACACACAGCCTGATCTGTACCAGGACGGTATCCTGAGATTTTAACCATTAACTTCTAAGAGTTATTTAACAGGTGTTAGTCAAATTTGAGCAGGTGTTCAGACTGATTTTAAAGGGCCAAAGTCATGTTCATGAAAAAAGTCCCATCCTTCTCTGGCCACCTATCGAACACTGCTAGAATCTATTCAGAATTTTCTTCTTTTCCTTTTTTTATTAACAAAACCACAACACAAATACTGCATTTCTTTAGCTGTTTTCTCACATAACTGAATAACTGTTTCATGCTTCTTAAGAAGAAAATACAGGGCAATTGTATAAACTCAAATATTTCATTCCAAGAAGTTTAAATTTAACAGGTTGATCTTGAGGCTGAATTTCACATTTCTGGACACAATCTAATAAAGTGTTGCAAATCCCTCACTATTTGACTGGTGTGAAAAAGAGACAGCTGGACTACCCCCAGCTCAGCTCTGTCTAGCTATGGGTCTCAAAGGCTGATGCCTCTTGCTTGCCCCCTTGCCAATGTTTATCGTACCTCACTTGTGTCAAAATATGCAGTGGATTTCATGAGACTCGCTTGGTTTTGAGAGTCAGAGGAACCATCAGCACATAAGGTCTACTACTCATTCATAACATATAAACAAAAGAAAATAATGCTAGAAAAGACATCATCTGTCTTTGTAGCAAGTGGGTTTTGTCCCAACAGGCAATAAATCATCATGACTGGATGACCAAAGGTCATTCCTCAGAGGTAAAGATATGATATTAGGCCGATAGATCCTTAGTCATAGGCATGCACCAATATGAAATAGGTTAAGAATCAGCAGGCCTCAGGCTTCAAAACAAATGCAGCAGACACCTTCACACAGAGTGAGGCAGCAGTCCTGAATCTATACTCAGCCCTTGATAATTCTGGTTATCCTTTCTGTGACACCACTGGGGATGTGTCCTTCACACTCCAAACAGCTTCTCATTCAGCATTACGGTGACATCAAATGAACTTTGCGTGTAAAGATACACACTCCCACTTAATGTCATTCTGTGTATGTTTTCTTTGCCTGTACAAAGAGCATGCATTTAACAAAAGCACTTCAGAACATTGTGCAAAATGAAGACCAGAGTATGAAGTTTCCTGAGTAATGTATCCTTAGCTACAGAATTTATAAAGCTGAATATTAATGAGTATTAATGATTGTTTGGGATTTTTTACTATTAGTTGAACACTTTATTCTTTTACTTCAGTTTTAATTTTACTAGAATGTTTTGCTTTTTGCTTCAGAACAGTAAACTTTTTTTTAGAAAACATTGATGGTTGTGTCCCTTAAGAAATTCTGTATAGAAGCAACAGTGGTAAGGTACCGTAAGTATCAATTATTTTTTCTTGAACATGTTAACTGCATAACATTTAGTTGCCTTCCAGAACTGTAAGTATTTTTTTCATTTCAAAAGATCTGGAATGTATATTTTGGAGCCTGCAATATACAATTTGCTTCTGATTGTATCTCCTAGAAATGTTTCTGGGAAGCATAATAAAGTTTCCCTCTAAATACTCTCTATATACTTGGGAACCTTCTTAGATAATTTACACATAATTAAATAAAAGCTGCTAAGTTAAAAAAAAAAAAAAAGAAAAAAGAAAAAGCATCCTGATGCTTTTTTTAGTATAGATATTAATCAGAATATTTTCCTCTATTAAAAAAAAACAAAACCAGAACTATTTATGTATTTACAGAATCTTATTGTAATTCAGAACAGAGGTGAGGTACTCAAATTGTATTCATTAACTACAAACTCAGATATTTAACCTGGACTGAAATAACTAATCTGTACAGGAACTTCAAGTTCAGATTATCTAACTAACCTCATGCAAAAGTGACACATTATCTATGTAAGTATGAAGAAAATACCCAGGAACTGAGACAAAATTCATTGAAAATGGGTGCCCTGACACAGAATTCGCAGCTGGAAAATACATTCATTTTCCTGTTTAAACAAATATTGGCTCTCACTAGGAAAAACAAAAAGGAAAACTGTATTGCATGACAAATATACATGTTTTGGCAGTGTACATTGTTTCTGCCTGCATATGTCACATTCATTACTATGCCTTACGGAGGACAGAATGGGTTAGCTACACAGTTTAATGTGTTGATGTCTCTTTGTCCTTTTTCTCCCTGGGTAAGATGAAAAATGATATGACTTTTTTTCATTATTACTAATGAATGCCTTTCTTGTTGACAGTCCTTGCTGCCAAGTAAGAAGCCTTAAACTTTAATCTTTATGATGCAAGATTTCTGTTCACAGGGAAATCAACCAAAAGGATCACACAGGAGAAACTTAATACCCAGTTTCTATAATATTAGTTGTTATATTCCTTTTATAGTTTGTTTTTTTTTTTTTTTTTTTAAATCTCTCAGTATTTTTTTCTGACATACATTTGGTACCATGACAGATAGACTGGGGAAAGCATGATGTAACCCCTTATTGCACGGCACCAAAACCCACTCTTGGTGATTTCTAAAACACAACACTGAACCAAAAGGTGATCTGAAGTGATTTTCCTCTGTATTATTATTCCCAGAAGTTACACAGCCCTGGCACTCTTAACAGTATCTAGAAATCCATCAAATTCCAATTGTCAATTACTTTTGTGTTTGTGTATATTCATATATATACACACATATACACAATATAATTATATATTTTTTTTAAAAATGATCCTGGGAGATACATACACATACATATTATTATTATTCATTACATAAAGTAAGCATCATGCAGTATTGTCAATATGCTCTGTGATTCTCTTCTATTTTCTTAGTCTGCTAGCAACGATTATAAGAAAACTTCAGATTAGGAGCCTCTGTTGGCTGGAAGTGTATCTGGAGTAAAAGAGTGGCTTGCTTTCCTTTCTCAGGTGTCCTCTCTCCCAAAAAGTTTTGCCTACTTCTAAAATCTGTTACACATCTCAAGGGTAGCCTGGACTGGTCATAATTATAAAACTGGTAATAATTATAAAAGGTGCGTGATAGTCCCAGGTTTGTGCTTCCCTGTCTCTTGATGATGTTCTGGATGCTCTAAGCCACAAGAGAAGGATGGCTGAAGTTCAGATTGAAGCTACCATTCCAAACTGAGAATACAACCAGGAAAAAAGAACTCAAAAGGGAGCAGCAGGGAACAAAATTAAATACCAAGTACCAACTTACAGGCAAACTAGTTCTCATTCCCCATAATAACATTTAAATTTTGACAGAAAACTCTGTTAAGCTTCATATTACAGTGGAAAAAAACTGGGGGCGGGGGGACACAGACATGGACGACTGGCCTGTAGAGGAGGGGGGGAATAACACTACCAAACGGAAATGTATTCCTCTAAATGAAAGCTTAAATTAGGCAGAAAGTAACATGATGTTATCATGAAGGACGACATAATAAATATGATTCTATGATTCTATGATTTCTAATATGTATATATTTAGATTAACAAAACAAATGCATTCTATTATAAATATATCACATTTATAAAATTTAACAAATACAAAGTAAAAATAAATTCACTAACACTTAATCTCACACAACTCAGGAGACTGTGCATTTTACTAAATAAAATTCCAAATATTTTATTTCATGAATAAACTTCTGTAACTTAGAATCTTCTAAACATTCCTGAAATTACCAATGAAAGGCTCATGAAATTATCAGTTAAGCTTAGATATTAGAAATATGGGTAGCAAGACATTTCTTTATAAGAACTGGGAATCTCTCTAAAATAAATTATTCTTCAGATCTGCAGTATACAGTGGTATCTGAGAAACTTTTTTTTTTTTTTTTGGAGGAGACATTCTTCCTTAAAGTACATGATATGACCAGAATGTACATTCCACAATGTCATTCTTAGTCTCTGTGCTTGAACTTAACCCTCTACACTGTTTTTCTCATGAGCTTATATTCTATTCTATCAAAGGATGTTTGCTCCTTAAAAAAAACACACAAAACCTCAAATACATTCAAAAGCACCATTCTGGTTCTATTTCTTATATCACATGCATAACTTTTAATCAGAAAATTTTTAGGTTCTTTTGTTTTGAAACAAAAAATCAATCATTAGAAGCTTCTTTTCCCTTCAGCACTCACAAATATCCTGAGTACACTGTGCCAATGCTTACTTAGTTACACAATACTTTTTGTGTGCTATCACTGTCATAAGTTAATTTTGGTTTATGCATAGCCTTCGTTAAACTAAACCCAACTTTACTTGGGTTATATCCCATGTAATTTTAACTTTTACTCCAGTGAGAAGTCCAAATCAGATGCTTGGAGAAAAACAGTAGGTCAGTTTAAATGTAGGAATTTCTGGTTTTCAGCACAAGAAAGATTCCAATGCTCAACAGTCCTGAACCTTACACATAATTACACACAATAAAGCAACACATGTTGCTTTATTGTTAAATAGAATATGGCTATGTAACTTACTCAAAGTAAGTTTACAAACACAAGTTTGCTACTGGCAGTGAGGAAGTGCAACGCAGGGAATAACGGGCTTTTGTGGGGGATGAACATTGTAATTTATTCTTGTCTTTATCTGTTGTTGTTCTTGTAAATTTAGTATTTGCTAATATAATTGTGAGACACAATCTGAAAAATAAAAATTACAAATACATTTAATATAATGAATTTACTGATCCCAGATAATCAAATACTTGATTATTTTAGTGCCACCCCCACAAAAAAAAGCTGATATGCAGTCTAAAAACTACTTTCTTCACTGTGGGTTTAAAAAATGAAATTGCACAAACATATTAGAGGGTTTCCACACCTGCTGCAATGTAGACAGTTGTAGTTAGGGCTGGAGAGAGATGAGGTCAGTGAGAGGAAGGAAAATGTAATTAAGTAATTCTCAATATGATGCCAACTATGACCTTTGGATTCCATTGCAAATCCAGCTATCATGTTACCAAATAATACAGTACAGGATGGATATTGCTAATATGATATATAGATTCCTAATAGGAATTTCATACTTACAACTAAATTACAGATATGCCAACTATGATATATTTTTATGTGCATGTGGCACAGTATTTCATAACATGCTACAGCAATTTTTTTCCCTTGACATATAAAAAGACTGAAGAAAAAAATAATAAAAGATTCAAGCTGAATAACACGTCAGTGCTCACGACTTGAGTTGATTTTGTACACCATATCCCAAATGGTCATCTTTCATTAATAGATTCTTAGTGGGGAAGCGTTAAAATCTTAAAAAATCTCGCAGAGGGTATGAAATGACATTCAGTCAAACAATACAGCAGCAAGTTACATGGACAAAGATTTGATTTTATATTAATACGTAAGAAGTTGGAAAAGATACTACAAAAACCTGCTGTATCTCTAAAATACTATACTCCAAATGGTAGTTTGTCTGTGCGAAGCAAGTTATGCTGCCTTCATTGTGAAGGTGAATTTTGAAAAACAAAATGAGAGTTTCTTTCCAAAAGTAAGCTGGGAAATATCGATTCATGCATCGTTTTACTAAAAGCTAGGCCTTCTAACTCTTGGTAACGATTACATGAATGAAAACAAAGATATGAGATACCAACTCAAAATAATTGCACATAGAAGTCACATTTTTTTAAGCCACCTAATTTACTGTGAATCTGGAGGGACACAAGGAGCTGGAGAGAGTGCAAAATCCATCATTTATAACTTGCCTAAAATTTGTTTTTAAGTGACTCATTATAGAGGAATTACAAAAACATCACTTGTTCATTTCCTTTTCAGGCAGGTACCTGAGGAGATACAAAGTAACAGGCACGTCCACTTTAGCCCAACTGAAAGCACGGAACGGATAGTCACCTGGCCGTATCTCAAGTGTGTACAGTACTAAAAGTTCATTCAATGGTGATAATGTAGCAGAGTCTTCTGCTGGTGGAACAGCTGTGTTATTGATACTTGCATTCAGATTCACTAGAGAGAAATGGATTCGTTTGTCAATGACGGCTTTTTATCATTCTGCAAGGAAATCATAAGTAAAAAAATGGCAGTTATCTCCAGTTACAAATTATCTCAGAAGTGTGATATGCTTCAATTAAATATGTAATCGTACCCCTTGCTTTCATCTTAAAGCACTGCAAGGTTTTAACACACTCGGGGATAATTTCTTCTTCCACTGAAATGCCGGCCCCTTGCAATTTCAAAAACTAAAACAATAATTAATCATAAGCTCTGAAATTATGAAAAAAAACCCACCCTATTTCAAACAAGTAGTTATGAAGAAAATATTTTAATTATGCAAGCAGGACCTTGACCAGGTTTACTAGGGATAATTATGTCTAAGAAAACATTCTAAGACAAACTGATTAGAAACTTGGAGCATTCTCCACAACCCAGTACCCACACACTCAATTCTCTGCCACGTCATCTCTTTGCACAGAAGTGTCCTACCTATCGAATTCTTGAAAGAATTCTTCACATTAACGACAGTAAATTTTGAAGGAAAACCTTCCTTCATTCCTTCAATTCCTTTATCCCATGCACACTCGGTAACGAGAAAAGGAAGATAACTGACTCCTCTACACAGAAATTACAAATTCATTACAAATTTGGGCGTTATTTTCAGATTTTGTTTAAATGAATAAAATTTAGAAGCAAACTCCTTTGTTATCAACAGATCAGAGCAGTGGCTATGCTAATATCAGCAATCTAGTTGATAAAGGAAGAATTAATCATTAATTGCATGTACTGAGCAGCATTTCTGCCAGAAGCCTACTACTCTGTTTTGTTGAGTCTATTTCAAGAAAAAAAATTCCTCAGAAATCTTAGACTGAAACACAAAACCACCTCAATCTTTATCTTTTTCCAAACAGGTGTGATATGCAGCTCAACTGAAAACAGTACACTTCTAACTTGCAAATGAATTAAGACCTATACAATGATAAATAAAATGTTCAGTAATGTGCTTTTGGTGTGGCTGAATAAGGCATCTGGATAAAATTGAGAACTATAGGAGAACACTAAATCATTTTAAAAACATGCATGAACTTTAGAATGATGCTGTCATCATATTATTTATATTCTAGACATACAAAAGTGCCATATATTTTAGATCTTTCATGGCAAAACAAAAGCTTTACACAAGTAAAATTAAGTATTTAGATGCTTTCATGCAGAATTTATTAGTTCATATTTTGCCCTGTCTCTATATTTCTCTGAATTTCAACTGTATTTTTGTGGGTTTAGCTTTATACTGTGTGGTACATTTGTTTCATTACATATTAACTGATGAGCAATCCGAATTCACGCAGAACTGGATATACCTGAGAAAACTTATCCTCACAGGACCATCAAACTAAACAAGAACAGAACTCAAAGAAATACAGGAGAAAAGTTCAGTTTCGTACGATTTAGACAAAAATGTCTTTACGCACTTTTAATGCTTACCTGAATTAACCATGCTATAGAACACAATGAGCCTATAGTAAAAAGGAAGTTATTTTCACACAGTAAGACATACACTGTCTTTCAAAAGATTTTCTCAGTACTCTTCCTTTATAAATACAGATAAACCATCATCATACAAATAAACATGTACAAGAACATATTTCCTTGTTTTCCAGACAAATTGTATAAATTATACTATTTTAAGTGGTCTCAAAAAAAAAAAAAAAAAAAGGAAGGCTTTTTTCTATCATCACCAAAATTTGTTCTTTGATCTAACTGTTAAAACACAGTCTACACCATGCTTACTTCTTGCCTTAATCAGGGCAATGACTCTCTTTCTGGGTTTCTTATGGTTTTTTTTTTTTTAGCATTAACCCTAAAATGCTGCTGTTAGCCATTACTGCATCTACCAAGCCACAAACAAAAGAGAAAGTCTGAAGCTACTTAAAACTTATATCAAATCCTATGAGCACACACTAAACATTGTAATTTCAGTTTGTTGGTTCAAATATTGACATTCTCATAGTGAATTATGTTTCAGAAGTCTCTTTTCTTTGGAACAAAAAGTTTTCAAATTCTTGTTATACGTTAATTACATCTCTGTATTTTAATATCTAGCTAGCTATAGGAAAGTTACCTTACTAGTTTTTACAATAAATGCAAAATCCTTTACTTGAGAAACCACCCACATATAAAACCACTAACACAAACGCTGACAATCAGTCTGACATCCAATCTGTTTCCAAACTACAGCCACAGAAATAGAGCACTGCACATTCCAAAAAAAGAGATCACTAACATTTTCCCTAGTTTAAAGTACTTTTAAACTTTTTTTTATGACTCAGAAGCTTTGCCCCTGCTTGGTTCATCCTTCCTCCAACTCATTAACACGTATAATTAAAATGTAACCACCTAAAGTTTTTGTATTGGGGTTTTCAGAGAATAATAAGGTAACAGACTGTCACTGAAATTCCAGACATTGACTTCTCAATAATTTTCTAAAAGCTCACCTTTAATAGCTGTAACTGTAATGTGACTACATCAGTGACAACTATTGAGCCATACGAGTTTTGTGTTGATTTCCAAATAGCCAGTAACAAAAAAAACATTTAAACAACATAGGTGGAGTTCAGCATGAATACTGTAAAACACCAATGCCTATAATTCAAAACATTTTTTTGGTGTAGCATAAACAAAAGGTTTTAATGAAACAGTAATAAGATGTCTGAATAACTTGTTCTGTGAACTGCAAACTGCAAAATACCAGGAAGATTTATCACTCACAGAATACAGTTCAAGGGGTCGGAAGAAGAAAAACCTGAAAATCAGACTTTATCCATTACTCAAAGCAATTCAAAAACTACTACTACCACTACAAATGCAAGCAAAGCGATGAAGTCTGGTAACGAAGGTGATGAAAACAGTACACTGAGTAACACCAAGTCCTGCATCTGGGGAAGGAATAGTCCCATGCACAAACGCAGGCTGGGGAACAACTGGCTGGAAAGCAGCTTCATAGAAAAGGACATGGAAGACCAGGAGGACAAGTTGAACACAAGCCAGCAACGTGGCCTTGCAGCAAAGCAGGCCTCCAGCATCCTGGGTTGCGTTAGAAAGGGCCTGGTGAGCAGATCACAAGGGAGGTGGTTCTTCCCCTTTAATTCAGCATTGGTGAGACCACACCTGGAGTATTATGTCCAGTTCTGTGCTCCCCAGTACGAGAGAGAGATGGACATGCTGGAGTGAGTCCAGCAAAGGGCCAGAAAGATGATTAAGGGAATAGAGCATCTGACGTACAAGGAGAGGCTGAGACAACTGAGACTGTTTAGCCATGAGAAGAGAAGGCTCAGGGGGATCTTACCAATGTGCATAAATATCTGATGGGAAAGAGTAAAGAAGATGGAGACAGACAATTCTCACTGCTCTCCAGGCAAATTAGAAGAGGCAATGGGCACAGACGAAGAAACAGGACTTCCCATTTAAACATAAGAAAACCTTTTTTACTGGGGGGAGGATCTATCAAACATTGGAACAGCGTTTCCACACAGGTTGTGGGGGCTCTGTTTTTGGAGAGACTCAAAATCTGGTCCTTATGTACCTGCTCCTCAATGTAGCTGATCCTGCTTTGTGCAGAGGGGGTGGATTCAACAATCTCCAGAGGTCCCTTCCAACCTCCGTCATTCTGTGATTCCATAATATTAAAACTCTGAATCTTTTACTGAGTGTTGGAATAAGCAGCCACTTACCTTTTATAAATTACCAAACACATATCCAATTATTGAAGCCTCTGTGGTACGCTGCTTTTAAATCTTTAAGAATTCAGTCACAGCTACTCCTCCTGATAGTCAGGACCTGCACCTGCCTATGTTGTTATAACTTAATTGAAATATATATGAAAGCATCAAGAAAAATTAAAAGGAAAAGGTGTATTGAGTTTCTGTGGGAAAGTTTTGGTAGTGAAGTCTGTGAAGCACTGAAGTGTAAAAAGGTGAAGTGAAAAAAAATTTAGACCATCTATAATAAGGAGAAGAACAAGCGATGAAAAAAGAATAAACTCAAATGTAATACTGGCAAGCTAGAATATTTCCGTGATGACACACTTGGAATGTCAAATCCAAATGATAAAGACTTTATTCTAGGATAAGGCATCTGAAGATTTAACTGAAAGAACTATAAAGATCTATGCACATGGATCTTTTATACTAGAAAAACCTTAAATTGAACAGTAGCAATTCTGCCATCCTGTCAAAATCTTTATAATTTATTAAATATTTTAAAACTCCGCTGCTGCTAAAATGTAAATGATACTGATAATTACATCTTGTTAGTTCTTGTCCTCAGCAATGATTACTGAACCTAATAAAATGGACCTGAAGGTTTTAAACAAGAACTCAGAAAGCAATAATCTCCTTTTGTCCAGACCAACTCTAACCACAACTTTGCTCTTACTCATAATTCCTCATGCTATGACACTGATATACACTGATACCTTTTTAACAGCTTTAGTATGTACTGAACACATGAAAGACATAGGATACTGAAACTTACAGTGGGGAAAAAAATCCTTTAGTTCTGAGACAGATGATAGCTTCTGAAGTCTTTTCAACTTCCTCCTACCTACTGTGTTTCATTTCAGAATCCAGCATTATCATACAAAAAAGGCGGCTTGCTCTGTCAATGGGGTAGCACATTGAACGAGTGTTCATCAAAAACCTTTATTGTCTGCCTTAAATTGTGTCTTTGCAACCATGTTTGACAGCTGAATCACAAAAAAACCTTCTGTGAGCTTTTTTAAGCTTTGGAAAGTAATATTTTAACTCTACATTTCACCTAAAATTGTCTCTCTCTTTCTGATCAATATATCTTTAAAGAGTTTTCCCTGAATTAATTAGCACTTTTATTTCATATTTACTACTGTTGTATTTTCACTTTTAAAAAAAGGATTTTGACTGTTCACAAGATCTCTGTTTCCCACAAATGTTTCCACAGAACATACAGACTTGAAAACAGAAGACGTGAAAATCATCCAAAGTCACAGTGTTTATCCCCCCACCCAATCCATACACATGCAGGCCTTTGAATATGATAATACACCTTTTATGTGTATACAACGAGCCACTAGCTAACCATAAAAGACTACCAGTTACTAGTTACAGTACACAGTTTCCAGTGGCCCCACTGCCACTGGAGGCCACTCAAATTATTGCAGGCACTTTTTCTAATAGTTTAGAATGCTTAGGCCTACTAAGAAAAGTCTGGCTACTGATGACATGAACAGAAATTATTCCTACAATTTAAAAGAAGCAATCAAACAATATTTGGATGCATATATAGATATATTATTCAGGTATAACAGAATGATATGAATAATCACATAGAATAATTCGGTTTAAATTGTAAAAATTAAATTTGCCAAATGTTACTTCTTTGAACCTGCTATGAGGAATGTCATTGCAAAGAGAACACATCAAGAATTTGTTTGATTTACACAGGAGATCTGACTTAGGAAAAGTTAGAGAAATTACTGACATTTCGCTCTTGAAAATACTAAAATAAACAAACACTGTAAGAAGTATGAAAGGTAAACATTTATTTTCATAATCCTATTATGTGTTGCTCTGGTTTTACTTTGCTCTGTATTCTTCTGCCTCCTTCCCTGGTCTCCCCTTCTTTCTGTTCCATCCTGCCCAAATGTAAACAGATACTCATTTTTACACATACATACATGTGTACAGAAATGCCTGTGTCCTTTCTAAACTTGTTACTAATACGCCTGATGCAAGTTAGTCAAGAACACTGCTATGAAGAGAGGTAAAGGGAAGAGAGGGAAACATGCTCTATACACACCCCAAAATAATCACGCTTTTCTTCCTCTCTGGATGACAGGCAGAAGGCACAGATGCCAAGCTGTGGAAGTCATTTTCCAGTGACGGCATCTGGCTCTTTGGCACACTCCACTGACATTTGTGTTGGCTTCTTTGCCGTTGCCTCTGGGTTTGTTAATGGGTTAAGTTGATGATAGGATGTTGTCTGCTCCTGGATGCCACATTTCTTTTAACTCACCTTTGATTCTATTCAATTTCTGTAAGACTAAAGCTGCTCTTCATCCTCCTGAAATCTTTGTACTTTAGCTGACATATGTAATGATGTAATTTAGGATAGTCCTGTTGTGCTAATGGACAATTTGGATAAGGCAAACCACTTCTTTGTATATTTTACACTTAAAAAATGATGTCTGCCAAAACTTACTAATACAAATACTTTATTCAAGGGCACCATTTTCTTTCCCGATCTTAAAAAAAGAACTAAAACTCAAATTGTAAGTACCGTTACAATGACAAAAAGGACGCATTTTCAAAATTTGTTTATATTTCGTTATAGTCCCTTGTCCAGTGTTCAAAAAAATCATAGTATCCTTCTCTATATATTGCAGGAAATGTTGATGGAACATGTATATTTTAAAGCAACAAGTCAATAAACTGCTTTAACACATCACAAAAGGTAACTCCGATGGGTTTATCTCACAACAACATGGTTTCTAGTTTAGAAATATCAGTTTACATGACAGTAATTACTAAAACAGATGGGCAAGGAGCCAAAAAGTGGCATCACATCGAAAATGGGCTGAATGCAACTGGGAGCTGTGGAGCAGAAAGGAGCTATGCCAGATTGTGTGGCAGCTGAGAACCTTATTGATGACCATTTGCTGTGCAATCTCAGACACATCTAAAAATTATGCATTTCCCCATTGATTTCATGCTAAAATGGTACAGAAAAAAACCTCTGTCTGAACTTGAACACAGTACGTGGTGACAAGTTCTTTCCTTTGAGTACACAGGATTTTCCTTCTTGCACTTCCTTGTTCCTATCTACCATTCATAAGACTGGCTTCACATTTTAGATCAAAATTGTCAGATGTTACATTAGTGGCAGTCAAAACAACAACAGAGGTCTGCAGACAGAATTAACCAATAGATTCAAAATATTCCTTAAACTTAGCCAGAAAAAAACCCCAAAGACCACATATTATTTCTTGCCTTCAGGAAATCCATTTTAAAATACTGGCAAAATATTGATAAGCAGCACTTTGCTAAAATAAACAGAAATAAAAATCTACACTCAAAAGATTCATGATCTCTAAAACGACTAGAAAAATGCAAAGCAAAACAAAAAGTCCTTAACTGTATCATGTTCCCATCTGAGAGATTTCTGAGATTTTTCCCAAAAAGTAGTTCACATAAAACTTTCATTTAAATCTTTCTGCTGACTAGTCAACCACAGTACATTTTAGAAAATGCATTTTTCTAATTATTATTGGAATTGGCCATCATTACGTAGAACACTAACAAGCTAGCTGAGTAGATTAAGATCAATATTCATATGAATGATTCTCTTACAGTAATTAATAGCTTTCAATTGTTAAGACTAGTCCAGTCACAATCAAGCATTATCTTTAGTCCTATCTGATATCTAGTGTTATTTAGATTATGAACAACTTTTAATAAAGAAGTCCTGTGGATATAACAGGGTTGGCATTTCCTTCTGTGTCTCTCAACAGGATATTCAGGCAGGTAGCCTTGCAATTAATCTTAGCAGTTCGTTCATTTTCCAAACATACTTGCCTATTGACTCCTACAGAAAAGTGCTCATTCACTCACTTGCTTACATTAATTATACATAGGAGATAAAGCCAAGGAAATCTGCAAGACACCAGAGACTCCATTAGTTTTCTGTGTAAATTCCAAATTTGTTTCATGTAAACAGAGTGAGGCATATTATTGACACTGGTAAGTTCCTGTCCAAACAGTCTGCTGATTACGCGTGCAAGTTAGGTTGATATCACATCACCTTTGCAGGCGTAACAGCAATTCTTACAGACCCTACACAAACCTCACCAAGAGATTTCTGACGTTTTATCTGCCTTTCAGGATTTCGAAGGCAAGGAAGCAGCTGTACGACACTGTAAACTTCCATCAGACTTTTGCAGCTTAAGCATTTATGCCTGGTATTTATAGATGCTAAACTACATCTGGCTACCTTGGATTAACAACACTAGAAGTAAGTGAAGAAGGTATGAAAACGTTAGTGGTAGGGCAAACAAAAACTAGGGGGGGGTGGGAGGGAGGACAAGGACAAGGGAGAAGAGCAAGTTAGTTACAGTGTAGAATAATTTTGATTTACCTGGACTTCTTTACATTGACCTCTGAATGCAACTGTATTTCTTCTTGCTTTTTTCCTTCACAACACCTAAAAAGTAGCCCATAGATGACCTAAATAATTATTGTGCACACTTCACTTTTGTCCCAGTTCCAACAAAATTTGATACCTCTCCAGAGTCCAGATTTTTCCTGAAGCAAGTGATCTAAATTTCTTACCACTTAGTAAACATGTATATGATATATTATACACTTTGCCCAAATTAAAAAAGTTTCTTCTACACATGCCAATATACTCCAAGCATGAGGCACAGTATTTATAACACATAAATTGAAAGCGAGCCGCTTCTTAAAGGGAGGACAACACAGGTATGAGGGAAAGAGCTGTAGGTGTGAACAGAAAAATCCTATTCTCTCTTGAATCATGGCATGCAGAAAAACATTCCAATTTTTGCGTGCTTGTGAACTTGGTACTGTTTCACAGAATACAAATTTTGCCAGTTAAAAAATATGTCAAATTAACAATTAATTTGGACATGGATTTGGAGAGTAATGTGCATATATGTGTGTATATATACACACACATATGTATGTATGTATATGTGTATGTATAAAAAAACCCCTTACATCAATCAGTAGCTTTCTGGAAAGGGAAATAGTGAAGATCATGATTTGCTGCCTTTAGTCAGTTAAAAGAAATTAAAATAAAATATCATTAAAATGCAAGAATTAATCTTCAGCTGACAACATAAAGCTCATCAATACAGTGAATTGTCCATTAGCTTAAAAAGGAAACCGCCCCTATATCTCTCTCTCTCTCTCCACGTACACAAAGAAATATATATATGTATATATAGAATTCTCTAAATCCACATTTAAATCTGGTTAAGTTTAGGGGAAAAGAAAGTTATATTCAATCTGTATTTTCTCTAATACTACCAATTCAGTCAAAAGAAGTACTAAAAGGGACGAAGAAACTGAATATTTCAAGCAACTGCAAAATAAAAGTGGCAAAACACAGCTTTTGAACCTCTGGCTCTTACAAGAGCTAGGTGCACCCAGTGTAAGATGGGAGACATCCATCATACTGGAAAATGAAGTTCTTACCTGAAGAAAAATTTGTGCTCAATAATTTATCAATGATGATAATATCTCACTGAGTATTGAAGACCTGATCATTTCAAAGCAAAAGAAGCTGTCAAAACGTCTCCTCTGTTATGAAATTACTCCAGTGTGTATAAAACTAGATGGTACTATTTTATTGGACCAACTCTTTCTTACATAGGTGACCTGCCACTAGTCTAAGTGCAACAAACTCACTGCAACTGCTAGTAGGTGAGCTCATAATATTGTCCTCCTCTGTCATCAGCTCTGTTTTGGGGCCTGGTGCATGACAAGCATGTTCTGTGTAAAACGATGTGCTTGAAATAGACAAGTTTCTCTTCAAATACCTTGCTTTCTCCTAAGAAGAAAGCATGTCAGATGAGATAAAAGGCCACTAGTGCATACGCACTCTTACAACTGAAACCCCAAAGTAACGTCCTTCCATTTGTGGGGGAAGATGCAGCGGGGTTGGTGATGCCATACCACCACCTGAAGAGCTGGCAATGTAATGTTGTCCTGTTCAAGTTGATAATTATTTAGTTAAATCAAACAATTTCTTTAATGACAGCGTAAAAGACTTCTATTTGATTTTTTTCTAAAAGAATGTTTTAACTTTGGACCATCAACCTTGACAATGTTCCTTAATGTTTGAAAACAATAAATACAAAACTGTCAAAAGCTGTGCATTATGCAGATGCTGTGGTCACCATTAAAGATTAAATATGCATGAACTGGCGACACAGAGCTGCACTACAAAGTACAACAGGCTTGAAAATTCCAATTTAAGTGAAGCAAAGACTGTGCAAGCTCTTATTAATTCTGTGTGTTAAAGAAACAATTTCTAATAGATAACATCTCTGTTAAGAAACTGAAAAGTAATGTATTATATAATATAAAATCCATAGTCTCTGAATATTCAGAGAAATGCAGCTTCTCTACTTGAAGTACACCTAGTGGGACTTACTCCGTGAGAATATATAAGTGAGAATGAGCCATTTTGAAAACCATTTCATAGCAAAAATACGTTACAATCAATTATTATAAAGTATCTGGTTGATAGTTACTATAAGCCATAGCGTCACACTTAAGAAAATCCTTAAAAATACCAAAACTTCTTACTGCACGTAGACCCAAAGCAAGAGTGGTCTGCACTCAAATGCAGGCAGTTGTCACTACCAAAAATAAAGGTAAGCAAAGGGGTTCTGCTTTTGTTACGGAGTGGTATCGGGGGGAAAAAGGCAAATATCACAGAGAACAGGCAAGAGAAGGAGACAAGGAAATGCCAAAAAGAAAAGTCCATTTTAGAAATTTTATCCCTGGGAAAAGGTAAAGAGAGGGTTGGGGGCTGAGTGTTGCCTATAGGGAGCTACCATCTGTGAACAAAGAAATTATCCTTTGATAATTTTTTATTCCCCTTGTTTTCATCAAAATATGACTTTGTACCTTTTTTTGTTAATAAACAGGAGAGAGTCAAAGCACAAATGTCTCTATTTTCAATTTATCTCCTAATGACAGAAAAACACACCACCTTGAGAAATTTTGGGTGACCACTCAAGCTAAAAAGAACATCAGGCAGATTATGAAAAAATAAACAATTTTTTTGTTTATTCATCTGAGATGAAGCATTAATTTAGAGAAGGGAAAGCGGATAGAGTATGCCACCTACATAGAGACCTATGTGTCACCTACAAGAGACAGTAATTCTTCTTTTAAAGGAGGAATGTTTTAAGTATCTAGCCTTTTAAAGGGAATTATAACTTCTCTGAGGTCTGAAGATAGATAGATCTTTCTTGATTTCCATTCTCAGTGTCTATCTACATTGTAGACTTCTATAATCTCCCCATTTTTTTTTCTCCTTTATGTTCTGCTGTCCCTCTCTCTTCTCCTTGCTCTATTGACCTTTTCCAATTCTGAAATTCTTTCAATGACACATTTGTCTCCTCTTGCCCTTAGACTTGGTTAGTTACATCAATGGATCCTATATCCTACAATCCCACTGACAACTGTGAATCAAGCAAGCATGTTCTCCAAATACTTCACCATTTGTAAACATTTCTGTATGAACTAAGACGCAAAATATCAGCTGAGAATACCTATGTATTTTTCCCCGCTTCAGAACCACAAATTGTAGCACTCGACTCTTTAGTGCATAGCTCCAATTTCATCATGAAACATAAACTTATCTAAGATACAAGCAAATAATTTAATGTAATTATCCACAATAAAGCTACAAGAAATGCCTTTATCAGCAACTTCACCTTTGGATTCTGGTGCTTACAAATGAAGGAATGGTAACTCAGCTCTCTTCTGTACCCATAGAGCTGTTGAAGGTATACTTCAGAAACGATACGTAAGCAACTTAATAAAAGTTTTAGAACTTCATTTTGAGTTTATTAATTTCATTACGTAGTTACGAGCACGCAGCAAACCCCGACAGACTATCATTCAATATGGAATGCAGAGCTTGGTAAGGTCAGTGTACGTCTCCTAAGATGGCTGAAAAGAGGGGAAGGAGGAAATGAAACAAATTGCTGTGAAGAACAACATAAAAGAAATCGTGTCCGTTTATGTCATTCACCTTTTCTTCACAAAAATAATTGTTACATGCTAAACAATGTGACAGTCCTAATTGCAAAGCAAATCATGATGGAAATAACCGTACAGAGAAGATTTTGCTTGGTTTGGTTTGGGTTGGTTGTTTGTTTTTAATTTAAACCAGTCACTGGGCTTTCTCTTTTTTCATTCTGAAGTCCTCTTTGGTCTGCTCTTTCCTGTTTTCTTTCTGTGAACTTGGATAAATGGTATAGTACTGATGAAGTTTACTAACGCTTAGTAATGATATTACTAGGCATCACTTTCTTTTAAAAAGATCTACCTTGCTAATTACAACCTGTAAAAACATACATGCTATTTTATTTAAAGATGAAGAAATACTATTCTACTGAAAGCCATTGCTATTCTGGTTTTGCCCAAAAGCCACCAAGAAAACCAGAAACAAGGCAATTATTTGCATGTAACCCTTGTAAGAAGGCAATAATCTAAATGGAATATCCACTGTTTAATATATAAAAAGTTATTAAAATATTAAAATTTAATTAAAATTAAAATATTTAAATGTACTTACTGGCTATTTATAACAGTTCACAAATGTAATGTATGCAAATGACTGGCTTTTCATTTATTTATAAATAAATATGTTAGCATACACCAATGTCATCTAAAAATAGACTAAAACAACATAAATTAATCTTGGTACGATAATTTTGTCCATCGACTCAACACAATACTAATAAAAGGCACTAGAAATAATCTATAATCTATATATTGTTCACCTGTAAACAAGTAAACTTAAATAAAGTGCACTGTTTTCATCCACTCGATTAAACACAGACTCCATATCTAAATAAAACTATTTATGCACTCATGGGAACAGTAGGATAAAGTATTTACAGGTCTATTCATTTCACATATTTGAAATGGATTTATGTGACACCTAAAATTAAGGATCTTAAAATGAGTAATACTGCAGTACTTTGGAGCACATGCAATATGATCACATTAGACGGGCTGACCTCAGTGGAATAAAGTCTATCAACAAACAAGTGTTTTACTGAATCGTATTTCATTTAATAATACCTGCAAATGTGACTCCAGTAAAGCTCCAATATCTTGCACGCAACCAGAAATGCAAAGAGACATTTTCAAAAGCCAGGGCAAATGCTATGGATGACTTTCCCTGGCTTTCACCAGGCACTGCCATTAGAGTGCTTTAGCTTCCATTAAGTTGTCACTTCCCTGCGCTGCCAGCTTTTCAAGGGGGACAATTCGTTCTGACAGAACCATGGCCTGTCACATACACTAACAGTTCAGTAGAAATGAACAGGAAAACCCTCAAAGCTGATGGATTTATTAGTGATTGGAGCTGGCATATATATTGCTTATATCTACAAAGCTAGGTAATTAATAAGCTCTAACCTGTCCACCCTAAGTACCTCAGATTTATTTGCAGAAACTTAATTCACGGCATACAAATGTAAAACACACAAAGATGTTCTTTCATTGGATTTTGAACTTTACAATTGTTTAATTAGCCCTTATTGATTATGACAGTTTTGTAACAACAACATCTGGTTCATACATATTTTTAATACATAAGAATTGCCATACTACCTAAGAGAAAAGGCTCATCTAGTCCAGAATTGTAGTAGCAAAAAGTTAGGGAACGAACAGAAGAAATGCTATGTGGAGCACAGCACTTGTCCTCAAAAGCAGTCAGTGGCTTCTGAGCCTCCTGAGCTAGAACCTGTATACAGATCACTGTATATACCAGCCACTACTTGATCCATCCTGTTTGAGTCCAAATAAACTGTAAGTTCTGCAATTATGGTTCATGTGAAAAAAAGTACTTTTGTTTTGCTAATACTGAACTTGCTGACTGACAATATCACTGAGTACTAATTCTTGTACTGCGAAAACATTCCATCTTCTTTGAAGCATTGCTGATTGGATAGGCCTCTCTTTCCACTTAGCTGTCATTATTCCAAGCTCAAGAATCCTAATCTATTTAAGCTTTCATCCAATAGAAGCTATTTTGTAGTTCTTGTCACCTTCTGTCTCAGTACCTTCTCTGTTTCTGCCTATTGGACATATGGTGGCCAGAAATATACTTGCTATACAAGACATGAATTCATGAAGGATTTCAGCATTAAAGATCTCCGCACCATTCCAGTTTTCTATCACAGAAATGATGATCATCAGTCTTTAACATGCTCATTGTACTTTAAGCTTTAGTGGCAACAGTTAATGAGTTATTAATTATATTTTATCCATGGCCAGTTTCAACAAAGGAATTTCGTACAACCTGAAGACAAATTAATTAAGTAATATTCTGTCTCTTTACAAATATGGAAAACTGAAGCATTAAAGAGAGAAAATGGTTTTCTGAAGCAGAAGCCAATTATAGAAGATACAATAATACATAGAATCCTCACAAAAATAAGCCAATAAAGTATTTTCCTCTTATAAATCCTTATGAAGGCTTTTGTCCTTTCTCTCTCTCTCCTGCTACATCCATGCTCATCTCCCCTGCTGAAACTCAGTGGCTTATAGACCTTCTAGAAGCTATTCTACTGGGCTGCAGAAGAAGGCAGTAGGGCCTTGGAAAGAGTGGCAGAAAGGCAGAAAGAGAGTACATGATGTCAAAAGAGCGGAATCAGAATATTCAGACTCTTGGGAAAGAAGAGACACTGGTATGGTAGTGGTAGCAACGGCCAGAGTAGAGACAGAGTTACAGCCAGCTGGCTGAGAAGAAAGGATGACAGCCATCAGATTAACTGAGAACAGCCAGGAAGTCTTGAACACCACCACAACAGAGACTTGGCCCATCATTAAGGACAGAACAGAGTCCCTTAAACGTTTTGAAGGACACAAGCAAGACAATTGTTAAAGGGGAGAAAAATAAAGTAACTAAAATTTAGAGGGCAGAGGAGAAGATGACATTTTACTAATTCATGGGAGGTTAAGATAAGATCTAGCTTAGAAAAAGATTAGACAATAGAAAGATATGTAAGGAGAATACACAAGAATGACTAGAGGTAAGTATGTGAGAGACTAAGACAAAAACAAAGTAAGAGATGCAGACCCGAAGTAGTAAAAAGATAGAAAATGAAAAAAAAAATAAAATGTTGATTATAAGTTTGAAATAAGGGTGACTACTTAATGAGGAAATGAAACATAAATAAAAATTACTGAAAGAAAAAAAATATTCAGAAATGTATCTTTCTCGCTACACAAGTGATTAGGTAGTAGAAATTCAGTCTCGCAGCAGCTCAAGACTCAAGATCTAGTGAGAAATCTTCACAGAGGGGAATAATATTTGTTTATTACCATTCTTATTTTCTAAATAAATACATTTTGGAAGTTCAACATTATTTTTGAGTCTTGCAACACTGACATTTATTATATCTTTTAATCTTCCTTTTGGAAATAGAAGTTAACTAACTACTCAGCAGCACATGTTTCTTAACATATAGCAGAAGGACTTCTCCAGAATCAAAATAAATGGGCTCCAGTTGTGTTTGCATATTAATATTCTTAGTTGTACAGTTGTTGGATGCTTCTGGTATCACCTTTGACGTACCAAGTGAAGGGACGTGTAATTCTCTCTTGTGGAGATAACTCTAACAGCAGACATGACCATTTAGAAGGTCAATTGTTTAGCAAGTCTAGCATAATCTTTATTGGCTTCTAATTATTCCTTTTAGCTTTATCATATTTTGCTTCCTTAATTACAATTTTGACATATTTTAAGATTTATTTAAGATGCCAACGTGCAGATGCTCATACATCACCAGTTTGGTGATTTGCTTGTACACAACATGAAATGATAAGCTGTATCTGACCTAATACAGTACTTGGGCTAAAATAAAATTATACAAACTGATTATTGTCAAAATTCAAATTATGTAGAATGGACACAAAGTGAAGGAGATGTTTTATTTGCTTAAAAAAAGACAGATTAAGTTAGCTGGTGCCACTGAACAGTCAAAATTTCATTTCTGTTATTACATATACACTCTGACCTATTATTAACTAAATGATGCAGGCTCTGAATCAGGCCTTCTAACTTCCAATGCCCATTAATTTTTTCCCAAATAGACAGCCATTACAGGTTTGGATTTTTGTATGTTTTGAAAATTCAATCTTACTAATAAGGTTTTTCGGACAATTCTGTTTAATGAAAATGTTTTTTGAAAAGCTATTTAACCTGAACTGCTCTGAATTTTCTACACGTATGTCTCAAGATAAACAGAATGCGTCACATAAATCACAGGGAAACTTCACCTGTTTACTTCCCTGTTATTGTTAATATTAGGACTTCTGGGACAGTTCGAAAAAATCAAGGTTGAATGATGTCTTATGTTGCCAGATGGTTGGGCTATTGAGAACCAGCATCAGAGAACAATTAGTCAAGTTTTCATTATGAGTAAATACTAAGTAGAGAAATATTCAGTTGAAAAAATGAATTCTGACAAACTTGTTGGTCAAGTAGCAAGCAGTAAACTGCTACTTTTTTTTTTCATATTTGCTCTAAAGTGCTTGTTATATTCTTTAACATGCCTAATAGCTGCATTGAAAATAAAATTTATTTATTAACAAGCACTATTTCCATTCTTTGTCAGGCTCCTCACCCTCCTCCCCCCCCCAAAAAAAACCCCAACTTTCAACTAAGCTCATCAATTACTCTTAACACTCTAAATAGTTGGCAATGTTTACACAACATCCTTTCAGAGTTATTCAGCTTGATCTTGCAGCTCATTAAAAGGATCTGTTTATTTGCTGTGTGTTACAGTTCTTAACTTTGGCACAACATGCAAAAAGGAAGCCAATTTTACTTTTCCCTGTGGTGTTAATTGGTAGAGCATGCTGCCTGCCTCTTCATTAATTATGTCAATGTGTATGAAACTTTCATTTTCAGAGCGGTGTATCAACAAAGCTTTGCAATGAGGCTGACAAAAAGCCAGCAAACTCCAGTTTATAAAAGGTGGATAATGAAGGCTAGCAATGGTCAGAATACAATATTTATTTCAAAAAGCAGCTTTCTTCCTCCTTATCCCTTTCAGATACTATCTAAAGCAAGCACTTACTGAAATAAACAAGATCAACTTTGCTGTTGAAAGTAAATAAATCTCCATATAACGCATAGATAATGGATCTGGAAACACTATAACTTCACAGGACACAAAGAATGAGAAAAGGACCTTTAGTCCAGCTGAAATGGTTTTGCTCCTAAGACCACTTTCAGATAATTTACCGATCTCATCCCAGCAAGTGTATAGAAATCAGTCACTGCTCGATAGCTCACTAAACACTGTTTTTTTGTCTGAAGACAAAACTACCACTGCCATAACAAAACCAGACACTGTCCACATGAAATTCTTCTGGATGCCTTCAGCTTGTTTCTGTTTACCATCTACAAAGGTTGGTAAAAGAGTGACACCTAGCTTTTTTCCCTCCTTTTTTTTTTTCCCTCAAAAAAAGAAAAAAAAAATCTCAGTCAGATCTCAGTGACTTCAGATACAGCACACAGAATTTAACTACACTGGGGAGACCACCTGGAGACGGAGACTTAAGTTACAGATAAGGTATATGATAACCCACTTCACTTCTTTCTGGAAATTCTGAAATGCTAAGCACAATTCCCTATTTTAAGGGATGGAAAGCATTACAAACTATAAATGAAACACATGAAGAAGTTCCCATCTTACATTCTTGGAATTACTTCCTACAGTCTTGGAAATCACAACTAGAGAAGCATTCCAGTGCCACTGAGGCTGTAAATGCTACAGACAAAAGTCACAGGCGCAGGTGCTTGTTTCTCACCCCAGACCTCTTCCGACTGATAAAAAAATTCACATTGCTAATACTTGTATTTTGAAGGATTTAAAAAACCAAAACCAACCACAACAAAAAAATAAAACACAAAAAGCCCCTACAAACAACTGAATTTACATTCCAATCTAAGATCTAGCCCCTTTCCTTCTATACTTCTCTCCCTATAAATTATTTGGGATATCCTTAAACTAGTTCTTTGCAGTGAGACCAAGCAATAAAAAGAGAAGAATGTATTGAAAAACATTTCCTACAGTAGGCTTAAAACCTAAAACAACAAACAAACATTTATCTGTATGTTGAAAGCATTCATCCTTCAAATGATTCTAGCCAGGGCAATAACAAGGATGGGATGAGAGGGACATTCACTCTAGGGGAGCATACACCTTATGGTGAGTTCACAAAACTGGAACAAATATGTCTATTCCCTGTCAAATGCTCTTGCCACCAACAAAAAAAGCTAACCGCTTGTCAGAAGACCTACCATCCAGTGAGACAGGTGCGGAAGAACTGCGGGTGCCAAGTTGTCATGACTGCATAACTCTGAATCCAGACATCCTGTTGGGCCTTAGAACACCCCTCTTTTGCTAGTTCTGTTTCTACTTTCCTCCTCTACTTTCCCAATATCTATTATATTAGTAGGTTATTTCTCTTATGCTAGAAGTTTGCTACTACACAGACTGCATCTTCCTGTGCATCTACATGGCCCAACAGCTGGACCAATAGGACACTCCCAAACTACAATATATTCATACTTTTAACAAAAGACATTTCTTTATGTACCTCCTTCCATACTCAAGTCTCCTCAGAAATACTATGAAACTTGACACAAAAGCAATGTTTGCTTGTATGAATGAAATAGTGTAGCCAAGTAGAACTAACCGATTAAGTCTTCTTGTACTTATGCTTTCTTATTCTCCATTTTCTCCTTCTTTACATATTTGACCTCTCCATCTTTCCTTCTTTTAACAGCACTCTCCCAGCATCACTAACTCCCTGCTGTCATTGTCTTCTCCTCACTCAGTTTCTCTTAATCTTTCGCTCCTCTTTCTCCTCTTCCATCAAGTTTTAACTGACTTACCCCATACCCATAAACTCTCTTGAGCTCAAATCCATTCCTGCCTTCAATTCTTCAAGTCAGTCCTCTCAGGATCCTCCTTCTCTTCTCACTTGGACTCAAGGCACCATTCTTAGACTCCTGCTCAGTGCTACAGATCTGCTTATATCCCTCCCATTACTTGACAGATGCTTCACTGCTGGGCAGGTCTATGTTCTCCTCTGTTTCCAACAGCCTTGTCTCTAGGCATTTCTTCTTCCCTTCCTGTCTGGTTGTTAAGTCTCCCTCCTTTATAAGTGCCAAAGTCATTTATAAACACCATGTTTCGTTGCTCTTACTGCCATAAAACCTACACTGAAAATTTATTTTTATTCAACTCTTATCATTTCTTGCTTCCAGTCAGTTTTGAAAAGCTATGACAAGGATGCATCATGAAACATTTTCTACATTATTACTCCTTACCTTCATCAGGAAGTAGTTTTGCAGAGACACACAGAAATTAAACTTGGACTATAAGAACACAAACTATTCTATAACTGAAACAAGACTTAGGAATAAAATAAATACTCTAGAAAAATTTGCACCCTAACTGCATTTCTTCTATAGAAATGTGGTGGCTGGCTGCTACCACAGTATCATTTTAGGAACAAGTTTTGAAAATAGGTCTTAAAATGAAGCACTTCTTTGTACTTCTCCCTAGAAGTAGCTGACATATCAAGAGTGTATCATACAGTGTTAGCTATTCCCCTTGAATTTCTTGTGCAGTTCTGATTTGTTATTTCTTTATAAAATACTGACTTTGAATTAAGAAATGGGGCTGTACAATTTCTTGGAAATTTGACTATGTTGATATTAATTAGAAACTGTAAAAAATACTACATGGAAGTTTTACAAGAATTGCATAGCTAATGGAAAGCACATGTGAGGGAGAGAAGGGAGACTCTTTAAAAAAGAGATTTATGGTCATTTTAGCCAGAATTCATGAAAACTGAAAGCTTATATACCAAAGGTAGCTGATGGATATTTTTTTCTCTTCCATATGGATAATTTTTTCTCTGTCACACAGATAAAATGTTCTTTGTCAGCAGCTACACTTCCCTGTCAGATTTTATACTTCAGTGAAGAATGTTTTATGTTCAGCAGCTGGCACATAAGTATTCTCATGCAGTTACTGCATTTCTACTCTTCTCAGTGTAGAGTCTACTTTGTTTCCTTATGTTCTATCCCATCTTAAACCAAACAAAAGCATCTAAAAAAAAAAAGGAACTCAATAGAGCTTACCTATTCCCACATACCATCAGCCTTATCAAATTTTTTTCAAGGACATACAATTATGCTAAACATCCACAACTGTGTACTCCAGAGCTTGTAAGACCAAAATGATCCTTTGATTTCACATACAATACAAAATAAAAGATATTTCTGAATCATCTCTTGTTCAAAATAGAGCATATGTTTTGGGAACAAGAAAACCCAAAAATTCTCAGAAAGGCAGAAGTAACTCTCCAGAAAGTTGCATCAATGTTTAATTTCTCTCAGTGCCAAAATATTGTAACCTTAATTTGTCTAGTTTTGATTTCCGGGTGTTGGCTGTTGTTATTCTTTTGTCAGTTCAGCTGAAGAATCCTCTGTTATCACAGTTACGTTCCTTGGTAAACATGTATCAATTGGGAACAAATCACTACTTATCAACTCTGGTCAAGTCAGTCTAATAGCTTGCTTTTCTTTAAATCATATGATGCCTCTATGTCTTTCACTGTCAAGTACATTTCCCAACCTACTAGTCATTCTCATGGAGTTTCTCTAACTTTGCAATTTATAAACATTCTTCTTGAACTTTCATGTATGACAACTGGACACACCACCCAACAGAAGTCAAGCAGTCTGAATAAAACAACTCTATCTAAGAAGTCAGTTGCTTACACATTGAAGAACCGCATCATCCCTTCTGGACCACATTACATGGAACGCATATTCCAAAGCCCTATTGAAATGGTAAAAGTCCCCACTGACGGGCTATATTGTTTTTTGCTACATATATGATTTTAAATGATAATTTTTAAAACAAATTACTTGCAGCCAGTTTATCAAGTGATTCAGTTTGTTATGACTCAGTCACTTCTCCAATATTTCCCCTTTTCGGCTCTTTTTATCATCTATAAACTTCAGTCTGTGATACTATGTTTGTATCTTGGTCAGTGACATTAACGTAGCACATACTAACCCAGTTCCACGATCCAACTGTGACTGTGCGCAGTAGGTACACAAACACTACACTTCTCAGTCCTAGAATAGAGTCGGAGTTACTATTAGCTGGGGTACTGTACAGACTGGAAAGGATTCAAAGCTAGTTCATATCCACCGTGTCAGCAAGCAGTGGGCTGGAATCTATCTGGTCACTAAGGCTGAGTGAAAGCAAAGCACCAGTATTACATATGCAGTCATTCAGATTAATGTCATTCACGCACAACATGCCTAAGCAATTTTCCTTCCTACAGAGATATAAAAAGGTTTACACAGTGATATATATTCTGTTCAATATATGTGAAAGAAAAATGCTACGTGGACATCAGCACTATGAAAGGAATATTACTCCAGTGCATTTGAATTATTGTGCTAAGACTACACATTTTAATTTGGACAGACCACCTCTCTCTCTCTTCTTACATTCACTCCTGTTTTCCTTCCAAATGATGTCTTCAACGGCACATAACTGGGATGCATCTGGCACTGCCTGTTAAGCCCCCGCAGGTCTAAAAGCCTAGAGCAATACCCTGTATTTGGACATATGTGCACTAAGTTGTGCCTATTTGTACCGTGCCATATCCCCTCCTCAACTATGATCATAAAATTTTATTTCCAACTTGGAGGGAAAGAGAACAAAGTGCTCTGGATTTGGGGAATGAGCCAACAGGAAGTGCTAATGAATAAAGACCGTCTGCAAGTGTGCCCTAGGGACTAACCAGTTCATGCCTCTGACACACTGCTTCCAAGCTGGGATTTCGATTCTGGAACTCATGTAACTTCTTGCTTCAACTGTTATTAATAAATTAATATGCTGTATTAAATAACCAGGTCTCCAAATAAGCTTATTACTTTTTAGTCTCCCAATTGAAAGAAACATATGTAATAAAGCAAATAATTGCTACTGTATTTGAAAACAGATCGCTTCAAGTTATTTTCATTTATTCCAAAATGTGCTAGCAATAGACAAAACACAAGGTTATCAAGCACAAGGAGAACACTTTCTCAAGAGCACCTAAAAATCATCAGTGTCCTCAATGTGTGTGAGCTAAGTAAGCAAATAACAGAGAAATACAACCGATTTAGACCATTTAGTTGCTCCTCTCACTATTCAATGCCTTTCTCTACCCCAGCTCCCAGGACAAGCTACACCTACAACTTTTGTCTAAACTGTTTCTGTAAACTTTTAGCACTAGAGATTTCACTGCCTTTCTAAGCAACTTTGTCCAGTTTTCAACTGCTCTTCCATTAGAAAGTTTTTCCTGTTCCTGATCCTAAAGTAAGTCTACAGTGAATACAGGGGAAAAGTTGATTACTTTCTTATTTGCAGCTGCTTTTTATGTATGTGAGGACTATTATCAAGTCCTTGCTCAGGCTTCTCTTCCCCAGCTTTTCCCTGAAGGTCACATTTTCCAGAGTTCTGATGCTTCATATTGCTCTCCTCAGTACTTCCACTGATTAAGCCACTTTCTTCTTGAAGCATTGTTCCCAGAATATTGCCTTGCAGCTGAAGTTTTACAAATGCTGAACTTTTCAAGAGTACGGCCTTACTTTCATAGGCCTTACTGATATTTATTCTGTTTTAATATAAAAAGTATGGCACACGTATGCCTTTTTAGCAATAACATGATATCTTTAATATGTTCAATTTCTGATTTACTAGAAGCTAAAATCTAGTACTTTGTACTGCAAATTACCTACCTATGCAGTCATTATGCATTTGTATTTTCACAACTGAATATTTTTAAGTGTAGATCTTTTAACTTGCCCTTTCTAAGCTGCATTCTCTTCAGTCGCCAACTCATCAAGGTAATTTTTAATTCTTGCAGGTCCTTTCAGATTGTCATTCTCAGGGAATTTTAAAAATATATTTTGTATTCCATCATTCATGACAATAATGAAAATACTTAGTAGTAAGCCTAAAACAGCATTTTCTAAAATTGCTCCCAAAACATTCATCCACTTTGACAGAAAGCTATTTACAGCTACTGTATGACATTTTGTTGGGATTTGTTGGGGTTTTTCAGTTGTTTTGAGTTTTTTTAACACGTTGTTTTATAGTCATGTACAATAGACTTAGCTAAGCTATATTTCTGAAGAAGGAACACCACGCTTGCTTATTGGAGCTTGCAAAGCAGAATCTTGCTACTGAAATAACGCTACACTGGCTTTTAAAGGCAGATCTAAGGTCATGGATAGCAGACTAGCATACTGCTGTATTTGATCTATTAAGTCCTCCTGTCAGAATGGGGAGATATGGCATGGATTTAAAAAAGAAAAAAAAAAATGTATGTCCTAAGTCAAAAAGAAGGGGGAAGATTTACCCTCATGATTTGACTGAACGGCATCTACACCTCCAAAGAACTGAAGTAATTTTTATTTAACGGTAGATGCATCAAAACTATATCTTGAGTATTTATGAAGAAAGATTGAACCTGCAAAGGACTCCAAGAGAATGTATAGGCAAGCTGGTATGCTGCACCAGAACATAGCAGCACTGAGATGAACAACATAAGATGCAAGGAAGGTAAGAAAACAAAAACTACAGCACGATGCAACAAGAAAGTATTTACACACAGCTGAATATAAGGAGGCTTCCATGCCGCCACAGAAGTTGGCTGGCCAGGTTGAGAGTCAGCTTTCACAGAGGACAGAGCAAATGTATTTTGTATTCAGACAACTATCAGGCAAGATTACAAATAATCACATCAGATGAGAATACAATTTCAGGATTTTTTTTGCTAAGGAACAGTTTTTATACATTGTATCTGTAGATTAATATTCCTGATTCTTTGTCTTTTTCTTCCCCACAGAGATCCTCAATTGTTACAGTAAAAACTGATTCTTACTTCTTGAACTGTTATGTACAGTGCTTTGGGCTAAATCAAGAGTTGTGTTCCTTGTGGGGTTTTAAGACATTGAAAAGTGAAATGTCTAAAAAGCAGCTGAACATACCTTGTTGATATATTTTCACATGCTATGTACGGAAATGTAATGTTCTATTATTATTCCGTTCCTTGTATTCTCTCTAAACTTCACATAACGTTTCATGGCCACTCTAGATGATGATATAGTTAAAAATACTATGTTCTCCCCACTTTGGGCAAAATTCCAATCCATAGTGAGTCCATGGCTCACTTTGATACAATGAAAATTGCTTTCTAAAGCTCAGGGTGCTTCTCCATAAATGACATCTTTTAAAATGCAGAAACAAAAATAAATACATCCAATCTTAATGCTTCATTGAAAAGATTAACTCTTATTGCTCAATGAAAGTATGCATTGCAGCGTCCTATTGAAAGTAAGCTACTGTGAAAAAAACACAAAGTACAGTTGCTCAAGTTGGGAAAGCCAGTCCTTGCAAAATTCCAAATTCACAGCGTTAATGGCAAAACAAAAAGAAAAAAAGCAGTCATTAATTATTATACATCAATCACCGCTTAAGACAAATTCTGTATTTCCCTACATGTATAAAAATTGTTGTCATTTTCTTTTTCTTATGTCATGTATTTGTTTCCTGAGGATCTTCCATCTAACTCCAAGAAAGGGCATGTTGAAAGGTGTGGTTTAAAGTAGGTTTCTCTAATTTCTGAGTGTCTTGCAACTTTTAGATCTATGGTGTGACTGCACAGCAACCCCTCGTGTATTAACCTTGCGTAGGGAAATAGTAGGGACAAAGCAATTAAATGAGCAAAGAGAAACTATGAGAAAAACAGCTGAGTGACCATGAAGAAGCAAAACTGCACACAGTCAAAAAAATACCTGGTGGGGATGTAAAAGACTGAGTTTAGCATGGCAAGGCTAAAGCACTGTTTAATTTTTTTTTTTATAGATAGATAGATGGATAGATAGATAGATAAGAGGAAAAGGTAATGAAGAAGCTAAAAAGAGAAATAAATTGTAAGCCTCTTGCTGATTAGTAGAAAATGTCATTAAGATTGATGGGGTCATCTAAGACACCGTTATCAGCTGTGCTAAAGCACATACACATCTGCATGGTATTTCCATAAAGCCTCTGAAATCACAGGGATGAAGGATGAGATTATGATGAGCCACAAAGGGCTAAATTGGCTCCAAAAGGCCATCAAACCGTGCGAACTATCAATGAAGCAATGCAATAGCAAGAAGAAATGAATTAGTATTACCCGTCAAGATGATTTCTCCAAACACTCTAAACTGAATTTCCGTTTCTTCCCGATAAGTGTATTATTAAAGTTTATAAATCCTGACTTGCAAAAGCAGTTCTGCTTTTTGCTCAATGTATTCTGCTGTATTGAAGTGTACTATTGAGAGTTTTCTAAGACATTTCCTTTCTGTCAGAAGCCTTGGAATTCAGTTATTGAAAAGCATACGGGAAATGTAGTGGGCATGTGTTTGTCACTCTCAGCAAATCCTTGCTCTGTGGCAGACATGATTTGGAGATCACCTTTGAAAGCTTATCTAAGTGAGGGATAAGACAGCATTCACATTGCTTCATCTCAAATACAATATGGTCAGTAACAAAGTATGTTAACATATGATTGACAGAGAGATGTTCCATTCCCAGCTTTTTAGTTAAGCCATTTCTACCACTGCCCCCCCAAAATATAAGCTATTGTAAACACATTTATTTTCAGTCACTCAAAACAAGAAAATCCTGGTGTAAAGATGTTTAAGTTCAGCTTTAAGTACAAATGAGTACTAAAATCATTACTTCACTAAAGGCATAAAAAAGCTGAAGCAAATTTAACCTATCTGCCACACAGTATTTTGAAAGGATAAAGTGAAACAACTTCAACAATTACTATTTAACGCATTATTAGCAAATTTATTTTTAGCAAGTTTGACTCTTAAGAATGGATTAACTCTTTTCCAGGAACACCATTCTATTAGCACAGAACTGTAAATATACACAGCACGGTGTATTGTCTTGAAGGGAGGACAAATTAATATTTACTACAACCTACTAAATATTTTATTGAGTACAAAAGGTCCACTCACTTAAAACACTCCATTACAATCTCAGAAAAATCTTCACTTAACAGAAAATGTTCTGATGTCAAGCCACAGCTACCACCATTTAAAAATGTTACCATGACAACCAGTAGCAACTTAGGGTAGTGCAATGCATAACTTGGATCCAATGCTTAGCTCTCTGCTCATCTACTGCAAAAAATTATTTTTCACAAATAGAAATCCTAGAAGTCTGAGAATATTTCTAACCAAGCCCCTGAAACTGAAGCTAATGCCTAAGAAATCTCAGAAATTACTGTGCATTGACCTGCTGCTTCAATCAATGTTATTTGGCTTTGCAGGCACACGTTACACTATTTACTAGTCAGCAACTGGATCTGGATTTTTGGAGTTCTTAAAGGAAGTCCACTGTGTAATCTCTAACTAGTTTTAATTAACATCATAATTACTGAATATGCACATTTAATGCATTCAGTTTCAGCTATGTATTCATTTTTTCTTCAAAGTGTGAAATCCCAATTCAGATTCTGCTCTCAGATTACAGTAGGCATCATTGCTCTCATAGTTTGTATCCATTTTGGTCTCTAAACATAAGTGAATATACTCAAGATTAATACAATAATCTGTAACAGAGTAACTTGCTTGAGAATGTTTTGACTATAAAAAATAAAACAATGTTCAGTTTAAAAACTGTATCGTTCAGGGCAACAATAACAAAAAAAAAATGTTCCAATTATAAAGAATTATACTCTGTCCTTCACATTTAAGGGGAAACCGAATAACAGCATGTAAATGTTATAATTAGCTCAATTCTGTTAACTGTACTACAAACACAAATGCATACCTTTTGGAAAATCATGGTGGTACAAATTCAGGAGGTATTCAAAAGATGTTTAGATGAGGCCCTAAGGGATATGATTTAGTGGGGGACTTGGTAGTGATAGGTTAATGGTTGGACCCAATGATCTTGGAGGTCTCTTCCAACCAGAACAATTCTATGATTCTATGACAAATTATAAATCTCAGTTGAGAAGTACTTTATTGTTCAGAAACAGTTACTCTGATTTTTTCTTTCCTGATAAAGCATAGCAATATATTACTTTTGTACAAAGCTTCCTTTGCAGACTGCTTATACATCATTTCAATGGGAGGGTTGAGGAGTTTCTTATAAAATAAGTGATTTACAGGGATGTCCTCCAAATAATTTAGTGGAAGTCATCCTAATGGTTACAGTTTTCAAGAAGGCAAGCAAGTAAGGTGAAAATCTTTAAACCTTTATGTAAGTGCTGTAGAGAGCACCAACTTCCATTTTGAGGTAGCAACCCTTACATATTGCGCAATTTTTTTGTCTATTGTCGAGACATGTCTCATATTATTTTTAAAAAATTGCTATCAGATTCCTTAAATGACAGAACAGGAAAACCTTTAAATGCTCAATGAATCCTGAATTATTAAAGATAAAAGGGTACTTTGGTATATTTGTTATCATATTGAGGGAATCGTCATCATTGATGTCTGGATTAAGCTCTTATCTTTTTAAATGGCCCCTTCAATGCTGAGGTAAACTTAAACATGCATTGCTACAAACCTCCAGAAATGAGAATTTTTGGGTTTTGGGGTTTTTTTACTACTTTTTGATGTTATTAAGTGTAATTGCACTGTGCAGCACATTTTCTTGGAATAAAAGAATGAAAAAGTTGTATTTAAATGAAAGATGCATCGTTACATTCCACAA
The DNA here is from genome assembly GCA_009819775.1 of Phoenicopterus ruber ruber. Classification (NCBI taxonomy): domain Eukaryota; kingdom Metazoa; phylum Chordata; class Aves; order Phoenicopteriformes; family Phoenicopteridae; genus Phoenicopterus; species Phoenicopterus ruber. Next base: position 4,505,616 of record CM020229.1, on the reverse strand, counting down.
ATATACGATTTCTTATTTAAATGATTTTGGTTTAGAATTATTTTCTATTCCCTGTAATTAAGTTATTCCTGCTGAAAGTATTAGGAAAAGTAAGCATATTAAAACACACACTTACAAAGGGGAGAAATTAACAAAATATTGATGATAGTTTTACCAAAAAAACCTGGAAGACAGTTCTTTAGCCGGTGGTCACCCCTGTAGTTCCATCAACTGAAATGCCATTCCATTTAATTATCCTTATGAACAAGACATGATACAAATTATTCAATTCTTCAGTTACGCCTCATGACTACGTGACATATTTTGCTGACATCGTACATTGCCAATCTTCTATACTAAAAAAATTATCAACAAAAGTTCAAAGATCACATAATCTAGTGAAATGCACAGAATGAAATTCACCGTGATTTATATGCGTTAGTATGAACAGTAACTACATACCTAATTTTTAAATAACACTCATATAAACCCCATGGCAAAGAACTAATTCTTCTGATGCCTTTTCTATGTTACCCTGCTGATTACTCAATCTTGTACTTCCTTGAAAGCTTATCGGTTAACTAATCCTTAGCCTTCTGCAGTCACCTCGTCCATCTTCTAATGTGGCTGTGAAGTCTGCTTTCATTATAGCTTAGTTTTTACACTGTGGGTAGCCATATGTTTATATGCAAGGGCATTAAATGAATAGTAAATAATAGTTAACTGAGGGAGATGGTTTAATTTAAGAAGCACATTTGCCCCTCCTTTGCCCCACATACTCAAGTTCAAGGCAGTGGTAGTTCCTTTAACCCTTTTACCAACTTTATGGACGAGGCACAAAATACATTTAAGTATAGTAACATAAGAGGAACGGCCAAGACAAGAGACTTCACAGTTCTCTTAAGTTCTGGTAGACATTGTTCCTTGGTTATAAGGATTCTGCCTGTTTTGTACCATCATCCCATTATGAAAAGGTGGTCTTCATAGCTATGCAACAAATCACAACAGGCACCTGTTTTATGGCACTACAGTCCATATCCCCATGAACAAAACACTGCCTCACCAGAACTGGTAGCTGCGTTCTGTCTGCCTGTTCAGAACAGCTGCTGTCGTCTGCCATCTCTAGAAGCACACCAGGGCCCGAGAGGCACTACTATTTGGCTTAGGCCAAAAGCATGTCACATTGCACGTGAAGAATTCAGCAGCATGCATGAATCCTTGGTCTGTCTCACTTTTTTTTTTACTAGTATTGGTGCAATTCATCTGATTTCTCTTTCATTACCCAATTGTACAAAGAACAGAAGGGGGTTTTGGGTTGGTTTTATATGAAGCTACTACACAGCAACTTATACTTGAACCAGATTGCGTGTTTCAGCTTACTTGTCTGGTGTACTCCGGTTCATTAAATATTGGCTTGCATGGCTCATAGACAAAACAATTCCCTGGAGAAATATATACAAAGAAGTTTGGATTTGGAAAGATCTCTCAGGTCTACTAATTCGCGGAGTAGGCCTATGAATGCAGCTAGACCAGAAAGCCAAAACCTACATACAACCCAAAGAACTCCTCTATGAACGTGAAAGCAATGTGAAACAATGTATTTAAGGGGACAAGGCGGGGAAATCACAACAAAAAACCCAAACCAAAACCCTCAAAACATAATTTGAAAATTATATTCTTCAAAGACAGATTCTAAGACAAGGTCTCCTGCTTAAGTTTTCCGCCTTAGTGAAAGGACTTTGGAAAACTGGCATCAGTCTTATTTTGATGAAAAGTGAAAAATACTTTCATAAAGTCTGGAAAGCTCAGTACCGTATTTCCAAACTGATCTTTAAAAAAGAATGAAAAAATATGAAAAAAAATCATTCTTCCCTCTGATTGAGTTAGGGTGAAAAGCTTCTTATTTGCATCCTGTCTAATTTTGTGTCACAGTAACAAGTGCAATGCTGGAATTGTCTTTTAGCAGATACACTAGGAAAAGCAGCATAATGTCCAGAGAAAAGTCCACCGGGATTTTATAAAGTTCAGATTTTCATTAGGCTTCTCTCAGCTGCTTCTACTTCCACCAAGATTCCGAGGTAGGAGTCACAAACAGATCGTAATGACAGCAGAGGTTCTCTATGTGATGTTTGTAAAGTTTCTTTAGCAGTGAAAGAAGCCAGGATCGAAGAAAGAAGGGCCGTCTTTTTCACGCTACTAACAACATGGGGTTTTATGGATGGTAAGGCATTTAAATAGTTAGAAGGCTGTAAGAATCCACCTCCTTGGCAGCTACAAATTCCTTCTGATGAGAAAGATGAGGCATCAGAAAATCTGCCTGGTAAATCATGCAGAGTTTCCAAATAAGCTCTCCCCTCCCATGGATTTTTTTTCTGCAGGAGATGATCATCAGGCCATATGTTACTATGACAGATTTGGTATTTCATAACTGAAACACATATAGCTCCTACATTGAATTTCCTCAAAACAGGCCAATTTTTAATAAAAACCAAAACCTACTTTAATGTCTACATCCTACAAAAATCATGACTGGGGCACTGTCCCTGAAAGCAGCTCTATATTCAATTACTTTTGCAAATACATCCCCTTTTATTATTTTTAGGTTTTAAAAGACAACTAACTACTGCATTTAATAGTAAGCATGTGCCCTACTGAAGGGAACACAAACTATAATGATATGCCTAGCTTAAAAGCAAATCTAATCTACTTGCTTATTAAATTTAAATGTGTTTAAGGCTGATATGGTTTGAAAATGATATGTAAAATAACAGCTTCCATGGCTATAAATGTCAAGTCTAAAAATTATATGCAATATAACATACAAAATAAATGCTGCTTCATCTTTACATTTCAGTGTGATCAATTCATTAAATGAGGTATTACAAGCTATGAGAAAATTTTACAACTCCTGAGACATAATTCGTCACAGTGTATTACAATGCAGCAAGGAAATACTTTAGAGGTTTTGTCATCAATGGATTAAAATTCTTATTAGAAAGAAGGTGGGGGAAAGTAGCTTTCTGATGTACCGTGACCAAAATTACTCATCACAGCATATATTAAACACCTACGTGATCCTTTTTCATGACACAGTCTCTGTATAAAAAGCCTTTTTTTTTTTTTCCTTTGGAAATAAAACAAGAAAAAGATAAGTAATATATTTTATTGGGCCAAGATGTAAGATAAAGAATCTTTCAGGACACAAAGGACACAAAGCTTCCCCACTACACCAAACCCAAATACTCTCTGGTGGTCTGGGGTTTGTTTGGTTTTTCTTTCTTTTTTCTTTTTAACTGAAGTCTAGGGATGGTCTTTTCCACTTGCTGTGTTTTCCAGAAATAACATATGACAACAATTTTTACACTGCTAGTTAGAAAGAAGCTAAGAGCCATGATGCCAAGAAATACAATATGTGTATCCCCCCCTCCAAGTCCCCACCAAAAAGCCTGTGAACATTTTATATAGACAGTGTAGCAAAACTCTATTGCCTAGAAAGCTGTAAAACCTGGAAAACCATTCTGTATTTTTAATCTATGCAACTCACTATTCCAGAAAATATTCACAAAAGCTAACTTCAGCTTAGGGAAGCTGCTCATTTTAGCCCCCTCGGTAATCAGTCGAGAGATACAAAGAGGATCCCACAGGACGTGACTCAGACCATCTAAATTAGACTCTTACTCTGAATTGCCTCCTGAAGGCGCACCTCTCCTCTTTATTGATTATAGAGGGAGTGTCAGGAGTCTATGTTTTATGAACACTACCTGCTCTTTTCACCAACCTTCATCTTTCCAATAAGTCTATTTCCAAATGAGAGACCACTAACAGATGTTTTGACTTCAATACTGGTAGCTACTAGCCCATCAAATTTATTTTCTTAGTCTAGTTGAAGTTTCAAGAAGTTATAAAATTGTCATGATCTCAGAGATCACTGAAAAAATCCTGTTTGAACTGAAGTGAATGCTGGCTACGAGTAAATAAAAATAAGCTATACATTGATGGCTCTTAATTATTTCACCCAAGCTTTTGTATACGCTTTCTACTCAAGTGTTCAGAAAGTCTTGACTGCAAAAGGATATTATTGACATCTAAAATTTATTCAGACTTTGCTATTTATAATTAAATCTGGTTTCAAAAAGCATCCTGGTTATGAACATTCTGGCTTAGAGTCTTTTAATAAGGCAGCAAGACAACAGCAATTTTCTTACATGAACCTTCACAGCAGCTAAAAAGCTAATTGCTACTTATTTTGTTATTTATCTGCAAAATAAGAACAATATTCATGGTTATGACAAAAATGATTTTATTTTTAAATCCCATTAATATTTCTGAGATATATGCCTGCCTCTTGCCTTATGACTTTTCCAATCTGCCAAACATTTAATACATTTGTCTTTCTCTGACATACAATTTTGATATCATGTAACAGAAAAATACACATCACCCCAGATGTTCTCAAGGTGCAATAAAATCTGGTAATACTTTTGCAGGCCAGTATCTAGCCATGAATTTCTGCTCCCACAAAACCATCCATATTACCACGGGAATTATTAGGTGGCTGTATCTTTCCAGGCACTCAGAGCAAGATAACCCTAATCTAGTCTTATCACTTGCACACAAAAGCATTGGATCCAATAGGATTCCATGTAATCCATCTCTGTCAACTGCATTAAGGAAATTACCTGTCAGAAATATCATGGCCAAGATTCTGTGATTAAATGCCAACTTAGAAAATGCTCAAGGGTATAGTAAAAAAAGCTGCATAAAATTGCTTTCAGTTTAGTTTTCCTTCTGTTAACGTTGTGTACGCAAGCATTTGAACAACATAAAGAATCAAGTAATTTATCAACCAAGTATTGCATTGCCAAAGGAAACAAAACAGATTTTTAAATTTGTCATAATTCTATGAAGTTGCCTTTCGTTATTAAGACAGTAACACTTAAAAAAAAAAAAAAAAATGTTTCAAGATCTCTGAAGAACCAAAAAGCACATCAGGTTCTTTTTTATTTTTTTTTTCTTCCCCAGGAAGGGAAATTGCTATTGCTGATGAAGTACAGAAATGTCTAAACCTTCAGATTCACAATCCTAATACTAATTTTTTTTCCTTTATAGTGCTTTGTCTCTGTGAACTTCACCATTTACAGATTACTTGTAACAAGATTGCATAGCTAACAACACAGGCCTACACCTCAGGTCACTGAGGACCAATCCCCTTCTCCATCAATAACTTAGATCTTTTCTGTAGGCATCTTCATATAAAATGGACAGAGCAATCATACATGTGTGTGATTTGAACATAAATGCACTATTAACTGTGAATATCCTGGCTCTGCGTCAAAGAAGGGAACATAAGACCAGCTTGACCCACAATTCTACAGCTAAAAAGTTTTGAAGATAAAGCATTCACTGAAGAATCCTCTATTCTAAAATACCCAGTGTACTCTAAAGAAATCAAAGCGGGGGGGAATTACATTATTGATATTTAGTAATATTGATTAATATACCCAGTACAAGACAGACAAGAGAGTACTGGAGAGAGTCTAACAAAGGGCCACTAAGATGATTTAGGGACCGGCACATCTCTCATATGAGGAAAGGCTGAGAGAGCTGGACCTGTTCAGCCTAGAGAAGAGAAGGCTCAGGGGGATCTTGTCAATGTATATAAATACCCGAAGGGACAGTGAAAAGAAGACTGAGCCAGGCTCTTTTCAGTGGTGCCCAGTAACAGGACCAGAACCATTTGGAATCATAGAATCATAGAATCGTTCTGGTTGGAAGAGACCTCCGAGATCATTGGGTCCAACCGTTAACCTATCACTACCAAGTCCACTACTAAATCATATCCCTTAGCGCCACATCTAAACATCTTTTGAATACCTCCAGGGATGGGGACTCCACCACCTCCCTGGGCAGCCTGTTCCAATGCCCGACAACCCTTTCGGTGAAGAAATTTTTATGAACATCCAATTTAAACCTCCCCTGGCGCAACTTGAGGCCGTTTCCTCTTGTCCTGTCGCCTGTTACTAGGGAGAAGAGACTGACCCCCGTCTCTCCACAACCTCCTTTCAGGGAGTTGTAGAGAGCAATAAGGTCTCCCCTCAGCCTCCTTTTCTCCAGGCTAAACATCCCCAGTTCCCTCAGCCGCTCCTTATAGGACTTGTGTTCCAGACCCTTCACCAGCTTCTTTGCCCATCTCTGGACACGCTCCAGCACTTCAATGTCTGCCTTGTAGTGAGGGGCCCAGAACTGACCCCAGCACTCGAGGTGCGGCCTCACCAGGGCCAAGTACAGGGGGACGATCCCTGCCCGAGTCCTGCTGGCCACACTATTTCTGATACAGGCCAGGATGCCGTTGGCCTTCTTGGCCACCTGGGCACACTGCTGGTTCATATTCAGACGGCTGTCAACCAACACCCCCAGGTCCTTTTCCGCCGGGCAGCTTTCCAGCCTCTCCCCCCCAAGCCTATAGCGCTGCCTGGGGTGGTTGTGATCCAAGGGCAGGACCCGGCACTTGGCCTTGTTGAACCTCATACAATTGGCCTCGGCCCATTGATCCAGCCTGTCCAGATCCCTCTGTAGCACCTGCCTGCCCTCCAGCAGATCAACACTCCCTCCCAACTTGGCGTCATCTGCAAACTTACTGAGGGTGCACTCGATCCCCTCGTCCAGATCATTGATAAAGATATTAAACAGGACTGACCCCAATACTGAGCCCTGGGGAACACTACTTGTGACCAGCTGCCAACTGGATTTAACTCCATTCACCACCACTCTTTGGGCCCAGCCATCCAGCCAGTTTCCTACCCAGCGCAGAGTACGCCCATCCAAGCCAGGGGTAGCCAGTTTCTCCAGAAGGATGCTGTGGGAGACAGTGTCAAAGGCTTTACTAAAGTCCAGGTACACAACATCCACCGCCTTTCCCTCATCCACTAAGCGGGTCACCATGTCGTAGAAGGAGATCAGGTTGGTCAGGCAGGACCTGCCTTTCATAAACCCATGCTGACTGGGCCCGACCGCCCGGTTGTCCCGTACGTGCCGCGTGATGGCACTCAAGACTATCTGCTCCATAACTTTCCCGGGCACCAAGGTCAGACTGACAGGCCTGTAGTTCCCCGGATCCTCCTTCCGGCCCTTCTTGTAGATGGGCGTCACATTTGCCAGCCTCCAGTCAACTGGGACCTCCCCAGTTAGCCAGGACTGCTGATAAATGATGGAGAGTGGCTCGGTGAGCACTGCTGCCAGCTCCTTCGGCACCCTTGGGTGGATCCCATCCGGCACCATAGACTTGTGCGTGTCTAGGTAGCGTAGCAGGTCACTGACCATTTCCCCTTGGATTACGAGGGCTTCATTCTGCTCCCCGTCCCCGTCTTCCTGTGCAGGGGGCTGGGTGCCCAGAGAACAACTTCCCTTGCTGTTAAAGACTGAGGCAAAGAAGGCATTTAGCACCTCAGCCTTTTCCTCGTCCCTTGATGCTATGTTTCCCCCCGCATCCAATAAAGGAGGGAGATTCTCCTTAGCCCCCTTTTTATTGCATTCAGCATGAACTGAAACACAGGAGGTTCAGTCTAAACATCAGAAAACACTTCTTCACTGTGAGGGTCACTAAGCACTGGCACAGGTCACCCAGGGAGGTTGTGGAGTCTCCCACCTTGGAGATATTCAAAAGCCGTCTGGATATGGTCCTGGGCAACCGCCTCCAGGTGTCCTGGCTTGAGCAGTGGGGCTGGACTAGATGACCTCCAGGGGTGCCTTCCAACCACTACCATTTTATGACTCCATGAACCCACTTTTCCAAGTTATCAAAGTCCCTCCGAAGAGCAGCCCTGTCTTCCACTATACATACTGTTTCCTCCAGTTTGGTATCATCCACAGACTTCCTGACAGTGCACTTCACCCCACTCTCCACGTTATTATTAAACAGTATTGCCCCTTGTATCAAACCCTGAGGCACATGACCACTAATGAGCCACCAAGGGAACTCTGAACCACTGATCACAGCCCTTTAAATCCATCAGTCAAGCCAGTTTTTCAGTTGACTTATCATCCATCCATTTATCCATTCCATATCTCACCATTATGGCTGTAAGAATATGAGGGTAGAATGTGTTAAAAGCCTTGATAAAATCAAGGTATTGAACATCCACTACTCCTCCCTTCTCTTCATAAGACAGGCTGATCATTTTCTCAAGGAAGCTTTTTTTGGGCTACAGTGTTCAAGAATGGTGTCTTCTGAAGTATGATTACAAAAGAAAAAATTAACACCTTTAAGCCAGTGAGAATATTTAACATATCTGTTTAACATTACTGGAATTCTAACTCCAAAAATGAAATCTAAATCATACAATGAAAATGTTCCCCTGTGGTGACAAACTGGTGGGAATTTGTTCTCTCTCAGATAAGTAAATGGCAGTCAATAATGGCAATCCTTATGCTTAGCTCTCTCACTGCAATCCAGCATGTATTCCCTAATTACTCATAGGGAGGGAAAAAAAAAAAAAAGTACTGTAATGACTCTCTAAACCTGTTGCATCACTACAGATACCTGCTTACTAAGTATCCCAAATTGTTCATACTGAACAACCATTTAGAAAACGGAGGTTTTTCTAAGCAGTGGTATCTATTCAGCTGGACGGAAGTTTCCAAGCACTGAATACACCCAGTCACCAAAATTAAGGAGGACAAACAAGCTGGAAGCAAAAGGAGAAAAGAGGAAACATTCAATCAAAATTCAAGAACCTCTCCTTGTAAAACTGGAAATGCACTTCCTCCTTCATTTCACTGAAAAAATTATTGAATCTATCTTTCAACAAGTGATTCACCTAAATCCAGCCAAGTGTAATTGAGAAGACAAGCAGAAGGTTAGAGCCTGGCAGAGTTTGTTCATCAAGACTCCCTACATTGCACCAAATGTGTGATGAGTATTTACAGTGAAGCTGAAGATTTTTCCTTGATATGGTGGTTACATACCTATATGGCTGTATCTGTACTACCAGAATTTTGAAACTACACAACAGCAGCGTTCACACATGGGAAGTTTGACTGAAGAAATGTAGATTTACTTAATTATGGAAGAGGACAGAAGTGACAGACCAGCAGCCTCAGAAAACTATCATTGACATACTGATTATAATACAGATATCTCCTGATTAAGATGAAAGGCTGAAACTCTACAAATACAATTTGGGATGTACTCTGTCAACTGTTTTCACTTGAGGCATCATAAAGTATCGGATTTACAAGATGAGGGTTGGGGGGAAAAGTTATATCACTTTAATGTGAAGCAATACCACTACAAAGATTTCTTTCCACGACAGAAGAGAGAATAAATGGGATGTACAAAATGGATGTCCCTTTTCTCATCTTTGTCCAAGGTCAACCTGGAGTTCCACTGAAGTTCTCAAACTAGCAGAAGAGCTGCAGTTGCTTCTACTAAAGCAGGCAGACACCGAAAAAGCCAGCTTACAAGCAGAAGATTGCAAGATGCATCTCATCTTTGTGAAGATGGGACTAAAAAGCCAACTAAAGAGCATGAACTTCTGAACAGCAAATGAAAGGAAAAAAAAAAAGTTAATGCATTTGCTTAGCTAGAAGACCTATCATGGAATTTACAGTTACTTTTAATCTCAGTTAAAGGAACTAGTAATAAGACTCAAAGAGTGAACACAAAAATTCTTAAAAAAGTGTTTTGACAACCTCATTCACTGTTTTTATACAATGGTCATTGAACAAATGCAGCTGATTACACCAGGGAGTCATTGTTTTCACACAACATTACAGAATACATCAGCAGAAGACAAAATCACAGACAAAATTTTGAACCCTGCACATTAATTATGTATCAGATGAAAGAAATAGGGGTAAAAAAATAAAAGCAGACCTATGCTCTGTGCGGCACTTTTATTAGTTAGTTTATCACCCACCATATGTGCTGCCAAGGAAAATTATAATAGGCTACCACTGCTAACTACAAAAGAAGATTATGAATTATTATTTAGAGTCTTATTAACCAAGTTAGTAAACTCAACATAACTGGGTCATGATCATAGGGAATGAAGCTCTGTGTTCAACAAGCATACTGTACAGAACAGAAAGAACAGAAATGCACCAGTACTTTTAAAGCAGGGACAAAATACAGTACAGCTGCAAATGTAATCTTAAAAGCACATATTGACTAATGGAGATTATACCCAAAGTGAGCTGGATAACAATTGTTTCCTAGCAGGCCATGTATATAAAGCAAGATTCTTTCTTGGAATAACTCTCAGATTAATAAATTGAAGATTGTTTCCCTTTTATTGGAAAGCCAATTCCATTAAACACCCTGTACTACTTCAGTAACAGAACCTATATTTGCAAATGAATGCAAAGACTGTATACCAGGTACCTTAAATTCTGGAATTCAGAATGGAAGCACTCTGTAATCTCTGTTCTAGGTATAGTACTGATTCCATAACAGTAGCCTAATAAAAATCTTCATGCTTATGCAGAGTTAGACTATTTTTAAATAAGTCCTTTAAGAAGAGAGGTTGACAAAAAGGTTGCTTTCTCATTCAGATTTCATTCAAAGGGTATTCTGCTTAGCAATCCATGCCCAGTCACTCTACCTGGTACATTCTTCTAGGCCTTACGGAAGAAGATCAATACACATTCCGGTCTACCATCATCTATCAGTATAATATATACTGATATAAAGTATAAATGATATAACTGATATGAAGTGTAAAGTATAAATAATTTTCTTTTAATTATTGTATTTATTTCTACTTTATCCTGTTTGCTATCATGGACTGAAACTGGTATTCCAGAATGAATCGCACCACATGTTTGACGTACGGACTCTCATACATACACAGACTGCATCAGGTAGTCTGTGTGCTAAAACAGTCCTTCACAGAACAGGGGCTTACAAAAAGATTAATGAGCCAGTACAGTAACAACAACTATTATCACCACCTATCATCATCAACTTTATGTAAAGAAAAATGAGTTAGAACTTGAGTGACTCAACAAATGTAATAAAATGAAACAATTGAGCAGCCGAGGTAAAAACTCCAGGAGTTCCTAATTCCTAGTTATGCATACTCAGTCCTCCAGACAACATTATCTCTCTGTGCCTTCAGAGCTGTGTTACAACATCAGACAGAGATTAAGGCAAAGAGATGGGAGACAGGTTTAAAAAAAAAGGAAAAGAAAATCCAGAATATGTTTTTTGACTAGTCTTCCACCAATATAACACAACCAGAATCCTCTTTAGCCTATTTGAAAAAGATGGACCTGAAGGGAGTTATGATGCGATGTTTTTCCTAGGTTAAAGCATAACAATTGCCCATAGGAATGCTTCATAGGAAACATACCTTCTTTCACTGATGTTCAAAATGACATGTAAACCACTTCGGATTTAGTAACTACATACTATTTAAAGGCACTGACTCAACAATACTTACATTAAAAACCTGTTCTCACTCTGTTTTCACACCACACTCTCCATCTTAGTAGCCAAGAACTGTCCGATAGAGCATTAAACAGTAATGACAAACATCTGTCATCTTTGTTTTCCTATCCACTCTCCACCTTTGTCCTCGGTAAAAATTGAGCGTATAAAGTAAGCAAACTTGGGCAGGCAGTGCAGAGAACCTCAGGGAAATATACTATCAGCAGAATCCTTCTGTAGACCTTGCATTGTGTAATACACATGAAAAATAATTGTATCACTAGAACTGTTAAATAACCATATTGGATTTGCAAAACAAGATGCATTTTCCCATCTCACTGAGAGCCTGTAGCTTTTTGGAAATTAGCATACACCTGCTTTAAGGTATTCTGCATAAAATATTACAAAATGTGTTTGATATAAACAGATAATTCCTTTTTGTAAGGTATGAAGTTAAAATGGACTGCACTTTACATGATTCAGTGAACAAACTGGCATTCAGAGGTTATAGAATAACTAAGCACCACTTTCTTAGTCAATTCTGCCACCTAGCTCATCTTGGGAAAGCTAGCCCTACTACATTCTACTCCTGAAAAGCAATTTTCATCTTATTTAGAATTCAAATTCACAAATAGCCCACCCAGAATACCTAAATCACTTCATTAAACACAGGTAACATGGCATATTAAAAAGAAGAGTCATTTACACCAGAGGTACTAAAAGAAAGTTGCTGTGCATAGAAAACCTGTCATTTATAAATGAACTTTAATTCTGATTGATTCAACATACAGCATACCATTTTGCTTCATTTAATCCCTTAACCACAGTTAATGTTTTAAAATATTCCAAGGGATTTTAATTTTCAAACTATGAAAAAAAGAGAAAACGTCCTTTATCCATTCTAAACCAAAATGTGCAATACTGGTTCTTGGATGGTAATATTTTCATTTCTTAACTATGAAACTATTCCTTTTCTTGTCAACGCCTTTTAAGAGAAAAAAAATTGTGCTGGGACAGACTTTCAAATCCATGTACATCCCAGCATGCCATTTCATAAGCAAATATTGTCACATATAAAATACATATCTGCATTTTTAAACAAGCACATCCAATTATGCCATAGGAAACTTGTCATGATTTGAACAACTGCACATTTTTAATATATTAAAAAAAACTAGCTGAAAATATGCAGGCTTGATTTTAAGTTCTCTGAGCAACGATGCCGAAAAATAAGGTTAGCAAGTAAATCTCAAAACCATAAATCTGCCAGCAGAAAAAGAGAAACTGATTTTTTTTCAAAAAAGGTAATGAATTCTGACATATATAAAGAATACAAATCTAAGCATCTTAGATATGCCTGAATATCTCCAATACTCAGTAGTATTTTAAACAGGAGATGCCAGATTACTGCTTAGGAAAGTTTTGTGATGAGATCTTAGTAATACATATAGTTGACACGAGTTGATCTTTCCATCTTCTGTGCTATTGGACTTTTTTAATTCTTGTGTGAAGAATCTGATGCACAGCACTGATGCTTGGTCTTGTTTATCTGGCCCCAGTCACATGTTATGCATTAACATCACAAAAAGATAAACAGCTGTCATTATCTTTGATGCTTTTGCATTTGTGTTGCGGCTAGTATAATAGCGCCTTTGCTTGCTGCTAGTAATGTTAAGTAATTTACGGGAAAATACTAACCCTGTCACAGTGTAGACGTTTCCTTTAACATGCAGGTTAAATTTGGAGGTAAGTATTTTCAGGTTACCTTTCCAAGGAATTGGAGGTGAATGTACGGATTCCTGCTAGAGGGGAAAGAAAAATCAAAATTCCCCAGTAACTTCAAACCTCAAAATACTTTATAAAAACTGCAAACTACACTACAAAGATATCCTTTTACTCAAAATGATAAGAGATCTAAAGAATAAGAAGCGACCTGTCTGAGACTTACAGCACAGCTGAGAATATACTCCCTGATCTGATTCCAAACTTACACTTTTAAAAAGCACAGTATTAACTCCAAGTATATGGCAAACATATATCCATAGCAAGGATCACTAACGTCCATACTTTTAAAAATACTGCTCTTTATTTTCAGAAATAAAGAATAGCACGAGTAAACACACACATACTAAGTAAGATACTATTCCTATCATCTCATTTTCCAATCTCCACCATTCAACTTTTAGAATTAATAAAGAGAACATTTATTATACAGAAGCAAAACTCCGTGGAGAGTTTTGCTATTCTCCAGTTTCCTTGGAGAATAGCAGAAATACAAAGTTGGACACATGAAGGTGATGTAGAAGTAAGGATTTCCAAAAAACATTTTCTCCCTCATTGGAGAAGTAATGCCCTCCTCCTTTCTACCTTCTCTTCACTTCCCAGGGCTCATTCAAAAGAGAAAGTTGGGGACAGAATCCAGTTGCAGCAGATACAGCTTTTTCTGTGTGTATACACAAATGCTGCATCATTTTCATTCTTTCAGAACGGAGATACAAGGAAAACTGTAACACTTCCTACTTCTTTTTCCAATGTACATTTCTGTACATTCCCCCTGTAATGTCTTCTGTCCTCCCGCAATATTTTCTATTCTTAAGTCTGACATACTCTTTTTTGTTTTGCTTTTATTCCCTCCTTGCTTGCTTTATCACCCTGTCTATCCTTTCCCCTCCTCTTTCCAAGTGCCATATTACTGTTCTCCTTTAGTCTACACCTTTCTCTACTCATTCAATCTCTTCTTTATTCTCCTGTCATCCAGAGATGGATTATTTTAAATGCTCCCTCAACCTTTGCTGCTTTCCAGACAGGCTGACAAGAAATCTGGAGACTTAGATCTAAACCTGCCTCATAGCTTCCTGAATATGATGCTGATAAGGATGGAACAGAAGGAGAGATGAAAACATGTGACAGCACTGTTGTTGTCAGAGATCCTTAACAAACAGACATATGGAACTAGCCTCCTGTAAATTTTACAAATTCAGCAGGGCAGTGTTTTGAAGCTGTGGCCATTGCCCGGCTTCCTTCTTTAAGCTCCAAACCCCTTTGCACTTGACCTCTGAGCTCTCAACTAATTGCTCCCAAATACACCAGTCAAAGACCTAAGTTGTTTTATTTTGAAATCAATCATGACACTCCTCTTTACAGAACAGTAAAAAAAAGTTGCTTTGTTCTCAGAAAAATAAAGGACTCATTATTTTCTTAATTTATTCTGTTTTTCCTTGCTTGACCAGCGAGGAAGAGGTGTCCAATTTCATTTTAGAACCTGAAAGTAGCTCTGCTCAGAGAAACATCCCCCGTTTGTTAATGGGATAAATTGCAACGAGTAGCAGCATAACTATTATAATGACACAAACACATTTTTCTGCAGTAAGTCAAATTGCTTAGTTCAAGTTGCTGCTGATTAGTCTACTGTTCAAGTTACGCAGCATGCTTATAACAGTAAAAATAAGCAAAGAGAATGTCTGGCAGGTAATAGAGTAGAGTAGAGTAGAGTAGAGTAGAGTAGAATAGAATATTTCAGTTGGAAGTGACCTACAATGATCATCTTGTCCAACTGACTGACCACTTCAGGGCTGACCAAAAGTTAAAGCATGGTATCAAGGGCATTGCCTTAAATCCATAATGTAGCAGAAGCACTTTTGGACACTGTTCTAGTTCTTACCTTCTAAACTAATTGCTCAATCCAAATGCTACCCTAAAACATTATCAAAGAGAAAACTGAAGGTTTAATTTTATTTTAAAGGCATTTAATATGGACATGGTCAAGGTTCTAAAACCAATCAGAGTATAAAAGAGTAAAAAAAAAAAAAAAAAAAAAAAAAATCACTACATCACTACTGAAATGACATAAGAAATTCCAAGTTTTCATCGTAAAGCTTTTCTATATCTTAATATTGACATTGCATTTCCTCTGAACATTAATGAATCTCACTGTATCAAAACTCTAGTCAGGAGTAATTCGCAGTTTGTAGACACAAACTGAGCTTCTCTCCCAAATACTTTTACAAATCATTCCCAAGATTCTATCTCTGAAAGTACACATAGAGGATATTATTATTACTGTTTCAACAATGTACAACACTAATAACTCTACTGAACTTTTTGTACGTAAAAGAAATGGTTCATAACCACTAAAACACAAAGATAATCAGATACTGATGTATCAGATAAAGACACATAGTAGCAACATAAGAAAACACCTGCAATCAATAATAAATCTGTATGTACGCATACATGTGTCTAAACATAACTTTTGTCTCACATCACATATACACTGCCTGCCTACCTAGTGCATGTAATGAACAAAGGGCAGAGCATTTTTCCCTATTGTTATTAAAAGCTTAGCGCACATAAAATTTTGTGTAAGTTTGTACACGTAGGAACTTGAGCATGGTTTGTAAAATTTAGAATAAAACCTAGTATCCCATTCATTGTGAGAGAACAAGATCACATAGTCAATATTCTGTGCGTATGAAACAATCAGTTCCAGTCTTCATGTGGGCTTTGAAGAAAAACACATTTTCACAGATAAAGTAGAAAAGCTCTCAGATATAAATTTTCTACATACACACGCATACACAGCCCTCTCCGTGTCTCATTGGATTTTTACCTTCAGCCAAGTAAGTTTACATCCACAATATCCCAAGCCTTCCAATCAAACCTAGAGGGCTCACTTGGCAGAGCCGAACTCTAGCGAACAGAACACTGAAGTTGTAAGGTAGATACACATACAAGTTATAGTAAATGTCAGTGCCATTGGGAAAACCTGTCTAGCCTGCTATGCTGTTGAAACAAGTAAGCCTTTACAAGTTCACCTCCCAAACCCAAACAAATTCAGCTTTGGAAACCATGGGACCTATTAACCTACTTAAATAAAAAGTCATCTCCTTTCTTCCAAGGCAACATGTACATCACAAAACAGCAGCATAGCTTTAATACTGGAAAACCAAGACAACGATCTATCTACTCATGTCGGCAGCAATGAAATTTCAACAGGGCTTATTCCTCAAACTCCACTGCTTTCAGCTTTGCTCAGAGAAATACTCTGCAGAAAGTACAGCTCATGGCTTTTCCGGTTCTGACAAATCAGGAGAAATTTATATACCTAATTCTAGAAAAAAACACGGAAACAGTTTCTGCATTTTATCTTTTAAACTGATTTTTCACACAGAATAATGGGAGCATCTGTTTGATAAAACGGATGTTAAAAATTTAACAGAGTGTATAGCTCCTTGGGTGTTGTAGGGCACTGCAACATCCTCCCTCAGCTTCTGGAAGGAACAGGAAATTGCTGTGCCTTTTAAGCACAGTACTATAAAGACTGTATACAATCAAGTATTTTCTAATTACTGATGCAGTACTATAACAAATTGATTTGTGTTTGTAAGAGCATCCAGCATCTACAGGGCAGAATTAACTCATTAACACACTGGCTGTCACAGGTACAAAATCTCAGGGAGATTTTCCAGCATCTTATCATTGTCTGTTACTCGCGGAAACAGCGAGGCCATGTTTCGCCCTTACCGTTATGAAATATTCACAGGTGGCTGAGATTTACCAACTTTTTCCAATTGCTTCAGAAAGGAAAAAGCAATTATAGGAAATGTCAGAACAGAAAGCAAAGTACAAAAAAGCTTAGCTCCTAGAGTAATTTTGATTCATTGTTTTTTCTTCCAGCTGGCATACATACATAGAGGGTAGTATTTCTAAAATATATAAACAAATATTTATCTACTGAGTTTTAACATAGGACTTATTCTTTTTAAGCCAAGAAATCAGGCATGGGGATAGCATAAAAAAGTAAGGCATATGTATTGGCATACGCAAAGTACTTACTTGCAAAATTAAGACTTAAATTTTAGGATGTGGAAGACTTAACAATATTTTTTTTTTTTATAAATACCTGTAAATTCCTGCATCCATGAATGCCTGGAACATACTGCTGTATTTAGAGAGAGAAAAAACCAAAATCTTAAATTATCCTCTGCGGAGCTCCATTTTGCCTTACTCAGACACAATCTATCCCAGTCTTGGCTTTCCAACCTTCTTTTGACAAAATTCCCTTTCTTCCCATCAGACTCATTTTATTAGTAGTGAACTCTTCCCACACCATTGTAGTGGGCACATAATCAGTACACATACATGATATACAGTCCCATCTGTGTTTATATGGACTACCTCCTTGCACCAAATTTGCTGGTGTAAAGCAAGGAAGATATTTAAAGAAACTGCAGGAGCTCTAAGATCCAGCTCTTAGACCCAGCTGCAGCCAGTCTGGATTAACTCAGATCTACAGGTGCAAGGAATGTTCTGTGCATTCCTGGGCTGCAATGTACCCATTTTAGCAACGTTTTTCAGGAATTCAGGTGCAGAGCTGTACCAAAACTTTGGCAAATGTGCACAAAACTCCAATACTCAAAAGGCCTACCATTTGACAAAGCCAACCTCACTGACTTTCAGGTTACTATTCCAAAGCATATGAAATAAGAGTACTTCCTAAAACGACTATGACAAATTTTATAGGAGACAAAACAGTATTTTTGCTATACTCAGTTTAAGTGTTTCAGTTTTCAAAGTTGCAATTTTCAAGTGAAAAGAAGACAAGGTCTCTAAGGCGGATACCTAATATGTAAAATTTCAACATGAACACTTAACACCAGACAATGTTTTAAGCAACCAAATCTAGCTGACAGTGTGAAACAGCTGCTATCAGTTTCACCTAAAATAACAACATCAGTTTCAGTTATTAACAGGTGCTATCAGTTTCACCTCAAAGAAGAGGATGGCACAACCCCAGGACTAGACTCCAAAAGTCTTATTATTTCTAATGAGAATAAATGAGAGTGGTACTGTTTGAATTAATTAGTTGATAGCTTTTTAGGAACTACAACAGACAGTGATGGTCTGCAAAAACACCTACCAACTGAGACTCCTCGCAAATGTTATAATATAAACTGACTAAAAAAGGACTTCAGTCACGTTAACTATGACCTGCTATAAATTTAGGCACCTTCTCTAAACTGTTCCCCATGCACAAATGTTTTACTTTCACCACTTTTGCCAGCTGTGAAGTATATCACATCAAATTCTTTTTCTGCTAGACCACAAAATGGAAAGTCCCCTGCTGCTCTTATAAAAGAAACATTAAAAAATCTTTACTGTTCAAAACAATTAAAAAACCCCCAACCAACTATGTGCAATCTTAAAAATGTTCTTAAACACAACGTATTCTAAAGTTATTTCTAGTAAAAGGTGAGAGAAGCTAGAGACCTACTTTCTGGCTGTTAACAAAGCTAAGCGATAGACAACCGAGATATCGTCAAGCCTTATCACAGGACAAAAAGAGGTGCTCTCAGACACTGCCATGTTTGCAAATTATTTCTGAAATACACTCAATAAAAAGTTTGGTTGTTTGACAGCTGTTTAATCTGTCTTTGCTCAAATTGCATTACAGAGGTAACAATTCTCTGGCGTTCTTTAGCTGAACAGCAATAGAAAGCATTCCTGTAATGCCTCTATGAGTGCCAAACACTGAGATACCTGGATTTTTACTTCATTTTTTAAAAAAACTTAGAATTCATATGCCTAAATGTAATAACTAGATTTAAAGAGAAAAAAATTAATGTGTATTATTAGATGTAAACAATAAAAAGCCATCACTTTCAACACACAGTAAAAATCCAGCCTCGGTAACGTTTGTGTCTCATGAAATAATTTAAACCTCTCCATTAAGCTATGTAATACACCAATACTAAAATTTAAGTTCATTTAACTGTTCTTTAAAGCAAAATGAACAGTTATTTCATCGTTGACAAACAGCTACCATTGTTTTGTAAACATCTATACTTTTGAAAAGCAGGGTGACCTTTCTGACAACTGAGGGAGCACTGAGGAGCTTTAACCGAACGCACACGAGCTTGAGCCATTTGGCTTTCGCTATTTTCTGTCACTTCCTACCAGATTCCAGTTGCGCTTCACAATCTCTCTCTTCTTACACTTAATATTATTGATTACGTTCCAGTCAGACCTACACAGGAGTTGAAACTCACCGTTACCACGAGAGCCTAGTCAGTTTACGGCCGGTTTTCTCATTCACAGCTTACTGCGTGGATACTGTCAATTCCATTTCAAAGTTATATTTATATACACTCTGTGTACGTATGTATTTGTATATTTCTGTGTGTGAGAGAGAGAGCGCGAGCGGGCAGACGTTTACCGCCGCCTGGATCCCGTCGTCGGAAGCGGCGACCGGGCGCGCGGACGCGCCTGAGGGCAGCTGCCGCGGAACGTTCTGGAGCGGGCGCGCGAGGCGCTCCCGCCAGGCGGGGGCGCGCGCGGCCGGCCCGCGGCGCCTGAGGAGGGAGGGAGAGAGCGCGGGCCGCGCCGCAGCGCAGCGGCTCTCAGGTAGGCGGTTAATGGTTGCGGTGTTTCATCCGTTTCACCGAACAGTTGTGAGTTTTCCAGGTTTAAAGTACTACCCCATTTCATTTTCAGCAAAATACCTAAGAGGGTGGAAGTCTTTGTATCTCTGCGTTTGCTCGTCTTGTGAAAAGACAAAGTAATTCCCGTTCAAGTTCTATCACAGTTGCTTTCTAAGATGAAGTAGTTGGGGCTGGACTATTTCATAATCTTGAGGTACCGGTGTAGACCATGAGACACTGCTAGGTTACTTTCAGCTACAGAAAATGAAGGAAATTGATTACACTTTGTGCTGTCTCCCACTTGTATTTCATGCAAGCTTGGAAAATAAAAAAAAGCATGACTGTTGTTGGCTGGAATAATGGGGTAGAAAAAGGTCTAAGCTTAAGGAGGAGTTCGGGATATGACATTTTAAATGCTACCAAATTTCACTTAAAATATAGATTAAATTTAATCTTTTTGAATGGTATTTCACTGAGACAAGAGTGTTGAAGGAGCTTGTAGATGAGCCTACCTTTCAGAGAATGTAAATATCCGTGCTTAAAATACATGTGTTAAAAGAACAAAAAAAGCGTTTAAGAAGGTTTGACACGGCGTATGGCTAAGTGTGAGTATGGATTCATTCACACAACTATTTCTTCCAAGTAGAAAGATGTTTCTAAAGATACACGTCCTTAATGGAAAAACATACTTATACATGGTAATTTTTTTGTTCTTATTTTAGATCAGGTGCATGACATTAATGGTAAGGTGCAGAATTTTTTTGATCCAACTCCCATAAATTTCCATCTGATCTCAGTTTGGCACAAGTGCTGTGAATCCCTGCCACTTGGGTTTGTTCACATTCAGCACGATTTTACCATCCCTAACAAAAATGCAACGTACAAGTACTCTGAAAGAAAATACTATCTAGCAGTTTGCATGAAATTTCTTGATTCCATAGCAACACCATATTATAACGACATTGTGCATAGGATACAACCTTCTATTTACCCTAAATTCATTTTCAAATTGAAATGGTATCTTGTACTACACACGTTTTCAGTAATAGAGTTTGTCCTATGAATGTATTTAATAACTAAGCATATGGTCCAGGTTCCCATTTCCAGAGCCCAGTCCTCTTCAGAGCAGACTGTCACATTGTGCATATGCATGAGGAAAAGCTTTTCAACATGTAAGACTACTGCTGAAAAGATGATCAGATGAGTTTCCTTCCATTAACCTACACTGATGAGAATAATACTGCCCATGTCATTTCAGTTGTATACTCTTAATGACGCTGAAGCCTCTGAATATTTAGTGTATCATCAACTACAATAATACTGAATGCGAGGACTTGCTTTGAATTTCTCTGTATTTAGAACAATGTTGCAGCCAGGTATAAACAAGTTGTATCATTGTATGACCTAATGCACACATAGTTTGCCAGGAAAATATGCTCTGCTGTTCTAGCATAAACACAGTTTATATTTTTGAACTATGAACTAAATGACGATACACCTGGATTTCTGTGCTGTCTCTAAAAGGTCAAGACATTTTCACTTTGAAGAAATGACGCTGGTATGATAAAACATATTAATATGCATTTTATTTTGGGAGATCAGTGACTTTCACTGGAATGCTAGCAGGCTGTTTTTCTTCTTGTACAGCTTTGAATTAGAGATCATGTTCAGTATTCTGAAAAACTGACTCCACGTGTATTAATAAATGTATATCACCTAGCATATATGTATTTTTCGGTATACATGTTTTTCTTGTTAAACATAACTGCTTGCTGTTCAAATTATCTTTTCACAACAGTAGGTATTTTATATATTTATTAGCACTCACCAGCACAGCTGGAATAAATAGGAAATGCATTTCAGAACCATGAACCTGATTCTTGATCTATTCTTAATTTATCACAAGTGAGCCGGATATCATGGTGTGTTTTAGAAATGAACTACTGTTAGATGTAAAAGCTGTGCATATCAGCAATACAAGATTTGATTCCTTTATCTTTCTGCCTTACCTCTTTTTTTTTTTTTTTTTTTTTTGCAATACTTTTCTTCATGGCTTCATTGGTGTTTGGGGAAATCACCTACAGATACTGCCAAGACAGAATCTGTTAGATTCTGGGTTATTAAGTAGCATTGCTCTCCATGAGAAGTTCAGTGACTCAGTGTTCAAGGTTAATGACTCCTGGTTTTGTGACCTAATCAGATTCTCTCCCTCTTTGCCCTTAAGATTCTGGAAGGCAGATTATTTGAAACAGATTAAATGGGTTGATACAGCAGGATGTGGAATCTGTTTATGTTTGATGGTTTGTATTTTTAATGTTAAGCATATAGCTGTACCACTACTTTCCATAAATCTTTCCAGAACAACATAGGAGCATGATGATGGTCTTCAGTAATTCTGAAGATTATGCTATTTTTGCTAGTAAGCATTGATGTGCTTAGAATAAGGGCAATGGTGTAGTTCTAGAATTCAGTTGATTGGCTAGAAACTCATTCTTAATTTTAGGCTTACTAACTTGATGTTAAAAATATATGACAATAAAGGTTTAATGATGAAATCCAAAAAGATACCACAGTGCCTCCCTTTTTGATCTGAAATCTCCCTATATAGCAAGCTCATAGTACCAGAAATAGGGAGCATTTCCCTGAGCTCCTGAAGTTTCTTCATCTGGTCAGTCTGCTAGTAAAAACCGATAAACGATACCTTTCAGAAATGGACTGCCAAACGTAAGGATGTAACATACGAGCAGTTGTACTAGGTTGTATCAAAGGTCTGTCTGTCCCAAGATTCTGTCTACAGAGTTGTCTGACAGCTGGAAAGTTTAGAGAAAGAGAAATAAGGCAACTATATAACGGTACTTCCATGCTGGGCTCTTTCACCTCCACCAAACTGTGTCAAGCACTTCTGCTTAAATAATCCATTAGGAATTTCTCTTCCATGTTTATCAGATTGATTTTGAACTATGTAAGCTTTTGACATCCACAATATTCTATGACAGTGAATTAGACAGTTAAAGTATGCTGTGTACCTTTTTTAATTATATGAACTTTCTTATTGTAAGTTAAAAACCTTGTCTCCTACCTCCCAAAAGAAGACCTGTAGGCTATTCTGCGTGACCTATTCAAGAGGAGACATCTTAAAACAACAGCGTAAGCCAGAAATATAACAAGAAGGTCTCCAGATTACTGTCTTGGAATGCAGGGGCTATATCTTGAAAAGAACAAGCACTGCTCATAATTTTTTAAAGACTACATAAAGGCTTCTATCCTCAGGAACACATTCTTAGCTCTGGATTGACGGCAGACATTAAGTGTTCCTAATTCATCTCTAAGCTATAGGCAGAACTTGAGACACCCTTTATGTATATTGTTATTAAACACAGCTGACATTCATCACACAAATTTTTGTGTGTTCTGAGCAACATAGTTCTAATTATGCATTGTTCAATGAACGTAGGTACTTAACTGGTTTTTGCAAATGAAAGCCAAAAATTTAGACATTTAAAAAATGTAGACATAGACAAGTGAATAATCTTGCAGTTATTTCATCATTGCAGTGATGTGATCACTCAGTTCAACAACCCAATGCTACTAAGTTACTCAATCCAAATACAACACAAGTCAGTAAGTCAAAAGAATTATTTCAATTATATCACTTCAATTATACTGCCAGAGGGTACAACTTTTCTCTGCATTGTTATATTGTGCATGCTGTAGCAATCTCAGACATATATCGATAAATAGGGTAGTAGATAGGAACGATGAAAATAAGATGATGTTTCTATAGCATTCCTATTTCAAAAGTCTTTTGCTACTTCTTTACAGTAGCTCACCAGTGAGCATTTAATGACTTTGGTGTGTATTTCATTTCCCTGCTTGTTAGTTAACCTTGTGATACTGTTACGCGTATTCATGCAGTGATGTTGTTAGTTTAGTTACTGACTTACATGCGATAATGATTTTAGTGGATTTTTTTTCCTCTGACATCATTATGAGGTCATTTTTTTACAATGCTGGTTGCCTATTGGAGTGAAAATCTAGAAATTGGAATCAATACAAAATTGCTGCTTCTTAGTCTTGATGACCTGGAGTGAAACTTTTATAAGACCCTGGCCAAAAGTAAAGACAGAATCCTTATACCTGAATTGGTTAAAAAAAATAATTTCAATAAAAACCTACAGACACTAGATTCAAAACCCAGGAACTGCAGGCCTTGATTTCCATTCAAAACATGAGTTACCATATTAAGTGGGAAAAAGATAATTCTGTAAGGCTAGCATATGAATTGAATACTATGTTATAGCTTCTAGCATTCACAGAATGCTTTTTATTTTCATACTCTTTTTTCCATTCCCATTTTTACATGTTTATCCACATTGCTGGTCAGTTGAAACAACTATTAACTGTTGATATGTTTTTGAACGATAGGCACCACTCTGTTTTATGCAAGATAATAAACTGCACTAGAAATGCATATTAATTACTAGAGGGAAAATTAGTAATCTTTTATCTGACAAATAATTAAATCTAGCTAGCAGTATGCACTTAATGAATAAATTATTCTTACCTCAAAGCTTGCTTGGTCTGTAGTCTAACAAATAAGGAATCTGAGTAACATGAATGACCTGGAGTGGCTCCCAGTGTCTAAAAGGTCTGTAGACGGGCTTTGTTAGATTTAATAGCAGTCATTATAGACACTTTTACCTTCAATTTTTTGCCAAAGCCATTACTGAAGTGTACCACCCCTGCTGTGGGCTGGGGCAGAACTGAACATGACCTGGTCTCTGTTGGACCACACTAATGGCCTGACATATTAAATTCAACAGCCATAATTTCTGTTCAAGCTAATATGCCAGATTGTGAACGTTAGTAGCTAATGAGCGAGCCTATGTCCTTTTTTTGTCACCTTTAGTAGTAACCTCTTGCTCTGGGAAGGCAGGCAGCAGAAGCAATAATCTCTTTGGCCCAGCTTATTAGCTGCTTGTATTACTAAACATGCAGCAAACAATATGCTTGCTGCTGAAAATTTGAGTTTCGCTTATCTGTCCTTTTGTCAGTGTAAGACTGAGTTTCTCAATGATTTCAAAAGAAAAAAACAGCAGCTTAACGTAATACAGGATGCGTGCCATCTATTAACCACTATTTCCCACAAATTGATGAAAACACACTTTTTACTTGCTAATTAAAATTCAGTAGCCTGCACATCATTCAGTAAAATTGTTTGAGACCAAACCAGAGGTTACAGACATCTGCTCTGTTATCCATCAGTGAGTTAAAAATGATGAATATTGCTTTAAAATTGAATGCAACGCCTTCAGTACATATCCACACTCTGGCAATAAGTATCCTAGAACTGCAGGGCTCATGCTACTGCAGGCAACATTTTAAAAATATTGACCCTGTTTTCTCATGGATATCTAATAGTGAGATAGATAATAATAATGAGTAAATTACCTAGTGATAAATCCTTAGTCTTAAGCAAGTAAGAACAAACTTTTATCGTTTAAACTTTAAAAGACATCTGCATCATAATTACCACACTAACATTGGGTTATTTTATTATTCACTGTCTTTTTTTAAGTTGCATATAGAATCATCCTTAGAGAAAGATGCTAGAGAAGAAATGTCATATTTTTCAATCTGTTTACCAGGTGCTTTTGACAGCCCATGGTATGTAAGTGAGTTTTACTGCTTCACCTGTGGAAGGAGTCAGCCAGTTTCTGTAGTTATATTCAGTTGCTTTTTGTTTGGATATGCAGGTGTAAATCTACCAGCAGCAAGGTATCATATTTAGCATGTCTTGCCAGGGAAAAAAGAAGGAGAAAAAAAATGTATAAACCATAATTTATTACTGAATGAATATCAAACCCTCTAAACTTAGGAGCACATGGAAAGGTCACAGTTCACAGACATCAAAATAACAAAGTGAACCTGGGATTTACTTAAATTCTGTATGTCAGTAGCTTAATGTTGCATTTATCTTATTTTGAATTATACTAGCTTTAAAGTCCTACTGAAGAAAGTATTTCAGATGTGTAGAGGTCTGTCTGCATAGAGGAAATCATAGTCACTGCCTACTTAAATTTAAGTGCATACTTAATTGTAGTCAAGTTCAGTGAGTATGGGTTTCAGTACTTACCTGGAGAAACTTGATGCTCCAAAGCAAAAATATTGTACTGATAGATAACTACAGAAGACAATAAACAAAGGTAAACATAGAGAAAGAAAAACAATAAAAGACACTGATAAATTTTCTGCATTAATCTGGAATTAGCTGTTTAAATGGTTCCTTTCCTGTGGGTAGATGACAACACAAGTTTCATAAAAAGTCTTCCCTGTCCAGATCAAACACAAATGTGAGCCAAACACTTGAGGGGGGCAAAGTAGTTCCTTTTTTTCAGTTGGTATATATTCGAAACTTTTGGAATAAATTGTACTAGTATCAAAACTTATCATAGAAGTACATCACATTCATCCTAGACTTCCACTATGAATAGCTCTGCAGGCAACGCATTGTGGAAGATTTACATCTGACGGCTGTCAGTGCCAAGGATATATTCTTCACACACAGAACATCCTGTTATATGGTCACAGGAATGTTCTGTATACAGTTTATCCAGAGATGGCAGTGGCCAAAGCAGCCCTGAATTTTTAAGGGTTTAATAACCCGTAATTCAACTGAATATTACAGTCTTATGCTTATTTTTAGCCCACAAGATAAACGTTACCAAAATAAGCTTATCAAAGTCCAGAAGCCTAAATATGATTTTTGGCGTTGCAGAGACGGTTTCAGCAAAAATAAAGTGACTAAAACTGAGGAAGTATGCTAAGAGACCTACAGAACAACATCAGAGCCTTTTATCTCACGGAATTACAGAGTCAATCGTCTACCTTGTTTTCTCTTTCCTCCTCTTTTTTAAAGTAGCGAAACAGTTGATCAGTATTTTTTTTCACTCTTTTCCCCCAGCACACAGTACATTACAGAGCATACAGTAACTGATTTTTTTCACTAACTTGTAGATTTCTCTGTGGAGTTTCTCAGAATAAATTAAACCAAATCTCAGAGGTTGCTTCTATGATGAAAATTTTCAGCAGTCCTCCCAGAGCAAAGCAGTTGCATTCATGATAGTATTACAGTAAATAGGAAAGACCAGGTCCTAGATTTTTGTACAGGTGTAAAATATCTAAGAATGCTATGGAGCTAATGCTGTAGGTCTTGGTGGAAGCTGCAGGCCGGTAGCAGCCCTCTGAGATGCTTCCCCTCAGCTGTCTTGCTAATGAACATATTCAGCATTACTCACACCACAGACCAGCTGGCTCCCCAAAAGCTGACAAAGGAAGATACTCCAATTAAGTCTGTGATTTAGTGGTCTTCCTATAGCTTTGCATTGATAAATCTGAAACTATACCCGCTTATGTAACAAGTAAACAAAAAATATCAGAAGTTATTCTCTGAAGTATTTCTCCCTTGCACATCATCAGTGCTCAAATGCTTTCTGTTGGAGAACAATGACAGAAGTTCCTTACTTATATCTCATTCTTCCTACTAACTCATTTTAAATAATCAGCTCTCTTTCATCCTACTTACTTCCGTAACATTGGCTAATTTTTAACTACAGTATCATTGCCTTGACTGGGTTCACATACTAGTGTATCACAGCTGTCAAAACCAGTGAAACATTTCTGTTTGCCATCCTTTGCAGAAACAAAAAATTGGTTTGGATTTTATTGAGGGAAAAAAATTACCTTTGCTAATTCCAAAGAGCAGATTTGGTTAAACTGTACAGAAGATTAGGTGATGAGAGGTACACGTTCTGAAAAAGGTTTTGAAACCTCCAGAAGAGTTTTACTGGCACGTCTCCAGTGAGCGTATTAGGAAGTGGTGCTCATCAGTGCTTCTACAGAAGGGGATAAACAGGCGATGAGCCCCTAAAAAAGTGACTAACACAGAATGTAGGTGAAAGAACTACAAAAAAGTTGGCTTTTTGTTGTGTTAAAGAAAATGCATCCATCACAAAAGGAGAAGGAAATGGGCTAAGATGATTGCTGTACAGGTGTTAATTGCCGTCCTGATTTAAGGTATTTCCCAAAATGCTAACAGTGCTCAGGCTGTGCTCCTCAGCCAACCGTAGTGAACAGGCAGCTGGCCTCAGAAAGCACAACTGCAGCACAGGTGCATGAATAACAGTGTCCAAGGCACTTCTTACAGTTAACATTAATATTATAAGACTCCCGCCTGCCTGCTGGATGGACGGACCCAGGGCAGAAATTTACAGAGACAGGTAGTGCCTGGGGTTGAAGTCATTTCACTTGCTCATTATTGCATTGATAGTATTTTTCCTCTTGAGCAAAATTTCAAACAATTCAGCCCTGACACATTTTAAAAAATGCAATAGTGGAGAGAACCATTGCTTTCTGTGGATGTCCTTCCCTTGCCCACCTGTCATGATCATCAAATGAACATGAACTTCAAGAAATAATAAGAATAACAAGTATGTTTAATTGTGAAAGGAAACATTTTTTCTGAGCCATGAAAAGATACCACATTTCTGTTTCCTGTTGACGTCAGTCTCCTTTTTGTGAAAGCAGGGAGGCTGATTTTTTGTTTGTTTCCAACAGACAAAAACCTGTAGGTATTTTAAGTGTGTATGTATATATATAAAAATATACATATGTGTACAGACACAAACATCTCCCTGATCATATATCTATATATATCTATCATACTTGATTGTATTTTCTAGTAACATTTATCCTGCTTCTGTAGCCCTGTGTATCATAGTTGATTTAAGTAGTTTTCAATGAAGCTCTGCAACTTTATTGCATGAAAGAGGCCCTGATTAATTTCTTCCCTAATGCGATTTTGTTTGGCATGTAGTAGGAAGAGTTGTCACTTTAGGTTGGTACTTGGTGACATATTGACAACTGGAGATGTCCAAGCTTACAATGTACTCATTATGGGGGGGACAAGGAATATTTTTTTATCAATTCTTTCCCTTTTTCTTTGTTTCCTACGGGGGGCAGGGGGGGTGTGCACTTTTGAGGAGCTATTTTGAGTGTTTTGGAATATGAGTATTAATGTAATCATTATTCAAGCCATTTTACTTAGGGTTCTTTTAACACTGGATGGCCACAGCAAGTACGTAAGTGTTCAGTTTGTTCTCAAATGTTGCTACTTTGACTTCAGTGAATCTTTTTACCTTTCACAAAGTGCTATGCCCACTGTGAGACAGCCCATAGCCACTAGGTAGAAGTACCATTAGAAGGACAACCCAAATGGCCTCATTAATATGCTAATAAACTAATGCATTTCTCACCAGTCCATGTTTTTAAAGCAGCCAAGGCTAAAGCAACACCCATATAATCAGGACGTGTGAAAGATTCCAAATGATGAGAAAATATTCTGCATTAGCTAGGAAATGTCTGTTGGTTCAAACTACAATAATCAAAGTAATAGCACTACCTTTCAAAGCAATTTAATTGTAAATATCCAGTAATCCTGAAGAAAATCTCAGTTTCTGAAAAGGTAGGCACAATTCCATCCTATTTGAAATTTACTAACAAAGTCATCATAATTCAGTTGGAAAAACATGCTTTACCATTTGCCAAAATGTAATTTACTGGACATTCTGCAGAAAGCCTTCAGCACTATGCAGATTCTTTAAGCTAGTATGCCCCACACAAATACAAAGTAACTGTCAACTATAACTGAACTGTCTTCTGAAGTCTTTTAATGTTAACCAGAAACAAAAATAAAGAAAAAGAAAAGATTAGACCTCCCAGGTATTCATAAAACAGAACCCTGACAAATACATAGGGATCAGGAATCAGCATCTGCTGCACAATAAACCTGACAACAAGCTGACTTTACAATGGCTATGAAATAACCCTGTGAACATAGAGTGGCCCTCTTCCCAGCCTGGTTGAAAAATCCAGACAAATGGCCAGATTCCTCTTTTACCAGTGAGACAAAATTACTATGCAGAAAAATATGTTGTGTCTAGTGAAATTAGAAGACATGCCACAAAATGCACTTAATTACTGAAGTTGAAAATTAAATATTACCTTCTTGTATCTAAAAGCTGAAGTAACACTGATTTATTTCCTACAAAGCAGAAATTATTTCTGCTGATCCTGAAATCGGATATGAAAATAGTGCTTTCTACAGCCACATTGCATCTCCCAGTGTTCAAAACCTTCAATGAGCTAATTGGCATGCAACGAAAAGGTAATATTCACTGAGTTTTCTAGCTTGAAAATGGAGGTAACAACTAACATGCTCCTTACCAAAATCTCTATATATTTTCTAGGTCTCCATGCTTATGCCTATAAGTGCAGAATTACTCAGACCTCAAACAGATGGAGCTTCTTGTATCTAGTACCAGGTGATCCCTAGAGAACTGCTGGCTGAAAAGCCCCAATGAAACCCAGACAAACACCTGGATGTAGAGTTGGCCCGGCAGGGCTCTACAGGGGTGACCTGACTGTAGGCCTCTCAGCAGGATGCTGTCCAACTAAGGCTCTGTGCTCAGAAAATAATCCCATGCAATTTTAAGGCAGTCTCATATCAGGTGTTTATGCTACACAGCCAAAATTTCAGCCTCATATGTAGATACTTAAATCTGTATCATTATCATAAAAATTCTAATGCAAAATAATTGATCTTTAAAGGTTGCACTGACCTAAAAAAAAAAAAAGAAGAGTAAGAAATGTGGACTATTTTAAGCACTAGACACGGAAATGCTACTGTTTTCCCTTTAAAACTACAAATCAGCGAACTTCAGTTACCTCCTAGGTTTCAGAAGAAAAACAGGTGTATTTTCTTCATATCTAGTTTTATTTTATTTTCTCTCTGTTTACCATAAATTAAGGATGCTTTCCCTTTCCCATTAACAGCTACTTGACTACCCATCAGACATAAAGGCAACTATGTACTATTTGCCCAGTGAAAGATACTAGGAAAGCACTTCAGTAAATACCAGGATACATAAAAAAGGTGCTGCATTTTTTATTGAGTGTAGCTCCAAACCAAAGTCTCCTACAAATGTAAATCATTTCATTATCTTTTATTCTAAAATGAAACAATACATTATGCATTGTTCTTTAGATGAACAGCTATGCATTCTAGGGGTCAATGAAATTGCTAGTTCTGTAAATCAGTATTCAACCACAAATAATTAAGAAAATTTATTCAGATTGGCACAGTTAGGTTGGAAAAGAAATACTCGTCTGTCCTTAAAGAGGGGCTAAAGAAAATGTTTAGCTAATCAGAACCAATTTTCAGGACGTGCACATAGAGATGATTAGGAACAAAAAGGAGTAAAAACAAGTAAAAGAGTTAAAAGTCTAAATGCTTGTAATTTGGATGAAGGTAGGTGACAGATAATACAGAACAAAAATATAGCCTTCCGTTTATTCCGTTTTGAAATACCTGTAAAGGGCAACCTAAAACTGAAAAATGGAGTAAGTGCAATGAGGCCTTCAGAATAATTATGTGTTGTTAATTGAAGAATGTTAATCATGTCATATTAGGAGGAAGACGGGGTTAAATTGGTAAAATTTCAATTCACTTAGGCCTTATCTCTTGTTGGAATGAACCAGATGATTAATCCTTAATATTCTTCAGGGATACAGAGAACATCAGCAATTAAATTAACAACTACAAAGTTTATGCTCAGAGATTCAAAAATGAAAGACAGAAACACTTTAATTTTTCACAAGTTGTTACCTTAATTATCTTCTTATTGCTTCTGTCTCTTCTCCCTCATTACAAAAACACACCCCTTAGTATTCATGGATCCCTTTAATTTGCTGTAGCTCGGCAACTATGTAAGGAATGTCATCTGAGCTGCAAAAGTCATAAATCTTACTTTGTGCATGCTCATTGAAAATAAATTGTTCTGCTGTACCTAGTCCCTGTGTTCGAACTGCAAAGTGCTGACAAATTTCTGTTCCCTTACGGTCACTCAGTAATGTCCATCGAATTTTGGTGGCAGAAAAGGAAGGCTTGCTTAGCACATAAAGTGAAGTAAAGTTTCTTTTATGAAAATATAAAAAAAATACAGATATCTAAGTCAACCTAATAGTTATTATGCAAAGTGCTACTGGCAATAGGAAGATATAGGGATAAGTTTCTTATGAAACCTTTTAATTCTACAGTCACGAAAATAAGAATGTAGTTCCAGATCATTCATGAAAATTACATACCAGTAAGAAATTACAGTCTGACATTTAAATGGAAGTTCTTCGATTAGAGAAGAAAACAATAGAGAAAATGGAGGACTTAAGAACATGTTTCGGATTCTTTCTTAAGAGTTACATTAGAACTTTTACAGAACATGTAGAATCTTGTTATCAATACTGGACTGCATCATATATTGAATGATTTCAAATGTAATTGCTGTGAAAGTAAATGCTCCCACAAGTTGAATGCAAAAATCCATGCTTGCGAAACATAAGGACTTGACATTGTTATCACCAGGCATGCTTTCAAAATTACTGAAGTTTTAAAGTAAAATGTCATATCCCTGAAGGGTGCCCTTACAACAAATTATTAACGAAGCTCTATTGATCTTCACCCAAACGGCAAAATCTCAATAAATCTCATCTGGACCTTTGCTGAAGCTAGAAAATGCATTACACCCCCCTACTGACCACAATTTTTATTATCGCTATTGTGTTTGCAGGGCAGTCAATTTTATACAGCATAACAAACTGCCAAGTGCTAAAGTGATTTCCTCTATTACTGAGGTCCATGTATTAAATTTAGTGAGGCACAATATCAAACTTCAAATATTGCAGGGTTTAGAATTGAATGCAGCTGAGCCTAATGTTATCAACCTGACAAATACACTGACATATTAAGTAGCAGATCATTTATTCGTATTTGGAACTGGTTTTGTTTTTCTATTCAGCTGTATAGTTTTAGATTAGCCGCAATATTTCAAAATGTGACTATTACTGTGAAGTCCAAAGGCACTGTGGAATATATATTTCACATTCTTATTATGCACTGTAGATCAGAGAAATATGCCTCAATAGCCTGTTATCACATATAAATACATGTAGATTAATAAATTACTTTGCATAATACAGGTTTAGGCTGCAAATATTTTAACCCTTTTGAATGACTGGTGATAAGCATTTTAGATACTTCATGTTATAGTCAAATAAAGAGCTTAAGTTTCATTTTGTGCTTCTTTTTTCCCCTGATCATTCATTTCCCTCCAGTCTAAAATACTCCAAACCAGTGGATTTCTGAATTTGCAGATACTATTTGAAATCTAGTTCTTACTGAAATATGCCTGTTTTAATGTACACGATATCCTCCTGGAAGAATTGATGGATCCTAAATAATTCCATCAACAAGTTAAAATACTTGTCGCTAATACTTAATGAAGTATTCTTAAGTAACCGATTGTTTACATCAATGCAAATAAATCTTTCTGTAATTTCTTTTCTTCAATAAATAATAAATATTTCCCTTAACAATCTGAGAAGAAACATCTACTATTCTGCTTACCTGAAGTAATCCAAATGATCCTCCTCTGTGGTAAAAGCTGAAGCTACCAGGCTTTGAGGAAAGACAAATTCTGCATTGATATCTATTATTTTAGGGAATGGCAGTTTCCTACCTTTTGCAAGTAGATCATGAGACCTTTTCTAAATGACTTTGCATCCTCACAGTTCTGCAGTTTTTTACTTCTGTGGTCTAATTGTGGAACTATTAAACCACAACGGTTGCCATCAGAATAGCTCACAGTGGATCTCTAGACAGAACTATCTACCCTCATGCGAAAGCTCCAGGAAGGATTCCTATAACTTTCTCTCTGAAAACCTCCATCTTTAACGTGCAGTAAACCCCCAGTTGGGAAGAGAGAAGGATAATGCCATTGGTAGATTTGTGTAACATTCCAAATGTAAAGGAAGGAAAATCTCCAAATGAAAGGAAAGACTTCTCCCCACCTTTTTAACTTTCTGTTTTTGTTTTCTTTTTAAGGATAAATCATGCAACTTAGTTCAATTCTCTAGCAAGGGCCTGATAGTCTGCAGTCTTT
Source organism: Phoenicopterus ruber ruber (assembly GCA_009819775.1). Classification (NCBI taxonomy): domain Eukaryota; kingdom Metazoa; phylum Chordata; class Aves; order Phoenicopteriformes; family Phoenicopteridae; genus Phoenicopterus; species Phoenicopterus ruber. The sequence continues at coordinate 4,471,735 of CM020229.1, read as the reverse complement.
CACTTTGGATATTTCATTGGTGTAGATATTTTTGCCCTAACAACCGTGTTGGATACTGTACTGTCCAAATCAATCATTAAACAGTTTAGCAGGATGCTTTATATTGTCCAATGGCTTGTACACCTGTCTCATAGGAGACAGCGGGTCAAAAATATTGCTACCTTGCACTTTGATTTGGAGTTAAAAAACCAACTTTCTGCTGGGAAAACCTAATTCAAGCCCTGAATTTTTGTGTCTACTTTTTTCCCCACATATTTTTCACTCAGTCCTTCTTAGAATCTTACTGCAACACTAGCTGGCTGTAAGCAAACAAATAAGCAAACAGACTGAATGCTGAAAAACAAGCATTAAATATTTAAACTTGGAAGTACTGTGCTTTTGGAGTTAGACCACTGGTGCTTTAGTTGCAAACCCTTTCCTTGAAAGATAAACCATTTAACATAAGCCGACACTCAGACATCTCATAATCTCATACACTGCCAGAGTTCTTCCTTGTCACTGAAAAGAGATCAGACATTATTTTGCTAATTGGACTGAAAAATGCTCTTGGCATTCAGAGACTCCCCACACATACACCACTGTCTACTTGGACCACGTAGGTCCCTGAACTGGCTTTATGGAAGCTTCTTTGTCTTCTGCAATCTCATCATAAATTTGGCTCCTCTCATTCAAAACCAACATTTAACTGTTAATAAGCCTGTTTATTCAGTTCCATTGTGGAAATTCCACATGAGTAGTGAGGAACAACACTCTTCACGGTTCTATGAAAAGAGCTAATGGCACGACGTCGTTCATTCCTGAAATGTTAATTAGCTCGTAAGCCTGACACTTGGCAATGAAATATTTATTTTCATGGAGTACTACGTGTAACTTATGAATTACAATAGTGAATCTAGATGTATTATTGAATATAAAAATCATTATTCTAAACTGTGTTCTAATCTAAAAGGGATAACCACAATACATTATTACAAAGAATTCTCTTACTCACATGGCTGAGTACTATCCATTTTAAGCCCTTTGCATTTTGAATTTTGGAAGAGCTATTTCTATTACTTGCAAGAGTTCTTTGAAACATATAAGGAATTCCACAAACTTTATATCCTTTAATTACATTACATTACCTTTCATTTAGATTCGTCAAGGATGTAACCAATTCGAAACTATTTTTCCCCATTTGTGACCTGAGCTGCCCAGGAAGAAGTTTGGCATCCTGTCAAACTGGATATGAATAACAAAATAATAGAATCATCATGTTGAACTGGAAACACTGGGGAGAACTCTGAGAAACTGAAAAGGATGTGAATAGTCACCTAGCAGAATCTCAAAATCTGAAAACAAAATGACTAGAAGAAGGGTGGAAGAATTGGTTTGCTAGCTAATAAGGTAAAGATTCTGTGTAGCTTTTACGAGAGTAAAACAAAGGGACCCCGCGTTGTTTTGATCTTAAACTTGATGCATTGATCCTTGCATCAGTTCATTCTTTTCTCTTCCGAATTGTCAAGGAAGACTTTTTTCTTATTCTCCTATGACTCACCTGCAAGACTGCACAAGATTATGTTCTTTGATTCTCACTTTTTGAAGCAATACTTGGGTGATGGGATGTTGGATTCCCTTTCATCAGGATACTGATTGTATGCAGTTCTATAACCCTGCAGACTCTGTATATTCTAGGTTTTCTCCTTATCAGGGAGGACATGAGGGAAATCTGCTTGCGAGATGGAATCATAGATTCCAAGACTTAAATGACTACCGTAGCTTGGAGTGCTTTCTGCCAAGAGAGTTTATGTGGCAAATAGACAGTATTTGCCATTGTTCTTGAGTTCTCCAGAAGCCACTATAATAGCCTGTAATGATGTTTCTAGTATTTAGACTTCCTGATGACTACATATGCCTTCAACCATCACCCTTTCAATATTGCAGCATTAGAGAACATTAACAGACTTTTGATGATTCACAATGAGCTGTCTGAACAGGATGGACAGCTATGAGAAGCAACACAGTCACACTATGTTTAGCAGTAGTTTTCAAACATTGTTCAGAGAGTGTTAAAAACTCAGAGTTGCTTCGAATTTTGTTAGCTGAGTGGTATCTGTGCCTCACCCAGAATTGAAAACCTGTAATAATAGTCCTAGAAGTAGCGGTATGTTACTTAAAACCCCAGGATTATTAGGTGGTTTAGTATCAGCTTTTACATTAAGTATTAGCACCATCCACTGCAAACACTGAAGATTCACAACCTAGAATAAAAGGAACACCCTTCTAGAAATTTGCTGTTTTGAAGGGACAAGCTCATGCTGTTTTGAGTGTCTGAACTGGCATTCCTGCTAGCCCAGTGATGATGGTCAGGAACATTCTTGTTGCTAGTTCCTGGAATGATTTGGAAAAAACTGCAGCAGTACTGACTAGATTGACCATATTTGCTTCACAAACTCATTTCTCCTCTAAGTTCAGAGAATTAAAGGATTAATTAACTCCTAACACATACGAAAATATTGTCAGGTCATTTGTTTCGTAAAGTACATTATTTTCTTCTGACTAATTTAACTTGATTTTATTTTGAGATTTCCTTTTTCTGCTTGCATCTTTTTCTAACAGCATTTCAAAACATGGCAAAGTGTCTCTGGAAAACCACAGCAACCCATAAAAAAACCCCAACAAACAAGTTTCAATTATCAACAAGCTTTCATACTTAGTAGCTCAAAATACTAGACAATAAAGGGAATCGGAACAAAAAAAAGACAGGTATTGTAGAAACCTTAATTTGGTGCTCCTCTTTGTGCTGTATAAATGGAAATTGAGATAGAATGCAAGCAGATGATCACTGATCGTATACCTAGTGCACTTTTTTTACACACGAATTCAGAATGCAACTCCCTGTTGTGTGAGTTGACCATTCTCTTGTGTGAGAAACCAAGAATAGAATGTCAACAATAGAATGGGGAAATATTTTCAAAATCATCTCTTGAATCATTTATGGCGTACACATTTATTCTGACATGCATCACAGCATGTTGGAATTTAACCCTAGAGGCAGATTCTATTAAAAACACGTACGTTTTTTGCTTAAGTAAGAGAGGACAGCTTACACAGGCAGCCAACAGATGGTAGCAATTGACACAGAGGGGCACAAAGATGGGGTCCTCATCTGAGTTCAGTGTGGCCTAAAGATTCTCAGATATGACATGCCACAGGCCACATTCCCCAGAAGGTCTTGGAGCTGCTGGCCCTGTCAGGGCAGAGGCTTCGACCCAGAGAGTTTTGGATGGTGGCTGCAGCCCTCCAAGTCCCAGGATGCAGGGAGGGGCTGGGGCCTCCCCATGAGGCCAGGAGAGACGGTGGAATTCAGGATCCTGAGAAAAGAGAGCAGGGTAAAAAACATCCTGGACTTAAGGAAGGCAGATTTTGGTCTCTTCAAAAGAAGAAAGATCTGTTTGGAAGAGTCCCATGGAAATAGGCCCTGGAGGGAGGAGGGGCCAAGAAAGCTGTCTAATATAAAAGGGTCACCTCCTCCAATCCCAATAATGGTCCATCCCAATGAGCAGGGAGTAATGCAAAAATGCCAAGAGGCTTGCACGGATGAACAAGGAGCTCCTGGCAAAACTCAAGCACAAAAGGGAAGCATAGAGAAGGCGAAAGCAGGGACAGGTAACCTGGGAATACTATAGAGACACTGTCCAGGCATGCAGAGATATGGTTAGGAAAGCCAAAGCCCACCTGGAGTTGAACCTGGCAAGGGATGTCAAAAGCAACAAGAAGGGCTTCTGTAAGTACCTAAGTGGCAAAAGGAAGACTAGGGGAAGCGTGGGCCCACAGCTGAATGGGGCAGGAGCCCTGGTGGCACAGGACATGGAGAAGGCTGAGGTACTGAATGCCTTCTTCACTAGTAAGACCAGTCTTCGGGAAACCAAGGCCCCAGAAGCTGCAGGGAAAGTCTACACCCTTGGTGGAAGAGGATCAGGTTAGAGAATGCTTAATCAAACTAGACACATGCAAGTCCATGGGCCCTGATGGGATGCACTCACACATGCTGAGGGAGCTAGCTGATGTCATTGCAAGGCCATTTTCTATAATCTGAACAATCGTGGCAAGTGGGAGAGGTGCCTGAAGACTGGAGGAAAGCAAATGTGACTCCTGTCTTCAAAAAGGGCAAGAAGGACGACTCTGGGAACTACAGGCTGGTCAGCCTCACCTTGATCCCTGGGAAGGCGATGGGGCAGCTGATCCTGGGAACCATTTCCAGGCACACGAAGGACAAGAAGGTGAATGGGAGTATTTGGTGTGGATTCACCAAGAGGATTCCCAGTCACTGATGGGGATGACTTTCTATAATGAAAGGACTAGCTTGGTAGAGGAGGGAAGAGCAGTAAATATTGCCTACCTTGACTTCAGGAAGGTTTTCAACACTGTCTCCCATCAGATGCTCATAGGGAAGCTAATGCAGTATGAGCAGGGTGAGCAGACAGCAAATTAGATTGAAAAAACAGGCTGAATGACTGGCTCTAGAGGGTGGTGAACAGTGGTGTGAAGTCTAGCTGGAAGCCAGTAACTTGCAGTGTACCCCAGCAGTGGTGCAAAAGTAATCCCTCACCACTTCTCACAAGTAGACCAGCCAGTCTCCAAGCAATAGCTACTTACCCAAAAAACATCTCCCCTCTGCTTTTATTGCTGAGCACAAATATACCTTTGGTCAGTTCGGGTCAGCTGTGTCCAGGTTGTGTCCCCGCCCAGCCTCTTGCCCATCTCCAGCCTACTCGCTGGGGCGGGCAAAATGGGAAAAAGAAAAAGTCTTGATGTTGTGCCCCCACTGTTCAGCAGTAGCCAAAAGAGGAGTGTGTTATCCGCACTGTTCTAGCCTCAAATCTAAAACACGGCACCATATGGCTTCTATGATGAAAATTAATGCCATCACAGCTAGACCCAGTACAAGGATTTAAGTTTTGTAGCTGAAATGCTTCCTGAGCAGAGGTGAAGGAGATTTAAAGAAATCAACAATAAGCTTCCTCCAATGTGATTCCCAAATGGGGTGTCCAAGAGGCAGCTCCTCCTATGTCACACAAGTATTTTTTGCACAACTCATTCTGTTTCTTTAGGGTAGCCCCGTGCTTGTTTTCAAAAATCGGCAATTCACAGTAAACGACCAGTGGTGAAAGAACATACTCAGTCATGTTCTACTGTGATCATGTGACCCTAAGAAATCATTCTTCTCACTCAAGCCTATACCACCACTCCTTGGCTATTCATATGGTCCAGTAATTTTTCCAATACAGAGTCATAATTCCATGATAAACTATTGAGCAAAATAGCTGTAATTCCTATAGTTGTCCCAATTAAATTCCAATAAACTTTACTGTTTAGAGACTATTCTGTCAAAGGGGAACTCATCTGACAAGTAATAGCCTGATGGTGTTCACATGAAATAGTTCCACGTTAAGCGAGCTATTAATGTGTGTAAAATCTATAGGATAGCAAGATTCCCATACAGGAAATTGTATACAAAACAACTCATCCCATGAATATCAAGGCAGAACCATATCATCTCTCCACGAATCATTTATTCACTCTCTCTTCTCTCCTTTTCTCCTCATGGCTACTTTTGATGATGCGTTTTCAGGCACCACTCAAGCCACTCAGTAACTCGCAATAACAGAGTCAGTAGTGGGGTACATAATCATTCTACAGACCTGTCTTGATGTGGGAAATGTTTCTTTTGAATTGAATTAAGTCAGTACATAAAATACGTACTAGCATATATGAAGTTGTGTACGCTAACTTTTCTACGGGGGAACCTGAGCTAAAATATTTAGCCAGCTAATCTGCATCTTTCTAATTTGCATCTTAGAAAAATAAAAACAAGACTGCTTGGACAAATTTAGCTTATTTGACTGTGACAACATTGTTAAATTTGTTCCTTAACAACATACCTCCAATGTAAATCGGAGTCACTTCACTTAAAAGACGACTGAAGGAGTCATATTACTTCAGTGGTGTCATGAAAAAAAAAAATCTTCAGTGTATAAAACACTGCTGCAAAACATGAGTAAATATTCGGTTGGACATGGAGAAATGCGTAAGACATGAACAGGCTTGCTCTTCAGCAGGAAAGATTCCGATTAGTCATGTGGCTCACTTGTGTATGTTTTATAGCCAAGAGATAAATTTGACTTGTCTGTTTATAATTGCTTTTTATAAACCAATTTAAATTAATAATTTGTTCACAGGCTGTGAACATCCATATATTAACTTAAAACAGGACTATTCTCTTAGGTTGCACTGTGTAGTTTTCATCATTGGTATAAGATAACCTTCTAAAATAAGAGAGTAACAAATGCTAAACACACAAATTAATAGTGAATAATAAGTAACAGAAGTGCATGTGGAACTTTTATAAGTGCCAATAACACACGTCACCACATCATACCACAGGATTCCTTACGTGCGAGTGGTAGAATGAAATGTTTTATGCTGCCCAGGCTAGGTCTGTATGTATTACTAAACTATCTTTCTAGTCTTTACAGGTCTTAATTCCACATTCCCCATTTGTCTCCATCATATTTTTTCCTATAGCGTTTGTAATTTTGTCTTCCTGTTAGATCACCTTTCTTCTCTTGTTTGAGAGTAAACTCTTCTACTCTTCCTAGCTCTCAGGAGGAATTATCCAATATACAAATCAAAATTTGCCTGCTATTATTATTATTCTGTTGTTGCCCACAGAGCCATCAAACACGTTGCCAGACTAGAGCTTATTGATGCCTTTTCTGATATAACACCTCTTTTTGATAATGCATCGTTATATCACTGCTGTGTGAGATTCTTTTCTGGGTATATTTAGCTCTAATATGGTTCTAATATGAATATCTAAACATCTAATGCTGTAAGAAAAGGATCCAGCCACTTTGTCTACAGCATAAGGTACTGAAGGTTTTTATGAATAACGCAATAGGCTCTGCCCTTCCTGATGAACATCAGTATGCAGTTGCCACCTATATTTCCTTTATGGCATTTTCAGAAGACAAGTCTTTAGTATCTTAATATGTATTAACAACAGTGAACATAGGTAGAACAAAATAAGAGATATGCTAATACACGCAGACTATGGAGAGATGTGGAAGCCACACACTATGAAGTGTTACGCAGGCAAGTTGGTACACATACCCTCAAGTGTCTGAATACTTCTGAAGTTACATAGCTGTTCTTATGCTTTGAAGACCAATTACCATATATCATTATCACTCTGCAGCACAAAAAAAATGCAACAAAAATACCCTGACTCTTAACCATCCCAATACAAAGAATTACAGGTAAAGTCACACCAGGAAGGTAAATTAGACCCTTCTCTCAAGGAAATTTTTAACTGCCTTTCAGCCACAGGCACCCTAAAAGACTAAAGGTTTTTTTACCAATACTCTCTGTTGGAATTAATTTTTCCTATTTGAGAGGGTGGTGCCTTAGACATCTACATGTGTCAACCAAAGCATAGCAAAGTAAGGGCATTATTATTAGCATCATTACCAAGTTAGTCTAGGTAGAAACAAATGCTCAAAGATCTCAAGTTTCCCATTGTTGCATGTTTCATGCTGCCCTCAGATGCTGTGGCAGTAAATACAGTCTGAAATACATGAAGACAGAAAATGAAGTTCACCCTGTGAGTTGCTTTAAGAGTAGAACCTTAGTGATGTCAGGAGGACATGACTTCTTCACGTTTAACTCAAAAGGGCATTGACTTTTCTGATCTTAAATATAGTCCTTTCATCTCAGCCTCTTGACCTCTCTCTTCTTCATTTTCCTTCCCTTTCAGTGACACATCTTGTTTTATCCTTCTTCCTACATTGTCCCTGTTGTTATTGGGATGTAGTATTTATCGGACATCACAACCAAGATCAGAGTATGCAGGTACAACTGGAAAAACAATCATGGCCCTTGTGACTGTTACTTCACAAAAGGAAGTTACCTCAGTTTTCTCAACACTTCCACTGGATAATGAACATGAGAGGTATGTAAAAAACCACAACTGGGCTTTGCGGTGAAAATTAGGAGTTTGTCGTGGCTATGTAAGTTGACATCAGAATCAAATACCTGAAAAGAATAAAGTAATATTATATGACAATTGCAACTTAATTCAGAAGAATGTGATATATTAGGTATGTTCCCACATGGTGCAATTTATCTGGGATTCGTCTAGAACTTAATACCATTGACCTGGGTATTTTCTGAAAACTTGCAAGCTAAAACAGCGCGACTCCTGAAAACAATAAGGCACAATCAGTAACAGTCTTTTTTTTTTAGGTTAAGGTATTTCAGTTATCTTATATGTATGCTGATAAAAACCAGTTGCTATTAAAAATTTTGCAATTTCTTGCTTATGTCACAGTTCTAAAGCAGTTTTGTAAGCTCTATTCAGTATTCATGCTGTGGTAAAAACTACGTAGGTTGCAAATTTTGAAACCAACAGTACAATTAGCTTTGCCACTTCAATATTGGCAGCGCTACCACTGCAGTTACTCTTCAAACTGGTTGCAAGTTACTGTTCAAATTGATTGTATGAGCACCAACATAGTAAACATTTCCATATTCAAATGTATACACCTACCTATGCCCACCCTTGGAGAAAAAAAGAAAAAAAAAATCATCTGCACAGAACATTTCACCATATAGAATGTGACCAATTATAAAATTTGCTTTTTGAATAAAAGAATCATATGTATGCTTTCAAAATACTGATTAAAACAAACAAAACCTCCAAAAAACCAGACCTTTGAATAAAAGTTTAAATCTTGAATAAAAGTAATTATAAATATTTGGTCTGACATAATCTAAATTTAGCTTTTAGAGTTTGAAAAGTCACTTTTGAAATAAATCACATCCCACCAAACATAGCTCTGGTCTTCACTTCCTATTCCATAACAATGGATGCATTGCAAAAGGTCCAAGTGGAGCACCTACAAATGCAGCATTTCTTTTGACTGTCGTTTTTACGTTAGTTCGGAAAGCATAGATGCACTTAACTTTAACTGCAGCCACTAACTCGCCATTTCACTGGAATTTCAATAGAAACATTTTGTTCAAAATTCTGAAAGACCAAACAAACAAGATAAAGGACAGTGTTTCATTCATTACTACAAACATTCTTAATAAAAGGAAGATTAAACTGTCATGATGATTACACTACTCAAATCATGAAATGTACAGTATTTAACTCAAAGAATTACTAAAGTCAAAGCATTTCATACTGATTTTCCCATTAACTAATACTGCCACGAATCAAAGTCTCAGTGGGAAAGAGACACAGACTTTCTGAAGAACACACACCGGTTTTAAAAGCAGAGATCTCAAGCTTGAAATTTTATGAAGTATGCTCACTACGCTGTATCTCAAACACAGACCTATCGAAAAACTAATGTTTGTAATACACATGCATGAATCTATTGAAATACATATATTCTAATTCGAAGAATCTTTTTGAAATTAGACTGTGTTTTCTTATCTCAAAACATTGCCGGTTGGGCAATTTTCATTTTTGCAAAATGACAAGTGATACTTCATTTTTAGGTAAAGGTTAACATTAAGTTCCCAAACTTTATAAAATGCACTCCTCTATAAAATAAACCATTGCATGCTGGCGCCTAACATTAGAGAAAAATGTTCACACAGTCGAAAATGAATGGTTTTTGCATTTCAAGGTGACAAGTACAATGTCAGACACAATCAATCGATCACTGCATAATTATTATTGCAAATGATCCATATCCATGCTGCAAACCTTAAGGGGAATTTAATGAAGCAGTAAGCACATCAATAATAAGATCTACTTTGGTCTCTGTTAAATTTCGTGATTCATAAATATGTTGTCACATTTTATTCTTCCTTGATTTCCTGTAATTATATTCGAGGAGAAGCTAACTGAAAAGTAAAATTCAAACATATCTCTGCTTTTCCTCTATAAAAGGAGTACTTCACTGTATTATACATACACCACAAAAATTAAATTTACAAAACACTACTTGTCAAATAAAAGGCCAATATAGTCAACAAAGAAAAACACAGAGCAATCTCTGAAGAAAACTTGAAATGTCAATAATCAGACTCATCCTAACATGTTTGGCTGACTTAAAATCTGTGTTGGGTGTAGGTGGCAAGGTCTTGGTAGTTAGGGGACTGCCAGGGTGGCCTCTGTGGGAGGAGGACAGGGACTGCCCTGTGCTGGACACAGCAGGTTCCAGATGGCTTGGCAATGGACCCGCCACAGCCAAGCCCACCAGTCAGTTTGGTGATGCAGCTGTGAATAAAGAAAGGGCAGAAATGTTGGAAGGAGAGAGGAGGAGGAAACAAAAACAGCAGAGGAAACACCAAGAGAAGGAGGAGGCGCTCCATGGCGGAGCAAGCACACCCCCCAAAGAGACTGCAGCCCAGGAGGAACCCACGCTGCAGCACAGGAAAAGAGTGAGAAGGAAGGAGCTGCAGAGAGAAACTACTACGTCCTGACTGCAATCCCTCCATGCTACCCATTGCCTCACTGAAGGAAGCGAGTTTAACATGCGGTGATATCAAGAGGGGTTCTTGGTTTTGTTTCCCACTACCTGAATCAGAAATTGAATTGGCAAATTTAATTGGTAGAAATTATAATTGGCAATAAATAATTCTATTTCCTCCAAGGCAAGTCTGTTTTGTCTGTGACAGTAATGAGTAAGTGATCTCCCTGTCTTTATGCTGACCCATGAGCTTTCTCGCTCCTGTTCTTCCTGTTTTCTCCTCCCTCCCTGTCCCACTGAGGCAGGGAGTGAGTGAGCAGGTGGGTGGGAGTTTGGCTGCTAGCTGGGGCCAACCCACGACACAATTATAATTCTGGAGGGGAAAGAATGTACAGTGTATTATATCCATATGCAGAAAGCAGTCCCTCCCGCAGATACACTGGAAATCAGTTTTCTGATTGCAGTAAGAACATGTGTATTTCCATACTATGCTATTAGAAGGATCTAAACACAGATTCATCTGTTTGTTAAGGAAAGAATATCAGTCCAGGAGCAGAAGGGAAACAGGAGGCCAATACAGAAAGACAGAAAAAGAAGGTCAAGAAGAAGATGTGACCAGACACCTAAACTTCCATTACTAAACATCCCCTTTTGTTGATTAAACTGTGAGACAGTCAGACTAGTTATACAGGGTAAATCAAGTCTAATGGCATTTGCACATATAAGTGAGAAACCATAAGCAAAATCTTGGCTTAGGGACTATCGGAGTCCTGTTCAGCTTCTCAAACAGGCATACTTCACTGGAATAAATATCCAAAAGAAACCAGCGAAGAAATTCATCTCAAGACGTGAACAAGGTTTTTCAACTGCCCAGAAAAATCTTCAGGACTTGCTCATCCTTCTGACTCAATGAAAACCAAGACCGTTCAAACAGCTAAGATTCTACAGTTGTGGATGTAGTAGCATATAAACTCCCCAGATTGTCACAGAAACGGTATTTAGAAAGGATTTCCGCTAAGAGATAATCACCGTAGGACAGTAAGAGAACTTTAGCCTGCTCACCCAGCCACATTTCACGCAGTCTTTGTTCAATTCCTTCCTCACATAAACACCCCTGGACTGATAAAGAGACATCCACACAGTTCATTCAAAGCTGTGATGGAAACCAATGCTATTAAAAGGGACAAGGGGAAGATAAGGTTAATTGGACAAATGTAACTTCTTGCTAAAGTAAGGGAGGGAAATAGGTTTGGTAATTGAAGTATATAGAGCCTATGCAACTTCAGAAAAGAACAGAGTAAGTCCATCATACAGCTTTACACAAAAATGCACAAATTCTGCTGAATTAGTACTTGTATTAGAACACAAACATTCTTAATGTCCTACTTAAAGTCAATTTCATCACACATTAGCACTTACGTGTATGCATGTGTGTATGTGTGTTTGTGTCTGAAGGGATGCATATTACTGTTATAAACCAAAACTGCCTTGCTCGCTTAAAGCAACACTGGATATAATGGAGCATAATACTGATTTTGTTCTCTTGTTCGTATTGTTGCCCTGTATAAATAATAGAATCGTCGTTTTACAAAATACTATAGCAGGTCAAAAAAAGCCTTCCAGACTGAATGTATTGGATGAACAAATGTTGCTGTCAAATATTCTAAATTGAAATTACCTTTCTCTTCTATTTCATTTCTCCTCTTCATATTAAAAAAGGTGATTTTGCAGGATCTTTTTATGCTTTGCATGTTATTGTGATTTTTAGCTTCTGTCATTCCAAAATGAATTATTCTATCTATGATTTTTAAACCAACCTATGTGTATATACTAATAGATACAAAAAGATAACCTACTGAGAATTGTCTTAGATTCTACCTTAACTAATTGTAATCCTGTTTTCATTCAACATCTCTATCAGTCCTTTCATTTCAGCTATCACGATTGCACATTTATAAAACTGTAATACTTCATTATTCAGGTTTATTGAGTCAGATACCCTTAAAGATCCTTAATATTCATTTCAGCATACTCTATTATTAAATCATTTTGTATTTTTCTGTGTTAATAATAAAAGGTACATATTTATTCAACATCAGCGGTCAGGCAGTCAGATACAGAGCATGAAGCTACATGTTTTATTCAAGGTCCCAGTGGAAAGCAGCATGAGGATCATTTTGACTCTGAAGGTACCTGCAGCTTTTCAGCTACAACATTTGATTTTTCTTAACTAAAAGGATCTAAATATTTTGATTACTCAGTAATTCTATGCAACAAAATCTATACTGCTGAAGTGTTCCACTGGCAATGTTTTCAACATACTCATTTAATCTTTCAGTTTAGTTCATACTATATCTCAACTGTCTGTAGCTCTTTAAACACAGCAAGCAGCGCATTTTTGTCTTAGTCTGTGATGTTATTGGGAAGCCCTCACTTAAGAGAGAAATGCCTTGCTTAATATGCACACAATGTCAATGCTACAAAATACTTAGTAAGTAAAGTTCCTCAAAAAATACGACAAGAATTGTATTGCCCAAACAATATTCTAGCTCCTTACTCCAATTTTAGAAATCCTAAGATTTTGTTTCTTTATTTTGTCTTTTCAGTAATCTTCACATCCGTGTAGGGTTCTCATTTCCTTTAGATAAAAAGCCTTTGTATTGCTTCACTTACAAACTTGTCCTGTAGCACTTAGTACACAAAGAGCACAGGCTAGGTTTGAAATTACACACTTCCCTAACTCAGGAGAAAGGCATACTCTATGCCTGCACATATTTGGTAGTGCATACGAACCAGTTCAGCTGAATGAAATATGTGAACTGACACAGACTCCCATATGTGTATTAAGATGTCTCTAAACAGGAGAAGCTTACTGGCAACAGCACCAGAAATGCTACCATAAAGTAAACTCCTAAATATTTATCCAGATTAAATTTCTGATGCAGTCTTTCTATTACTCCTTGTTCCTCCAGTCTTCTCTCCAAGTGTTCATCTGAGGTATGTTTTGCTAATGCAGGCAAGTACAACACATAGTTCTCTCTATTGGACCTAAAAGCTTTATTCTTCAGAGTTGTCAAAGCAATGTTCTATTGCCAGAAAAAATTATCTGCTTGCTATTGCATATAAATTTTTTCAATTTGTTTCTCTGTATCTGCCTACTCTAATTTTGGGCAAAAACAAATTTCATTTGCTGACATGCTTCCTGCCTTATTCGATCAAGTATTATTATGAAGGTGCTACTGAAAATCTCTGCTAAATATATACAGGTTTTCTCAAAACTCATTCCCTGCCATTAAAAAGAACAGCAGGCTGACACGAATGAAGCACATCTCTAACAAAACAGACATTAATTAGATGTTTATAAAATTTATAAAATTTTATTACGGTATATTAAGGTAATACTAGTTCAGCATTTTCATAGCATATAACAAAAGATGGAAAAACAATAATTGGTATATTTTAAAATGCATTTACCAATGATTTTGTTCCAGTCTTTCTTACAACGATATTTAATTGCATATGACTAACTTTTTAATGAGGTGCCGTAACTTTAGCCTCTCATCTTCTGACTCAGAACATGTAAGTTGAACACGAGGTCTATGAGAACTCAAAACACTCCAGTCTGAACCACCAAATGGAAAACAACTGAACATGGAACTGTTCGCCTGGGAAACAAGCAGTTGCTTGTGCTGTCAAGCAGACAAACTATGCTTATTTTTCAACATATGAAAAAGAACAGGAGGAATACTACACAGAAAGAGTAGGTTTGGAAAAGTGTGGATTCCATGGAAGATTCTGAGCAGTCTCAGCTTTCAGCCATCAACATTCATTTCACTCCCCAATAGTTACACTTCTATATTTCCAAGGTAAGCGGAGGTCAGCAACTTTACAGCCCTCTAACTGAAAAAATTTTCACTTACTTGTTACATTCTGGGAAAATCGCAACATCTTTGGGGAGGTGAGCTGCACTATAAAATGTGAATGATAATCTGCAGTGATCAAGAACACCTTGCACCATCACTGCAACAATCTTGCATTGGAGAGAGAGGTGTGTTATACTGCAGCGGGATCAGGATATAAAAGGGTCTGTACCCTTTAAAGTTACAGAGCCTTCTGACTTCAGGATTTAGCTGTAGTCCCTAAATCAGTAATACCAGAAAGTCCTCTCAGTTTATTGGTCAATATGAAATCGGATATTGATGAACTCTGATTCCTACAGCACAGGTGTCTGTACATAAAAGTACCAGACCAAAAAAAGTTCTCCTTGTTCTAGGGGAGGAGGAGAGATAAGCATCATTAAATTGCTTGGGCTGTCAACAAATATGGATTTCCTTTGACAGGGTTAACAGTAGTAAAATCTTTCTTTACTTTCTGAAATTTTGAAGTAAGTATTTAAAAACAACAACTAATGAATACCGTTCCACTCAACAGACTGAATTACTCTCTGTACACTGCATTCCTGCAGAATGTTTTGATTCAGTTAGCTGAACATCTTCACAGTTTGCTTGCCATAAAAGGAACTTGACATCAGGAGCAGTACAATTTAAAAACAAAAAATTACAGGGTACTGGTTAGTAAGACATTATAAAATGTGAAGAAACTGCAATGTTCTTTTTCTTTGTAGGGATTGCAAAGTATTTCTACATTATACATGGAACGAAACAACAGGTAAGCACTGCCACATAAAGGAGCGAATAGTATGAAAAAATCTCTCTCAATGAAAGGAAATAGATTTGTTTTACACCTGTTAAAAAAGGGAAAACTACATTTTCACACAAGTTGGCTACTTTAAAATTTAATAATTTTGCTGAGGAGCTTTTATATAATTATATAAAATATTGATGTGGTGTCAGGAGAAAGCATTTCAAATGCTGCTGTGAGTTTATACATTGCACCTGCATATGTTAAAAGCCTCTTGTTTACATACTGCATCTTTTACATGCAGATACATACACGTGTGCACTTAATGTACACAGAGTTTAAAAATTGTGCAATTTCAGAAATAAGTTTTCTATGAATACAATTCATCTTTATTTCCAGAACAAAAGAAAGTAATAACGTTCTGCTACAATTGAAAAAAAGTTCATTCTCTGCTTCTCCCTACTAATCTTATTTTGAGATTTTATTCAAATCATTTAGACTAGGAAAGTTAAATTAAAAATGGGAAGAATGCTTAATACCTAGGTGTAGTAGTGCCAAAAAAAGAGACAGGCATTCTCCTGTTTAATGAATTCTGCTAATAAAAACCAAACCAAACCAAACCGAGACATCATAAAATGTAAGTAAAAAGGACAAAATAAAAATGGAAGGAATCAACTTTTAAATGTCAAATATTAATTACTGGAGGCTTTGGAAACCAGGAAGTGGTACCACCAGAAACTGCTTCTTGCTGTATTTTTTGCTTGAAGCATATATATATGTATCTAAAAGGAATAACTAGAAAAGTTCATAAATGATATAAAATGCAACACACTGAAGATAATAGAAATCTGCATAGCTACTTGTAAGAAAATGTATTTCATTAAGTTTTCCAATTAACAAAGATTCATAGGCTTGGGGGGGAGGGGGGCAGTCCATAGCTTTTAAGCCTTTTGAGCTAGTGCCACAAAGAAATAGAATAATACATGTCCTTTCACCTTATTGTGCACGTCAGGGAAAAGGGTTTATCCTCAAATATTTACTGTTTCTCTCTTTTGGATGATGTTACCTACAACAGCAGAATACAGGAGTGTGGAATGAAAAACAGACTACTGCAGTTAAGTGATCTGATTTATAAATCTAAACATAGAATGAAATTAATCCTTGCATTAGCAAAAATACAGCTTCAATAAAGAATCATGGTAAGGGTTAAAAATAAGCAGCAATCAGGGTTGCTGTTACATGCACAGATACTTCCTTGTGAAAATTAAAGTGACTTGTACTACAGAACACGGAAAAAAAAAAGAAAAAGACAAAATCATAAGGCTCAGTGATTGGTGAGCTCCTCAAATGATGGCACGGGTCAAAGCACTGAAATAAGAAACTTAAAAGTCTGCATACAGTGTCTTTTGCACAGATGACCAAAGTTACTACAGTGTGTTGGAGGGTCAACAGAAATTAGAAGGAACCATAAAGGAAGATTTACAGCATGAACTACAAGCAATTTAAAAGAGCAGTAGTGATTTACTGGTAATATCTCCAAGACTTAAATGTTGCTTGTATGCAGTCTGTTTTGCAGAGGTGGCCCAGATTAGCTGCAAGCCTGTCTATTTTTACATACATCTAAATTAAATAAATAAATAGATTGTCAAATGAGATTAGTTTAAAATATTTCCCCAGAAGATGTACAGGTTTTGAAGAGGAACACAGTATGCATATTCATTCTCCGATTTATTTGTGGTGTTTGGTTTTTTTTGTTTTTTTTTTTTTTTTTTTAAAAGAAAAAATGTTTTGTATCTAAACCTGGATGAATTAACAGGTTAATAGTTTCACTAATTCATAATATACATGTCACAGCACAACATTATTTTTAAGGTGAGCAGATTTTGCTGCAAGGAACCTGAACAATGCTGAATACAAAAATCACAGGAATAAGTACATTTTATCTATTTCCTTATCTGCGGTTGTCAATTGCCAGAAACTTCAAAAGCCACGAAAGACTGTGACAACTAATATAAACACAACTAGGTCAAGTAACACAAATTAGAAGTTTTAATCACACTAAGATTGTTTCATTTCTTACAAAGAAAGCAAATTCTGAACAGCCACAAGTGATGCAGCATTCGTTTTATGACTGAACCACACAGTGAATCTTACAATTGTAGCATTTTCTAAGGCAACGAAAAGCAAGCAGTGCACTGTGCCACATCCTGCAAACCCTGAAAATAAATTGCAGCTTAATGTTAATGAACCAGTTTGTTTAAACTCCCATTGGAAATGCAAGCACATGTACTGCACACTAGCTACGCTAAGCTATCCTGCAGCATACACACCTTTACATATTAGAAAACATGCTGTAACTATAGGCTAAAATCTACAGTCCCAAAGTCAATTTATTAATAAAAGATTGACATGGAGAGAGACACTACCTACCCACAAATACATCATCATCTTGAAAGAAATCAAGGGCTCTGTCAGCAAACAGAAGTCTCCTTACTTCACCAAGTATGTCTGGAAGGAAAACTGAAAACAGTGGGTAGAAAATCTTGCCTTTTTCTGTAAAGTCCTCACAGTTCTCTTCTTTTCTTATACAAGGTGGTTTTTTTGGTTTGTTTATGAGAATAGCATTCGTTCAGTGGCTCTTTCTGCGTGTGAAGTGACTTGCTTCAGGCTGTCTTTTTTCTTCCCTTTTTCTCCCTAACTCAGTCTGTCCTTTCTTTACTGTCAGGCTTGCTTAGGTAACAATTCTTGGTGTATCTATTTAATGAGCAGGTCCGTGCACTAAAGGCAGCCAACTACACTGGAGAGAAAGCAAAAAAAAAAGAAAAAATAATAATAATAAATAAATAAATGGGAATATACCACTTCCTGATTGTTATTATGGGATCTACAGATGCCCCCTCTGTAGGAATTTATAGGAGGATTTCTAAGACGTCTTGGGGGGGGGGGGGGGGGGGGGGGGGGGGGGGGAATCATCAGAGAATAGCAGGTGACTCCAGTGGCACTCAAGCCATTACCTCTCCTTGCTAAAGGACCCAGTTCACAAATCCTGCATTTGAGAAATTTTTAAACTCAAAGCAAAGCTCCTACAGAAAAGAAAGGAACATGTACTGCACCCTGCTTCTCCTTTATCTCTTTAAATGTACTTCAGATAAAAGCCGCATCCAGTCAGGTCAAGGCCTTTCCCAATCTTATTACTCTAACACAAGAGTGTTCAACATACTTTTCTACAGCCATCTACTGACTTCATGGTGTTATTGCTGCTGCTGTTAGTACTGCTGGGAAATAACTGCCAATATGAGGAACAGGGAAATACAAACAGTAAATCAGACAACAGTAAAAGCGTTTGTGCTAATTTAATTTCTTTTTGGTAGGGATTTTTTTTTCTTGCCATAACACATATTTGAAAAATCAAAATTAGAAAGAACTGTGATTTGTATATTTAACAAAGGCTAATAAAGAGAACTGGATTTTTTTGGTCTTTTTTTTTTTGGTTAAGTTGAAGGTACTTTATGCAAATGAATGAGCATGCAAGGGACTCGAGGTTTTTTTGATTGCAGCTTAGACTTTTATCATTTGCTACAAGGAAGTATTTTAAACTCATTTAACCTGTCTGATTGTAATGCACAATATATTTAGTAAATCGATCAACGGCATCCTCAGGTGAGAAACAATTTTACAATATAAAGGAGAGAAGCGTTGGTCACTTTTTAGGCTGTATTATTTGTCTTGAAAATCATCCCTGACATTGTGAACTAGCAGCATATCACGCTGTTACCATAATATGCTTTGGGTATTGATGTAGAAAGCCACAAACAGAGTCTGTCACTAGTGTATCAACTACTATAGTGTATACATAATGCTTATAAATCAATGAATAAATAAAAAGCAGAGGTATAAAAATGGGCATAGGAATGAGATTAAACAGAACTTTTGTCTTATTTTTATGTTTGATAACTTATTCATTATCTTTGGTCACGGACCGTGCACTTCTTCAGACAAAAAATTGTTGTTCTTTTTAACTAAAGACTCCAGTCAATTTACATATTCAGCCTAACCATACAAGGTAAAATGTCACCTAAATAATTAAAATGCATTAACTAAATTGCATAATCATTCACTGCACCAGGGCAGGTGGCAAATGGATAGGCACCTGCTGAAACAGCCTATAACAAGGAGACATAATAGCAAAGCAGGATTGGGGGAGCAAGCTAAAATCCATACCCTTAAACAAACGGTAATCAGGAGAGTCTTAAAGACTCCTGCCACTGGGATGAATTCAAACTAAAAGTAACTGCTATACCACTAACATTTCAAAGCTGATTTAACATAGAAAAATGAAACAAAGAATTCACGTGACACTTCATTCTAAGATTTATATAGAGAAGTTTATACAGATAAACAGATACATATATACACACACAGAGCTATTTAAGTTTGATCCACTAAATACTATGTCCAGGTAAAAGGTTGTTGCCTGTTTTAGTGGAAGCAGAAGAGAAAGGTTTAATGTACCAATTACTAAAGTGATAACTTTTACAGCAATGTGCAAGGACAATATAATTTTAAATAAGTTTAGTGCAATTTCATAAAGCAAAGCCACTTACTTCACGAAGGTAGTCTTCAAAAGGAAAAGAACAGCCTTTTGTTTACAATTTTGGGTTGTTCAAATCATCGGCCAATTTAACCACCAACGTTCAGCAATCTAACAGGCCTAACCTGGTCACCTTTAAGCTGTACACTTTCACCTCATTGTGTCTCCTGTATAGTGCACTGTGTTCTTCTGTATTCAATTACACTATAATAAACATGAAATACCACGTTAGAATGAATTAGATTATACTGGTTAAACTGAAAATACATTTTCTGATAATGTATCTGCACATCTGCCAGCCAGCAGTTCTTTCTGATCCGTGCATCTGAACTGAACACATGAGGCTTTAGAATTTTCAAAGACTGGTTAAAGATTTTATTAATATGATAAAAGACTGTGCACAGCTATTGCCTATAAATCACTTTTATATCAAAACTTCCCTGTTTTTGAGCATAGGCAGCATATAAAACTTCAGTGAATTGTGTCCCAAGGCTTTCAACTAATCTTTCTGTATTCTAAATTCTCTTCATTATTAAATTGGTTACTCAATCAATTCTTCATATCTTATTCCTTCAAACAAGTGGAACAATTTCTAATGCTGCTACACAAAACCATTCACTTGAAGTGTTCTATTTTTAGTGCAGCTATTATTAAATGCTTTGTTCGTTAGATCATCCCTAGTTTCTGCACAGGTAGAAAAATGTGGATAAAAAGAAGATTGAAAACAGGTAGTTAGTCTGCTTTTTCCACCTATGACTAAAGTTTAAACCAAACCCTGTTTGCTAAGGTTAGTTCTTACCTGTTCCTGATTTGCAAGCAGTGTCAAAAAAAGTAAATAGAAGGTACTGGCCATGATCATTTTAACAAAGGCTGGTGCAAGAGAGCTGACATTGGGTTCGGGTCAAAGGCTGTTGAAATCAGTGAGAATCTTGCTGTTCTTTCAAAGAACAGGCAATCAGAAACTCTGTTCCAAATATGAGTATAAGCTATTTGCTTTGAAATGGTGGCCCATTTCCTCAGATGCTACCAAAGACATTCGTATGAGGCTCTTCTGTAGGGGCACTGACAGGTCTTTTAGCTTCAGAGCACGTTGTCTCTGTACCAGGTAGTACCACAGCATTAACTCTTATAATCAATCAGAATATCACATATTTTGCCTATGGAATCACAAGGGATTGGTGAGATATTAAGGGCAGATAAAAAATAGTTGATAATAGCAAAAATGAAATAATAAATTGTGTAATCATAATTAATCAAGATTAGTTATATACACGATCAGCACATTCTTAGTGGCACCTAAACAACTCAGATTTAAAAAAAATCAAGCTCTAGATTCTAGGAGTTCCATTACCTTATTAAGGGGGCATAATTCACGGACATATCTTGGCATATTTATTAATGGCACAGAAGATTGGAAATAGCATCGATATTGCTGCTTACTGCATTGGAAGATAAGAAAGTGCAGACTAAGTTTCTCATCTTGCAGGGTATGTAAGATTCCTAGGAACTGCAAGAATATTAAAGTAATCTCGGTGCTAAATGGTACAATCTCTGTTTTGCTAGGTGCTATATAAACATATAGAAGGATATTGACATCGTATATTTGACTCATGGATTGCAAAGACAAAACTTTTACTGACTTTAATGAGTCCATGTTTTCAACTAAAGTCTCTGTACTTTAGATTTTAAACTGTGGGGGACTGCGGGTGTGTGTTTAATAATATTTTTAAAAAATGCTTAATAAAGGAGAGAGGGAACATGATGGTAATGATTATGCTGACATTACTGGTAATGAACTGTTCTTTTTTACTTAGGCTTTTCCACCACGAAAAGATACCAACCAGGCACGTGATACACAAGTTGCAACAACACTAGAATCTCACGTAATTTACACAGAACACCAGAAGTAATTTGAAACATTTAGAGAGCTAGAAATATTTGTGTTTGTGCTTAATTTCCACACCTTACAGCCTCGTCTATCATGGCTATTTATGAAATGAAAAACTGCCAATGTTTAGGAGGTATGGTAACAAAACAAGCCCTTAATCTGCTCTTAATTCACTGCAGTTTTAAGCGGGTGGTTGTTGCTATTGCTGTTTTTTTGGCTATTGCTTTTTGGATTTCAGCATACTGTAGAAGAGCAATCGAAGTGCAACTTCATGTATAGTTCAGTTGGTTTATAAACTATTCTGTGTTTTTACCGCACAATTTTTTTTTCCATTTTCAATTAATTTTGGTTACTTTAGCACTTCTGTTGCTTTTGATGCAAGAAATTAGTTTCTGTGTTCATTTGCCGTACAGCGAGGTCAGAATATTGTCCTAGGAAAGCCTGAGGAGCAACCAGCCAACAATTTGGTCATTAGACATCACTACGATTTAAAATATTGAGTCAGGATTTCTGGCTGTCTGATGAATTGTGTTCAGTGTGTAGTCCAAGGAGTGACAAGCAAGATGGAGGCAGACAAGCGCTTCCTCTGATCCTAGACTCTGTGACACATGCGTGGGATTTACACCGTTCATAGTTTCCCTTAGAACCAGGAATACGAAATTTGTTTTCCCTTATCTTAGCATAGCAAGGTGATGGGAAAAAATAGCAGGAGTCTGCCCCTTTGTCTGGTACGTAAACTTCATCGGTGCCGTTTCTGTAACGAAGTGAGCTGCTTATTTCTTCCAACATTCAAACGTTCTATCTTGACACGACTCTTGGGGTAACTAACAAACTATGATTAAGCCAAATTATTATTGACCATTGTTTGATTCCTAACAGCTCAATCCCTTGTCCATGATTTCAATGACAGGTGCTACGTTGTTGCTGCTTCTCCACTGCTTTTAGTGAGAACAGACTCAGCCAGTAGTTCTAATAAGGAAAACCCTGGCAGCCATAGGAAAACCTCACATACTCTGTCCTGTCTTTAAGGGGTCATAACTGGGCTCCAGCTTCAGTCCTGATCAGGGAGGTGTCACTATGGGATGATGATGTGTGAAAGGAAAATAAAGGCTTACAAAATCCTTTCCCAGAGAATTAACACAAGGACAGCGGGATCAGAATTTATGGGCTATTAGAAAACATTGTTTTAACTACATTTCCTGAAACATTAGTGTTTCTCCAATTTTCTTCTCCTAGATGATGCCCAGGTGTTTTTGCAAATCTTCATCTTGTTTTTAGAGATTTTGCTTATGCAGATAAAGAAACAAATCTGTTTCAGCATGTAATCATTCACCCTTGAACAAAGCAAGTTGGATATCAAATATTGAGCAGCGGTAACAAGTGGCTCTCAGTTTGTCTATTCCTTGAGAACTTATATTGGTTGAATAAAATTGAATGAATTAATTAAATAACTCCAGAGACTCTTGAGCAGAAAAAGAGACTAATGTCATCAGAAAAAAATATCTCCAGGCAAATGTTTGCTTAGCTCTAGTCAACATCATCTTTCCACTGCCCATAACATCTTTGATTCAAGAAAACACAGAGAAGACTTACAATCTTATAATCATAATGCATTTTTTAAAATCCAGTACAGGGTATTTCCATTTTCACAGTAGGACACATAATTATATTCTCCTTAGGACAGGCTAATCTGAAACCAACTATTGCGAGCTATTATCTGTTTATTGAAACACAGGAAGATTCACTTTTCAAGATACTACACTCAGATTTGCTTTGGATAAAGATCTTTTACCCAGCAGTAGAGCCAACGAGTATCGTTCCTCAGCTAACATAAGCCAACACACTTCTGCTAGCAGAAGCATAAATCAGTTCACATCAGTTGATGTAGGGACCTGATGGGGTGAGGGGGAGGGATGACACCCAGATAAATTAATAAAACTTGCCTCACTTGCACAATAAATTAATACAAAGTTATGTCCGTGGCTTCTTTATTTTTAAGCAATTACAACTTTCCTAAGGTAAGATTTTGTTTTAAAAAGGGTACTAGGGGTTAACATTTGATAATCATCACTAATATGATAAAAGGTTGCTATTACCAATGACTTAAGGACTACTTCCCTGTAATTTTCAGTTTATGAGTTTATAAATTGCTTTGTTATTTAGTGCAGGCCCCTTAAATCCTGAAGTCTTTATGCGCTGGATGATAACAAATGGATCAGTTTTATGACTTATAATAGTTCAGTAAATCATGAAACAGCCTACCTTTCAGCAGAGCCATCATATAGAACTTATCACAGCAAACCTATCTGTTGTTACTTCTGACTATATATCTGACAAAACAAATTCATGCTCTGTCTCCTTGTCACACTTGTTTTTTAACAAGGTGAGAACGGCCTCGTAACTGAGGGTTAGTTGTATCATTGCTTTGATTTGGTGAGGGGCACGCGTATCTGCGGGGCAGAAGTGCTAAGAGCACGCCTCCTTCGCTGAGGCTGCGACGGTACCGCTGCTGATGTCAGCAGCGCTGGTACCACAGCCGTGAGACGAAGGCGAAAACCTGCTCCTCTGCCACCTGAAATCCTGTCTTCTTGGGAAGAGCGCCAGAATTAGCCCTGCCATTAGGCTGCCCAGGATCTCCACCGTTTCCCTCACAATACCAGAAAGGCCTCTACAACAAAGTCCTGGTGAAGGCAGGTATTGCCCATCTCCAGGCACGTAAAGGGACAAACAAGTAGAGATAGGAGACATTGTTTTAGGGAGGCACTGTAGGGGGGGCAGGGAATGGATAAGTACAAAGCTAAAATACATGGACATTCAGAGAGCAAATGCGGAAGAGAAATGACATAAGAGAATTCCGATATCTACAGAGACAGAAAAAAAGATGACGCTACAGGTGGTAGTCACTCCCAGTATATTACCAGTCCGCAAGAACAGCACTGAGTTAACTCAGTTAACAAAACAGCTGAGTATGTCATTTTTAACTGGCGACTTACGATTTCTAGATTACCTACCTCATTAGAGCTAGTTTTTGTATACCGCATCATGATTGAAGAGTGCAAAAACCTATGTGCGCAATTGCTGGGGTACTTTTTACACAAGCAGGCACTAGGTTTAATAAGCAGGGAACTCATCTGTGCAATCCCCAGCAGATACTTTTCATTCTGAATTCTCCAATCAGGTACACAATGAAAGTGACGGTCTGGCAGGGGCACAGGTCTGGAAATAACTGGCTTCAGAATCTTCTTTTGGTGTTTTGTTTGAAATTCCTATTCCTCATTCTCAAGGAAATCAGAGACTGCTCGAGGAGCTCTAATGGCACCATCACATCGAGAAAAGGAAGCTGTGATGCTGCTCTTTAATAAATCAATGCCTCTTTGGCTGCCTTCCAGACCACAAAAACACTTTGGGCATCTTTGCCTGCCTTTCATTTTGTGTCTTGTAGGACTCACTCTATCATCTTTATGTCTGCATATATTCTCCGTAGCCCTTTCTTTTTTTTTTGGCTTCTACCTTGAGACTCACTGAACACTGCCCTTTAATAGGTCTCAGGCCATGTTTTTCCAGAAACCCTTGACATTTACGGGAACCATTTGTGTATTTACGACAAATTAGTAGCGAGACAATAGTTAAGGCTGCATCACTGTTTTCTTAATATGTGCGATGTGCTATATGTACATGTATGCCAAAATGGTTCTGATTTTCAGAAGTAGTATCAAATTATTTTGAGATCACTTCAAATATATTGGGAAACTTCTGCCCATCAGCCCAAACTATGTGATGGAACCCAGGGAATGTCAAGAGAGAAAATGAGATGAAAAAGTGCCTGTTGGGAGCCTGGATGTCTTCCTGTCATCTCAGAGTATAACGTAACTGTGAATAGATCTGTGCGCAGTTATCCATGGTCCGTTCTCGTTCACATTGAATGCTTAAACGCACAAAGACTCATCTCTAGATTTAGAATTTCTTTAAACAGGACACAGTTGTTCTTGAAGAACAGGTATTTCTAAAAGAAAGCTACGTACAACACACAACTACCTGTAAAGAAGTACTTATATTCACAGTAGTACTGCACAGTTAAGTAGCTGTAAATCCATACTGCAGGTAAACACCCACAGCATTGCCCCAAGGAACACACTGAGACAACGGACTTCTGCACTGCTTCCCCCACAGTGCTAGCAGATGACAACGAGGTCACTATACCCCTTCCAACATCCCCATAGTAGGAATGATTTTTTTTTCCTGGTCTTACAAGTTTTGGGAGTATACAGCTTATTGCAAAAGGTCAAATTTGGAATACTGTTGTCTGTGTGTATCAAGCATTACAAAACAGGTCAGTCCTCTGATTCTATGTGCACTTGCGCAGCCACCAAAAGGCCAATAAACCAGCCAGTAAGCAAACGCACGCGCGCATACTTCAGTCCACCCCCCGCCTCCTGGTACGATCAGAAATGCCTTCAGCACAGTGAAGTTGGATTCTCTGACTGTGCATTCTCACAATTACAAAGTTCACTTATCATACAATTCTCCTCTTTTGTATGGAATCAAAACACTCACCGTATTGTCTCCTTACATTAGCTGCCCATTCTTTCAGTTATTAAATTGACTGTACATTAGAGATGCCATGCTTACCTCAGACACTCTCCATTAGGAGGGATCCAGCCTGTACACTAAATATTTAATTTGTGTTCTGAGATGCTCTGAATCTATGTATTTTCTATTTTCCTAAGGGGTTCATGGTTCACATCAGTTGGATACTTCTTTCCCAGCAACAAAACGCAACGTTAACTATTTCCAACAGCAAATGCACATGCACCGACACTGAAACAAAACAAAACAAAACAAATTACACCCTATTCTGAAGACAATGCAATTCTGGAAATATAATCTCACTCTCAAATCAAAATGTAGATTCTTCTGGTAGCATAGACTGGAAATACTCACTTTTGAGCACGTGTGGAAACTGAGATTAACTTTTTTCCTCAGGAGGGAAATTCTCCAGTGGCGTCCCAAGGAGTGATTGTTCTTCACGTTACAATACCATCTTTCATCACAGACAAGTCACTAACGTGGTGGCAACATTTTGATGCAGCCCGAGATTACTCCACGGTTCCTCGTGACAAAAGATTGTTGATACTTTGAGTTGGACTAAAAGAGAGCATCAGCAAGCAGCAGAGCGAACATCTGCTGCTTTTGTCTTCAAAAAAACTATGCACATAAGAAAAAGGAGCAGCGTCTCCGTGACCACAACCTTAGGTAACAATATCACTATCGCTTTTCTCTGGAACTACATTAGTCTCAGTCGGGCTCTACACACAGAGTAAATTGCAAAATGCTGATCAAAGGCATCAGTCTCTCACCGCTTTTCACCGAGCAAGACTTTGCTAAACCACAGTCTCTTTGCAAAGTGATCATTGCAAGTAAACAATATTAAAGCATTTCAAAAGATCCTTTGACTTTTTGACATATGAAATTTAGTGTGCCAATATGGAAAAACTGCAAAGAACGTTCAGAAATGTGTACCCTGCTTCTATTTAGTTAACGTATCCAAAGTACACGTTACATACAGAGCAAAGGGGTAACTAGCAAGGCTTGTTTTCCATTACAACCTGCACTTCAAACAAGGAAATTCTAAATGAGTAGAGCTCATTAATGCAATTTTTTACAGGCAGAGAGACGCCCAGACTACAGCATCAGATTACACAAAAGCCCATATGGCTGCTCAGTGGTGACATTTTGCATTGTTTCCCTCTGAGCACTAAACTCAGGTGCTCTCTGTACAGTAAGCGAGTCTCCACATTAGCTAAATGTTCTGAATTAAGGTCTTCCATGATTATGGATATTCAAACATGTAAGTTGGAGAGCATGAACACCTAATTAAACATACGCTAAAATTTTTTTTGGCCTAAGATACATCTTTTAAGACTATTTCTACGTTAGAAATTCCAATACTGTTTACAATTCTTTACACCAACTGGCAAAGGAACGAACGTGCGCTCCCTGCGCCTCCAGCGCTAGCCCGAGCCATGCAGCTGCCCGAGTGCTCCATATAACGCACCATTGGAAGCGCAGAGCAATGCATCAATACTGTGCTTTAGTTTCAGCGAGAGAACAAAATAAACAATGTAGGAATATGGCAAGCGTTTGGGTGGAATTTAGTTTAGAAAAACATGCAGGAACATAAATCTGCTTTTGCTGTTTACTGTAATAATGTCAAAACTGTTTGTTTCAACTGAGTTTTTTCCACATTATATTGTCATACTAATTATAGTATGATTACAGTTGCTGTACTATTTTTAGTAACTTTAGTGTTTTCCAATGCTTTCAAAATAAAGCCAGGATGATTCTGAAGCAAATGTGGAAATACTGTTTCATTAGACATTTTGAAAAAATGAGATTTTTTGTCTTTCAACCTTTTCTAAAGGTTGGACCACATGATCTTTTGAGGTCTCTTCCAACCTGGGCTGTTCTGTGATTCTATGATTCTTCAGATTAGGAATGACAACGTCCTGGGAAATACCTGAGTTGTGTCCGGAAAAGAAATTAAATTCTGTTTTCAGACCAGTTGTATTTATAATGATTCCAGCTGACGGCTCCTAGACAGACTTCTGGGAGAATGATTAGTAACAAAGCAGCTTTCTCCTCACGGCTGGCAATGTGGCTACATCCAGGTGAGATCCCTAACACCCCTTACTGTATGCACCATATATCTTTGCTCTTCTGAACACGAGTACTCAGGAGGGAGTTGTGTGTGATCACGTAGCGATAATTTTTACAATGCTGTTTTCTATGCATACATTTATGTATTAATAATTTTTAAAAATTCACGAACATTTCTGATGAGAACTTGACTAACTACAGCACTCGTGTCACTGATGGAACTTTTGAAATTAGTAATTATGGAAA
The DNA here is from genome assembly GCA_009819775.1 of Phoenicopterus ruber ruber. Classification (NCBI taxonomy): domain Eukaryota; kingdom Metazoa; phylum Chordata; class Aves; order Phoenicopteriformes; family Phoenicopteridae; genus Phoenicopterus; species Phoenicopterus ruber. The sequence goes on along the minus strand of CM020229.1, from coordinate 4,443,243 downwards.
TGTTAATAAGATTTCCAGAAACTTTGCTTTTACAATTTCAACCACTAATTATTATATTTTAAATGCATCTCAGTCTACATTGCTGTGTTATTATGGTATTTTATGAGGTTTTGTTTGCAAGGGACTAAGAAGAACTCTGTTGACTGATTTTTATTAAGGTTTTCAGATGCCTCCGTTATCATCGGCCTTTGGCTTTGGTGGAGGAGCTCCTTTTCACAGCAAGTTTCTCATTCCCCACAATTACTCCTCATGGAGGCTGTGGAAAGAAACTTGTTTTCCCTTCACCCTTCTCCCCCCAAATTTGCACATGGTTCCGTTTTTCTCTCCCCAGTCCTTCAAGTGTGTAGCTGCTGAAGGAGCCTGTTCAGTGCCACCAGGAGCACAAAGCAGTAGCTGGGAGGTACTGAAGATCTAACTAATGCAATAAAGAATTTATCACAGGAGCATTTTAGTAGGATTTATTTATAATGATTTTTATCAGCCTTTTGAACTGACTGCTGTTCACTGATTCATCAACACTATGGCCCTTTCATGTCACCTCTGGTTTCATCTACATAAATCATTTCTGGTCTATATAGTAGTTTTCCATTATTCCTAGCTACACTTCCTGGGGAGTAAAGTGGGAAATGAAAAAAACCCCAGCAAAAACAGATAAGCTTGAAGTTTAAGACTGCAGAAGAAATGCGAGGGGATGTGTTTATTACATTGAGGTCAAGGGAGTTATTTTTGGTAAGCTTTATAGGTTTTGCTTACCCATCCTAAAAGAAGCACACATTCATTATAGAAAGAAAGTTAAAAACCATCACAGAACTTCTGTGAATACAAATAAAAGCCAATGTTTTTCATATCACTATATAATTTGTATCATATAAGTCAGCGCTCTCTAAAAATGGTAAAAGTTTTTCTGATAGTTAAATGTAACCCTAATACCATTACGTATTATTTAGGATTAATACCTTTTCAAAACGAGAAATCAGTGAAAAAACATTTTGGGTCAGAATTATCATAATTTCAATGTACTGAATAGAGTATGGAAACTTACTATTTTTTTGCAGCCATTAGATCTGAAAACTGTATAGTAAGCATTGCTTACTATTTTCAAAACAGAAAGAACCGCATGGCTTTGTCAGCACACCATGAGTGCTCTGCTCCGATATCAGTATGTGAACAAATTATAAAGTTTAGATACATTTGGGTTTAGAAAAGTTTCGTTATATTTTAGTCACTGATGAACATTCAAAATATTTCCTTGTCACTCCCTGTAAAAGAGATACTCTGGATACAAGAAAACCCCACAATCCTGTACTGGAGTCCTCATTTCCTTCTGAGTGTACGACTAGGAAGATGACCAGCACCAGAGACCTGGCCGCTCCAAGGGCTTAGGGTAAATTAAGCTGGTAACTGAGTTTATAGTCTTTCCTAGATTTACAGGTTTGGGGGTTTTTTAATCTATATTTAAAGGTGAAGGAAGAATAATAAATAATTACAGTAACATTCCTCTGCTGTATTTTGGATTGCTACTCTTCAGGCAAATATCAGAAAATATTTTTTTCATGATTTTCAAGTTAAAAGGTAATTACAACTAGATTTTAAAAGTGCATTTTAGTAGAAGCAGGACTGTAGACCAGGTATAAGATATCTTTGAGTTGGGAGCCTAGCAAATGAGCCAAACTCCAAAAAATAAACTACCTTTTCAAAGGCATCATGACAGAACATGCTGTCAGGTTTTTACTTGGGCACAGTGGCAATATCACATGAAAATTCCTGGGAGTTTTCATTGGAAAAGATGGAAATGCCAGTTACAGTATCAAGGAGGAAAAAGAAGAATGGGGGGTGGTGCGAGAGCTAAATGACCAAAAGTCTGGATTTTTTTCCCAGCACCTGCAGCTTTTAGTTGCAAATGCGTATGCACAAAAATGTATGCCTGGAATTATTAGTAAGCAGAAGTGTTTACAATACCTTCATGCTAAGTAGCAAACAAATGATTAGTTATCCACATGACATAAATTGAGGCAGACAGTTGTGATTGCTGTCATTTGATCATGAAAAATTGTGGGAATAAAGCAGGAGATTAGCCATTGTGTTAAGTAAAAAAGGTACACCAGAAATCAAAGATGTATCTGAACCATAAACTATTTGGGGCAAAGGCGGCATCTTACTCTGTGCTTGTAAAGTGCCTGTAATTTATGGTGCTATATAAATGATTTTTAACAATGATGAAAACAGTTGTAGAAAGCAGCAGTTTAGAGAGCGGGAAAAAAAGGAGAAATGAGCTGATAGGATATGAAGTAATCTATAGCATGTAGGGAAAACCAACCAAAGGAAATGACTAAATCAAGGTAATAAAACTATTAATTATGTGCTCTTTGGAGGGCAACTGCTATCAAGAAGGACATTGACCTTGAGATGAAGGCCAATTTTTTACTTTCAGGATTGTACTCAAAGAGACCTTAAGAATCCAAAGGAAGAGACAACTACTGTATGAAAGAGAAATGCTACAAATTGCCCCAGTGAACCTGTGAGCACAGAGTATATCTGTATTTTTGCCCATTACCTATGGAATAACAGTCTACATGGCATTTGGTTACATATTTAGAATACATCTGTAGCCACTCCTTTACATAAGGGCTTAAATTTCCAGTATTAGTGGAGCATGAGAAATGCCTGTGATACGCCGTACTTGGTTTTTATATCTCCCTGCCCCTGTCTAAGCCATACTGTCTTTAAAGATAACAGAGGTGATCAAAGCGTCAAAATACACAACAGCAAACAGATACGGGGGAATAAAACATTCCTAAGTCAAGGTCGGCTTCTCCCAGGGATGAGAAACAACAAAGATGTTACAAATCAGCAAAGCATTTTCACCCTTCTCAGCTTCCTGGTTTATAAAATGGATCCTCTAGGTATTGGTATCATGCTACAAATAGAAAAACACCCACTTACTGTTTCTTCCATCTCTCAAATCCATTCGTCCCCCAGTCTGTACCGATGCTGGCAATTGCCCCAACCCACATGCAGGACCTTGCACTTGGCCTTGTTGAACTTCATGAGGGTCACCTGGCCCCAGTCCTCAAGCCTGTCCAGGTCCCTCTGGACAGCACACCCCTCCCCTCTAGAGTATCAACAGCACCACTCACCTTAGTGTTGGCCACAACCTTGCTGAGGGCACGCTCGATCCCACCGTGTCCTTGATGAAGACAGTAAATAGTACGTGTCCCAGCAGAGACCTACCCCTTTCACCACGATCTCATCATGATCTTTTAGGACCTACCAACTGTTTTGGTTTTATTCTCTTTTTCCTCCTGGAAGACTGTGGCATCTAAAGCACAAGATCTCTCTCCAGCACATAGTCAATACCTGAGCGAGGGAGTTACCCCGCTTCAGTGACAGACTGGGGAGATTAGGATGGCGATTTGCAGGGGTTTCACCATCAGTTCCTTACAGCTGTTATTTCTGCTTTTAATTTCAGTTTGACTTAGAATATTCTTTTTTCTGGGCAGTCCACATGTATTGACATAATTGTCATGTGTTGCTCTGTTGATGAACTGCCAGCATAACTTGACAAACAAACTTTTCCGTACTTGGTACAGATTAAACACATTCAAAAAAATCCATCTGCTCTGTATTTTTGGGGAGATTATCAAGTTTTTATAAACAAGCAGTAGGACTGATGTCTTTTCTCCAGGTACAACTAGCACGCGCTTTATGTATTTTCATTCATACTTACACTTTATGTATTTAAATCCATATTTTGTCTACCTATTATGTGGGAGTTTGTCAATTTCATTTAAATATGAAAAAGATACTTTACAATATGAAAGTAGTTAAAACTGGTAACTTAGCAATAATTTCTCAACTTGCATATGTCTATTTACTTTCACGGAAGTATTTTCACCCCATTTAAATGAACAGGACAAATAACGGGGTAAAATAAATCCCAAATGTGAATAACGATGACAGACTATGGCCGCCTTTTCTTTTTTTTTAAAAATAACTTTTTCCAAAGCTAGGTAGCTGTTTCTCAAGACCACAAAGAGGTGGGATTCTGAGCAATTCATAATTCTGTTCTTAGCACAGCAGCACGTTGCGAGAGTTTATTTCAGTCTAAAAACCAGAAGATGTAATTCAGGCTTTGATGCTTAAATATACCCGTTCTCCCAACTGATGAGGCTCCTGCCGCGGTTACGCTGTCCAGGACTGCCCTTCATTAGGATACATTAAGAAAGCATCAAACAGATAGATGAAGCAGGGATGTTTGTTTGCTGATCTCACTGTCCCAACAGCTTCTGCAAACACAGTGAAAAGTGTGAAACTCTTGGCTAATATAGGGGTTTTTTAAAGAAATTTTTGCTGTAAGGCTTTGTGAAGAGAAGAAAAATTAGTAGAACTAACGGTATTTTTTCAATTCTATACTTCATTTGTCTTCCAACAATAGGAATAGCTCCCTGCTTGAGTCCAAAACTTCGAGATGGCTCAAAACTAATGTCAGCATGTTAAAAAAAAAAGAAAAAAAAGATTTTCGTTTGTTTAGCGTAGCTTATTTTTATTTCTCTATCTTGCTTCCTGACAATTATATACCGTTGCTTGAGATTCTGTACTACGAAAACCATTTCTGTTGAACACACAGAAAGACTTGGCTTTCAGGGCAACTTGGGATTTGGCTGCAGAATAGAACAGAACACGATTACCGCTCAGGTTCTCTCACTTTAAAAAATTTCAAGAGGCTAAGGACAAGTATACAATTCTAAAATCCTGGCCTATCTGAAGCCAAGATTTCACCCTTTATATAAACAGTATGGTGTATATGCTCTGGTGCACGTCAACTACAAGTCTACACGACTTAAACTATATATATTTAATATACATACATATATAAAAAATACAGATATATGTGTTTGTATGTATATACATATTAATATTGAGTGTGCTTCTGCATTTTTGTTTAGGATTAACTTACTCCTCCTTGTAAGTTTACTGCTTTGAAAAAATTTGGCAGCTACTTAAAAAAACATAATTAAATGGTTTAGTAGAGAAGTAAACCTGACCAGTTTAAACAAGTAAGGTTTATAAATATTTTACAGAACATAAAGAGACCATTACCATCAATACTAGAACATGATCTCCATATTATCATCAATATTCCTTCATTCTGTCTACTTTAAACAATACTGGTTCAAGGAGCCAATGTGGCCCAATGAATGTACGTTTTCATATCACTGCATCATTTGGATTGTTGATGTAAATTATTTTTTTCGGTTATTATAATACTCTCAGTTCCTGTCTTGTTCCTCTTAAAAAATCTAGTTGCTCAGTCAGTTATTTGATATATGAATGAATGAGAATAAAAATCCACCATGCAGAAGGACCAAGGAGTGGGTTAAAAATCCAGCCCATCTACCTGCAACTGAGAAGCTTTTTCAGGTTTTTCACTTGACCTTAGTGAAAAAAAAATACAGTAAGAACCAACAGCACTGCCCAGCCAAAACCACACAACCCCCCACCCAGGCCAGAAAGGCCTTGTGGAAACACCCTGGAAAAACAAAACAAAACAAAAACCCAAACAAAAACCTGCAAAAACTCACCCCACCCCCCCACCCCCACAAATTGCACTGTAAACTAGGTAGTGTTTCCTGCTTGAATTAGATGTGACATTAAAGAGGACTATGATCTTTGCTAGTCAAATTGACTAAGCAACAATAGAGGTTGAAATAATAAGTCAAGATAGTATAAACAGTTAAAGCTGTGCACTTAAAGGTCTGGTTTCAGGATGATCAAAGACAAATTATAAAAGCTATATGAAAAAAGAGCTCCCTCTCAACAAATACAAAATAAGACATTCTTTCTTCTTTACTAGGACAGCATCACTGGTGACAGCGAGTGTTCTGCAAAAGCAGCCGTATGCAGTCATTGCAGAAAGTCTGTACCAAAAGCTGCTGTTCTGAGTGCAAAACCCGTTCCCAAATACAGTGTGGATCCAGAACTGTGTATTGCTAACGGTTTTGTAGCAGGAGGAAGAGAGCACCAGGATACTGAATTCATGTTGAGTACTGGTTCAGTAGCCTTCATACTATCTAAATCTATTCCCTTCTGTCCCTTCAGAAGTTTGCCGCTTCCTGAACTTTGAGTACATTTAGTGAACTGCCTCACGAACCAAATCCTTGACTGTCTGTGTACAAACACGACTTTAAATATACATCGAGTAGCTGCCAAATTCCACATAATGTGCAGCAGCTCTAGACAGAATCTGTCTGTCACGCTAAATGGACAGGTAGTTACAGGTAACATTGCTTCAGCCTCCCCAAATATTACTGTAACTCTTCAGTTTCAGCAATTACAAAGCACCATACTGAGAAAATACTTAACTGTGCAAAAATCAAAGTTGAATTCAAGAGAAAATGGCACTGGAACAACAGAAAACCCTCTGCCTACTGTTCTCAGAGAGAGATGCCAAAACATCAGGAAAGGAATGGAAGGTTTTCTGAACAGCATTCCATCAGCAGCAGAGACAAGGAAAATACCTAAAGGCTTCTTTACTATTCTGGAAAGAATTTAAAGAAACCTGAGGTGACTGGCACCATCACTATTCAACACAGGGAAGTGCTGCAAACCATCTCCTCTTCATCAAAGGAGCATATTATTTACAGTTCGCACTTTAAGAGGGTAACAGCATCCTCATGGTGAGAGGCTACGTCACTTTAAACATGAACCAGAACAATTTTCATTACCTAACCATTGTTAAACAACAAATTGGAGGCCAGTGTTACCTTAAGAAAGTTACTATGCTTAGGAAGGCTCCTAAAGTACCACCAGAACTGCCAGCAGGACTGAAATCCACTTTACCGCATTTCTTTGGTTGCCTTTTTTTGCACACATTAATTTCAAGCTAGATGAAAATTTCAATGAAATCACATCCCTGCAATTAATCTCTCCTCCCCAAAAGTTAAGTGAACTATTTACAATCCTTTTATTCTTTAGATCTTAGTTCCAATAATTTTTTTCCAAACTATGCTGTGAATTACTCTTTATGAAACCACTGGGAATGCAGTTGTAAAATGGTGAGTGAGCTTACTCTAATTTCATTCCATGTCAACGTGTAATACAGACAAAGAACCAAAAATACGATGCCTTCTTAGTAATCTCACCTACCTGTATCTTCACCATACACCTACATGGATGATGACACATACAGCTCACTGCAAGAATAACTACAGAAATTAAGGGATTGTTTTAAGCCACTTGTCTTGCATGTCAAATGCAGCATAACCTATGTGAATTCCTAAGAAAAGGCTGAGTAGTAAACACATGTGGGACTGATCCAACTCCACCAGCACACCTTAGCGTTTCCCCTTTTAACCCTTCTTCCTTTGAGAGAGGGATGTATAATACCAGGTGGTTCCAGATTACCCTTCCAGGCAAGATGCACACACATTGTTTGCAAATGCATGCCACAAGATTTTCAGAAGGAAGAGAAAAACAGTGAAATTTGTATTAATGGCCAGAACTAGCTGCCCAGTTTTGCAGAAACGCTATGAATTACTGTGTTGCTTTCTGGTAACAAGACAAGACATCACTGGCTCATGGAACAAGCTTATGCACCTTTCCCTTTCCCCAGTCCAGTGTGGGAAAAGGTAGAGATTGAAAGCACGGGTTCTTCGGCTAGCCACCGCGTAAGTTCTGCTGTGCTATCATTACAGCAAATTATTTCAGAAAATCCTCAAAAATAACATCTACTTCACAAATCACTTCCACTCCGATTCTCTTCCTCTCTACAGTTGTTTTATTCCCCCCCCCTGCCGCGCGCTCAAATGGATTAAAAAATTAGCATCTGCCACTGAATCGCAATTTACCTCCTCAGTGCATCAAAGGAACATTGTACACAAAAGTTATCAGTGGATTATTCTTAGGTCACTGGAGAAAGCTAATACCACAATGACAAGCTTCAAAAATCTTCTTTAAAAAGTTTCCAAAAACCCCCATCTACACAGCTAAGCACCCTACAACCTGATGAATTAACGCACTGAACAAAGACACAAAGAAAGCTCAATATTGCAGGATTGTGGTTGCTTAAAAATGATGCTGCACATAAATGCATTTACTTTTGTTTTCCCTTTACCTGGCGTAACTTTAATAGCTTTTTGGCTGCATGTCACAGCTTATTCATTTACTGTATAAAAGACGACAAATAGAGCGACATTGAATGCAAACCTTCCTTTTGTCTCCTTGAAAATTAGAGTACTATAAAAAATATAAGTTGAAATTAAATACAAGATGATAGTAAGACCCTGCCCTTCCCATATGTCAGACCAGAGGAGGAACTCTGGCTGCATATAATGCATCTTGATAATAAGTGCATGTGAAAGAAGCTGTTAATTAGAGCAACAACTAGGTCACTTAAAATTTCAGATCAAGGAAGTTAATCACACCATTTACCATTAGACCTCATTGGTATTCACAGGAACATTTATAAACCCTCCTAACATTAGAGTTTAAAATTGCTCTGTGCCCACCTGAGAGAGCTCATCAAGTATTGCTGCATGAGGACCAAAAGCATTAGCTTATACAGCAAACCTCATGCATGTAAATACAGATACAGAAGTTCACTTTAAACAATTACATTGAGTTGATAATGTAAAATAATAATTCCTTAGTTGAAAGGAAGGTTGAGTAAAGCTGGGTAAGGTTTAAGATAGCCTCTAAGCTTAAATAATGTCCTTAGGCTATGATAAAAAAATATAATCCCAGGTTAAAGTCAAAACAGTGAGGAAGGTCCAGCGGAAGCAGCAGACAGACTTCAGAGGCTGTCACTACACTTTTTACAGCTGTATGTGCTACAGCTTATTTCTGCCTAGGGCTGGTATCCTGATCTTCCACACAGCCTTAAATGACCTGTATCATTCATGTTTCAAAGTCTGTTTTTCAGCCCCACATACGAGAAGAAAAGTGCTTTTAAATGATTTTGAGCAAGCTGTGAGTTCTCTGTCTTTACACGTCATTTATAATGCATCAGAATGACAATTACATTAAGTTCGGCACAGCGACTCATGAAACAGCAAGTGGCAGTAGGAAAAGAGTCAGAGAAGAGGAGAGGGTGTATCTGTCCAAGAGGGGATGTATAAATCAGGATCGGAGAACGCAGAACAGAACGAGGAGGACTAAGCAGCACCATTGTTTTCTTTACAGGAAACACCGACAGAGCAGTCTGGGGATGGAGCTGGAGAGAGTGATCCTGATGAGTCAGTTTCCCTCAAAGACACATTAGTTTTTTAGTACAACTTGATTTAAATGAAGCCAGATTAGAAAGCAAAAAGAAAAGAAATTACAGAAATATGAAAAAAATTAATACTCAAGGCAGTACACGGTAATAAAAATCATTTCCAAGAGAAGGGAAAACTTAAAAAATGGCATTAATGCTTTGTAATTTTTTTTTTTTTTAAATCAGATGGAAACATACCTAAGTCAGCTTGGGTTATATATCCAAATGGAAAAAAACAAAAACCAACCAGCTGTGCTAGAGATAAAACTCCCATAGCCTCTTGTATGAATTCTCATTTAAATAATTCAGGTATAAACACTGATGTCTAGGGAATTGTACCAGGTTGGCAGGGCGAATAAGTTACCAACTTGTGGTCACTGTCATTTTGAAAGCTGGAGCAGAAAAAGGTTAAAACATACAGCCTTGCTTAATTATTAGAACTCTCATTCATTGTAAATATAATGTATAATGGCCAGAGGCTCCAATATCAGTAAGAGCTACATTACTCCAAATGCTTTATTCCAGAACAGCGAGCCTCTGCTTTGCATTTAGAATTTAAAAGCCAATGAAACAGATCAGAGGTGAGAAATCTTGTCTGAATAAATGATTATAGTAAGACTTGGATATTTCTTTCTGTAGCCACACAATGTCTAATTATTTATTTGCACTATTATGCTTTAAACAAGCCTTTCTTAAAGTGCCTTTCTTTTGGAACTTTTTTAGGACTTGTAGACTAAGGAATGACTAGGGAATCAAAAAAGGAGCGTGGCAGACACATTGTCATGTTGGACTTAGCAAGGAAGGCGGGAGATAATATGTTTTTTTATTATATTATGAGATAATCTAAGGATAATCTCGTTTTAACTCAGTTTAACACACACAAATGGATGTTGGCATTTTGTTGTTTTAATCCTGTTCTCTTGTTGTCTTTCAGTTCTTTCAGTGGGGATGAAACAGTATTTTGTTGTGAAGAGACTGCCTCACATCCAAGCGTTCCTGGTAGGTCACAAACCCCAAAAGAAAATCTTGCAGGCCTGAAAAATCTCTCTCAGCCAATTAAGCATGTCTTTAACAGCACTGCTCAGTCAGGGAGCCAACCTCAAAGGGACAGAATGGCCACGTCACGCCCTGAGAGCGCGGAAGGTGCAGAACCTGGCAGCGGGGGCTGCTGGCAGCATGACTAAGGAGGGTCAAAGGTGCCAGCACTGAACTAGGACCAAAACATCTCCACTGAAATTTCACTGCGACCTTTTGTCGCAGCCGATGAGCTGTTGTAAACCAGAATAGCTTCTGGGCACTGGTAAAGGTTTGGGCATTTGGAGACCAGGCTGGGGAAAGGAACAGCTCTGCTGTGCTCGGCACTGTAGTCGTTGCTCTCGCCACACCTGCCTGCGTGAGGCTTCTTGGTGGCTACACTTGTCTAACTCCGTGGGGCAGTGCGCTGCTTTCATCGCATCCCAGCCCCGGGAACAGAGTCTACACTGATAACTGTATTTCATATAACGGGAACATCACAGCAGTAGTGGAAGGAGATGTACCTCATCTCAGTAGGTTAGAGACGTGTTTTTTTCCAAAGTTGTCATGACAAGTCACATTTTGATATGACATAAAGGCATCATAAGCACTGAGCTCATTGTTAGATGTAAATGTGTAATACTGGAATAGAAAGATAGGTGAAAGTTTTACTGCATCACATTTTATCCACTACTTAGAAAAATCACACATATTTACTTGAAGAAAGAGCTGGGGGCCTCCTCCCATTATATTTCAAAACAATGTTTTTCTTCATTCAAAAGGAGAAAACTTAATAAAAACAATGAAAACTTTCTTTGTTCTCATGGCACTGCTACCTCTTGAAAAGAGATTGTCCTTCAGGTACTATAGCAATATTTTAACTTTGACAGCTGCTCTGTTGAGACATTACTACTGATAAAACAAAGCTTTGTCACTCCAGCTTCAGTACAATAGCAACGCAGTCACATATCAGCAAGAGAAGAATCAAGGACAATATGTGATGCATCATTCTTGCATAACTTGTTTACCAAAAATCCTATTGCAAATATGGTGAAGATCAGCTGAAGCATCTAGATATGTCGATGAAGTTAATCTAATGAATGGAGGAATGTTTAAGAACACTGCACAACTTATTTTAAGACTAGAGTATATTCTTTATACTTGCAAGTCATGCAGGCACTGCTGATGCTTAGTAAACTGCAAACAAAAAAATGCTGCTTTGTCTCTTTCCAATAATACTTTTTGTTTGCATAAACACTTACGCTTCCTGCAGGCCTGCCTCTCCCTCTCTACTTGCATACGGGATTTCATGAAAATACCCATCGTGTGGTATCAATAAATTTAGGTCTATTAAGCAACACTCGGATGACCCAAAAGCTTTTTTTTTTTTTTTAATTAATGAAAACTCTTATGCCTTTCCAAACAAATACTAGAATTAATCAGCTCAACAAGGAAATACTTGTGATGAAAAAAGCATCTGCAGAGATATGCAGCATATGTAGCATTTAAAGGGAGCAGGGAGTAAAACCTGTATAAAACACTGTCACTTGAACATAGCAAAAGGGGAAACCAAAATACAGGTCAGCAACCTGGGTTCAGGAACTCCCGTCTCGTTTGCAGACTGTACGCAACCCATATACATACTAAAATACCTGGGGCCTTTTCTGCCAGTTCCCTCACATCCTAAGCACTGATTTCTTTCTGAAAGCACACATCCTATACAAAACCCAAAGAATAGCGTCGTCTTGCCTGAAACAATGTGGGAGTGGAGAAAGTCCAAGAAGCATAGCGGCCTTTACCACTAATAAATCTTCGCGTGGTGCATAGGAAGAGCACGCTGAGTGTCAAGAGATCTGCTGTGAGGAGGTATTTACTGCCAAACTGCACTAAAGTGTGGAAGAAAAACCTGTATCTACTGTAACTGTTTTATATTGAGGTATGTACAACATTTACCAACAAACAACAAATGAGCTAAATATGTTCCTCTGAAAGTAATCCGTCTGTTAATAGCACAGACTAGATTCTGCTTATGTTTTAAAGAAACAGAACATTTTGTGTATCATTGCACTTACCCTTAGTTGTTCTCTTTCACAACTCATCTGTTGATTTGAACTCTAAAAGAGGAAAAAAGAAAAAAAAAAAACAAAAAACAACAGCTTTGAAAGCATAGCATTCTTGCCACAGCAAAGCTGCTGGGTCTACAGATCACACACAAATAAATATTGGAAACAGCCGTGAGTCTAAACACAATATTGTACTGTGGATCTAGACAGAATCACTACTGCAAAAAAGTATTATGTTTTCACTTATTATTTTAAATTTACAAAGGTCAAAAGGAAATTAACACCAGAACCCACCACAAGTCTGAAGTATAAAAGCGTTTTTGAGATGTTAAAGATCTCGTCGGCAGTTCAGTTCAGGAAGAGGCTTTCCCCTTTTTCTGCTCTGTCACAAGCCTGTTTCATATTTCTCAATATCCCACTACTAAGATACCATGATAAACTCACAGCACACCTTAGAAATGAAGATACAGAAGCTCCAGGAGGTGATAAAATGCATTCCTATGACAACTTCCAGTTCTGATCTGGTATAAAAATAACTCTGAAGAAGACTTGATTCCAATGCATATTTTTTTCCATACTGCTGGCTTTATGTTCTGCCAGGTTTATGAGAAACACTCTTAGAGTGCGAGAGCTGGTTGCTGAGCAAGACCTCACTACCGAGTAACAGCAGATGCGAGCCATCGGTCAACAGCAGCATCGTTTGTGAAGTCACCGCTCTGCCAAAAAGAAAGGGGCTCCTCAAGGAAGAGCTCAAGAAACGGAGCAGCAGCACCAAAACACCCAGTTCCTGGTGCTCTTTGCTCCCTGGCTGCTAACTCAACCCTGCCACCAGCACCTCGTGAACACGACTTTAACGGCTGTGCTCAGGGAGGCACTCAGATGTTGATTTGTCCAACCTGTGGCAAGAGGTTTTTTGTTTGGTTTGCTTTTGGTTTTGTTTTGTTTCTAAAATAAAGTACTTTTAGAATACTTTTAAAATTATTAGTGAGTATCATTCCCATTGAAAGTGTAATCACTGTGTCCTGGTTTAGGCCAGGACGGAGCTAGTTTTGTCTTCAGCAGCTCCTGTGTTTTGGATTTAGTGTGTGAAGAATGGGGATAGTGCACTGATGTTGTTGGTTGCTGCTAAATGACCAAGGACATTTTGCAGTTTCCCAGGTTTTGCTGATGTGCAGGTGCAAAAACTTGGGAGTGGTAGAGACAGGATAGTTGACCCAAACTGGCCAAAAAGAGTATTCCATACCAGAGACGGCATGCCCGGTATAAGTGGGGGTCGGCCGGTGGGGCTTTAGTCCCTTAACTTGCCTTAATTCTTAAGCTTCCCTTCAGGTTGCTTTTTGTTTCCCTGTTTTTTCCTTTTTTTTTTCCCCCATTCGTTCGGCTGTTGGTTCCCTCGCCTGCTCTCTCTGGAACTTGCTGTTCTGGGATCGCTGGGGGGGATACCCCTGCTCCCTGCCTGCTGCTCGGGACGGGCTGTATCGGTCGTCGGGTGGTGAGAAATTGTGCATCGTTTGTTTTATATATTCTATTATCCGTATATATATTATCATTATTAATATATTTTTATATTTTTCCTTTGCTGTCCTGGTAAGCTGCTGTTATCTCAACCTGCGAGTTTTCCTTTCTCTCTGATTCTCCTCCCCACCGCACCGGGGAGCGGGGAGAGAGCAAGCGGGTGCGTGGTTTTTTGGTTACCACTTGGGGTTAAGCCACAACACACTGCCATTTCTGTAATTAACGTACATGGCAAACACAATTCAGAAAACAGGAAAAAGACATCTGAGGAAATGTTTTCTAAGGCTATTTTCAGAGGTTCAGGGTATACTTTTCTCTACTTTGCACTTACAAAAAGTTAAAACATGAACCAATGCCCATTTGTATGAGATATTTTTAGTCTGTTGTGATGATGAAAAGGGGAACTTCTCAGGCAAAGTTAGGTTACCTGCAAAAGAATAAAACTGCCAGCCCATTTTTCAACACAGAAAAATAAGTCCTAATAAATAAGTTGTAAGCTTAACCTTCTATATATATATATGTAGCAGAATTTTTACAACAAAGTCCCTATACAAAAATACAAATTTAACAGCAACATGTGCTCTTCTGATACGTTTCTTAACATTCTCTAGCAGGGAACAAAAGGCAAAGGAATTCAGCATACGTCTATTTACAGTCTTCCCCTAAGAGTAAAACTAAGTCCAGCTAAGGTGACTATATCTCTTGCAGACTAATGATTCCATTTTTCAAAGTTCGTGCCTTCACTCCCTTTATAAATTACTTTAAGATTGTATTAATCTGCATTATAAGTGTACTTTGATAAATCTCAAGAGTTAATTTTAGATCTGAATCTGCTCAAGATGCATCTATTCACATTGTTTAAAAATAAAAAAACCAAGCTTGAAGTGAGTTTGGGTTTTTTCATTTGTTTGGTTTGGGTTTTTTACTATTATTATTTAGGTTTTTCTCTGTGTAAGCCTCCACACCAGAGATTTTAACTCCAATTTTCAGAAAAAAAATATTCGTTGAAATGTGAATAGTTGTACTTTATCAATGGTCCTACACATGTAAAACCAAACAAGTTTAAAATCATAACCATCTGAAGTTACCCAACTGTGACTGTTTGTAGGATATATTCTATAAACATAACACTACTACTATTACCTTACTCAGTTTTGTCCTGAGCATCATAACACAAGACAGAGATCACTATGTTTTTTTCATAGATAAATGGGTGCACAAAGAAATGAGGAAAGTCATTTGCCAAACTAACAGCACATGAGCTCCACTTAGCAAATTGAACAACGTCCAGAATGATTTGTCTTTATAATATTACACCGGTGAGCTGCTTTGGATAAGGCTGCCAGTTGTACATTCTGCAATTTGTGTTCTAGAGGTACCAGCTGTTTTTCCAGACGAAACATTCAACCTCTACCGTTAATTCCAGTATTTCTCAGGGTACTCTTCAGGCATTAAAAAAAAAAAAAAAAAGAAAAAGAAAACTGAACAAACAACATGGTGATTAATTAAAGAAAACAAAGGGAAAAAGGAGAATATACTAGAACACACAATGCATTACGGAATGCTGGAATATTGCGATTGCTTTCTATTTATTTCAACATAATTTTCTCAAACTTTCTTCTGCATCTCTTGTCAAATTTGCCTGTTTTCTCCAGCCAGATGCCTAGAGAGCACAACTTTTGCAACAGGGGTATTTTTCATAACTTGCCTGCAGAACAGAGTAGAACTGTAATCTTTGTAGGTATTAAGTACTACTAGTACTTCAGTAGTAGTAGTAATTTTTAAAGTTTCAGAAGAAGCCAAAAATGTAATCACGTAGAAAAGATGTTCAGCACAGAAATCAACAGGAGATAAGGGTTACTCAAAGTGCAATAATAATGTAATAATAAAACAATAAAAATAATAAACAATAATTTTAAAACAATAACAATTGCATTGTTACTTAAGAAACAAAACCCATCAGGTTTATGTTTGCTTTACTGCCATGGGATATGGAATGAGATAATCCTTCCATCTCACCTGTAATGTGTTTTACAGTCTTAACCTTCGTACTGCACAGCCACACGTGGCTCACAAGTTTAGTCTCGCCAATAAAATTATGATAAAAATTATCTCGCCGATAAAATTAAACAAGGAGAGATTTACAATTCTTCCCCTTTCAGCCGCCATATCATGTTGGTGGGCCTGGACATGCTGATGGCATGTTTAGGTAAACTATGAAGATACTTTGTTTATTCCACAGCAGCCGCGAGCTATTCTGTGGTGTTAGTTTAGGCTCTTCCGAGATGATTGTGAAGAGTCTTTTGGAAAGACTTTCTGAAATTTATATTTACTATTTTATTTTCATTTAGATATAGGTGAAAATATATTCAGACTGTGCCTTTAACATCACCCTTCGAAAGAATGTGTTGTCCTCTTCCCCATGGGATCAAACCTCTGGCTCTGACCCCACATTAGCTGCACTCTGTCTTCAGACAGAAAGGTGACAAAGGTGGCTAACGATAAGGAATTGTATCTAGACAGGAGCAAGTAGGAAGGCCAGAATACTTCAGCCTGGACAAGATATGGCTGGGAGCAGGTGTCTGTGAAATCATAAATAACACGGAGATGGAAAAGCTAGAATGATTGCCTCCTCTCCCTTCCAAGAACACAACTAGATGGCAACAAATGAAAATAATAGGTGGCCAGTTCCAACCACATTAAGTAAAAAGATGATTCTTCATACGATGTGTAAATAAAGGAGTAGGTGTTGTGGGTAAAAAAGAAAAGAGAAGAAAAACTTATAGAAGATTATTAAAGGCAGAGACACCACCTTTGCTGCACAAAGTTCCTGGAGGCTGGAATAAAATTCTGGAGGAGCTTGCTGTGCTCCCCTCTTCCATAGGCATGCTTAAAGATGGTACCTGGGACTGGCAGACCTCCGGTCTGACTCAGAACAGCTGGTTTCGTGTACGCTCATAATATAAACGGGCAAAGCTTCCAAGAACACGGGGTATTTGGAAGCCAAAGGCAGTGGTGGGGAGTGGGGTTTCAGAATAGAAGAAATGCAAAATTTGTAAAAACCAAACAAAAATGTCTATCAAATGTAGAGTGGAACAAGGGTTATAGTTATTGACTATTTAAGCAGCTAATTAATTGTGTGTTTTAATTAGTCATCTATAAGGCTATCTGCTACTGTCATTTTAAACATGAAATTGTCAAATACCTGCCATCACAGAGACCAGAACAGGAAATGTTATTTAAGATTAAAGGGAAGTATTTGTCAACAGTGGGAGAATACAATAGAGAGGCAAAGAGGGAATAAGAACAAAGATGTACAAGTCAGGAGAGGGTGACTGTGTCTTAACATCCAACTGCTACACCACATCTGCCAGCAAAACAAAGAGAACAGGATTTATTTTAAAACAAACCGCTTCCATATGAATGTGAGAGTTGTATTTTAAAACACATGTTGACTCAATCTACCACCACATCCGTGGCGTTCTGGTTACGGACAGAAACGGAGGAAGACAACAGGGACGATATGCAGGACACACCAACGGCGGCATCGTCCTTTGTTCAAAGTTCAGCAAACGGTTGATTCCAAACTCTGTTTTAGCTATAATAACAAAATCCATTTCAGTGACAGCTTCCCCCAGAGAGTGAACTTCCACGTAGACGGCTCCCTCATCACCCTTCATACTAGAAGCTTTCCAGAACAAAAGCAGCAAGGCTCAGTGATAATGCATTACTGGGATGAGATTGAAAAGAAAAAAATGAAACAAACCAACCTTTCCTTAATGAAAAAATATTTTTCATAGTTTAAACAATGATGCCATCTATCTATCTATCCATCAGCTCAAGTTTATCAAAATACATCTGGAGAAGGCTCATTTGGGCACAAGTGGCTTTCTGTGCAGCTAACCAGGGCCAAACTTCCTCTCCATTGTGTCTGTTTTGCTTTCTGTGCCAGTTTAAGAGAAACATCCTGGCAGTTCTAAGCACTTAAGGGAAAACATAAATAATGCATTTACAATATGTAAACCTGTACAGATAAATGAGAAAAACTGAAAGCCATAACATATTTAATTAATGATCAAGAGACCTTAGAAGCAAACCTTGTGCACATCCTGCAATTTTAAATATGGTGCTACTCAATCTTAAATTTACTTTATTATGTCTCTGGATTGAACCACACGCAATGAACTATTTATTTCTTTTAGTTGAAGACCGCATGAAGAACCTGGTCAATATGTTGAGTGTCATTATGTCAAACTCACCACTAGAGTTTAGTGGAAGAATGCCTAAAATATCGATTCTCTTTAAAGGATTTCATCAAGGAAAAATTTCTAAAGAACTCGAACAACAGTTCAAGACTACAGGTCTTTATATAAGACAACAGTCTTATCAGACACTCATGCTCTCAGGCTCCACCATTTTAAACCAAAAAAGGCCCTTTGGAAATACTGTGCAACCTGCTGGCGTCATTCTCTGGCGAGTTCATGAATGTGAATAGAATGGGGAGATATGTTTTGTTTTCTTTAAATAAAAGTAGCAGGTGGGATGACTTAAGATGTTTCAAATGTATTTATCAGTGATCCACTCTTCATAAGGACATGCAAATCCAGACGCTACAGGACTAGCTAAGACTAGTACAGCAGTTCAGCATTGCACGGGCTTGGGAATGTCTCCCCAGTACAGATTTGGACACTTGCAGGCCACCTCAAAATGCATGACGCAGGATGCAGACATATAGGTACATATAAATAGATAAACGTCACAGCCTGTCCAATCCAAAACTTAGAATTAGGAAGAAATTAAAACACCAACAGAAAATAGGACCCATCTATCGACGCAATGGAGAGATTGAGAAAGCAACAGTATTACTCAGGTTGATAAGGAAAACCAACAGTCCACCTGGGGAGGTTTTTTGCTGTCAAGTTTTTTAAGTGTCATTTTAAAGAAAAGGTTTAAGTGATGGGGCAACTAGAATGGTATGATGGTGACAGCGTTATTTACAGAAAGACTCTGCTTAAAATGTAAAAGAAAAAAAACATTTTTCTTACAGTATTTCCAAATATTTGTTTTGCATTTACAAGTTCAAAATACTTTAAGGATTGAGAAGGTCATTTGAAATGGAGCACAGCCCCAGTGGTTGAAAGATAACCAGTGAACATCTGAAGTCTTTCATATTCTAGATATTTACCATAAACAAACATTGTGGTAAATGGACTTAGCCTGTGTTCGGAAAAAAGTGTATATAAACCCATCCTGTTTCCAGTGAGCAGTCACACCAGAATTACTCATCCATGATTTTCTGTGCAGCTGAAGATGCCTACTCAAAGGGTAGTTCCAGGAGAGGCCCTACAACATTTTTGTCTTTCTTCTTCCACCTCAAAAGGGACAATGCAAATATAATTACCTGCATTGTAACAACGTACCTGTTTTCGTTAGGAAAGGACAGTTCACAGTCAATACCTATGTATGAGCTGTGGAGCAGGAGAGGCGGATGTGAAAGACTTGGCGCTGATCACAGTCACAGCGCTTTTACCAGAATGTAACTTCACAATTACTAATTGCTTATTTATCTGATCAAGGTCTCATATTTCCCCTTATTCACATATAGATTAAATAGCTGAAACAAAACCATAGATTACTCTGTCACAGTTGCACTAGTTGTACTTCACTAAATTCTATAAGACAGTCCATACCATTTCATACTATTTCCAAAATCCATCTATCAGTGTTTTCTCTCATTAGATACTCATCTGACTGTAGAAGTCATCTTCTCTCAAAAATGAAATGCTTGGGTTTTTCCTTGCCACG
This sequence comes from Phoenicopterus ruber ruber, assembly GCA_009819775.1. Classification (NCBI taxonomy): domain Eukaryota; kingdom Metazoa; phylum Chordata; class Aves; order Phoenicopteriformes; family Phoenicopteridae; genus Phoenicopterus; species Phoenicopterus ruber. The sequence continues at coordinate 4,423,593 of CM020229.1, read as the reverse complement.
TTGCACAAAAATGCTGTGCTGCACAAGGATACACCATACACTGCTGTCTGGTGTATTTCACAGAATCACTGAATCATTTAGGTTGGAGAAGACCTTTAAGATCATCGAGTCCAACTGTTAACCCAGCACTGCCAAGGCCACCATTAACCCATGTCCCCAACCGCCACATCTACATGTCTTTTAAATCCCTCCAGGGATGGGGACTCCACCACTGCCCTGGGCAGCCTGTGCCAGGGCCTGACAGCCCTTTCGGGGAAGAAATGGTTCCCAAGATCCAACCTAAACCTCCCCTGGCGCAACTTGAGGCCGTTTCTTGTCCTATCACCTGTGACTTAGGAGAAGAGACCGACCCCCCCTGGCTCCAACCTCCTGTCAGGGAGTTGCAGAGAGCGAGAAGGTCTCCCCTCAGCCTCCTTTTCTCCAGGCCAACCCCCCCCAGGTCCCTCAGCCGCTCCTCGCAGCACTTGCGCCACAGCCCCTTCCCCAGCTTTGTTGCCCTCCTTTGGACACATTTCACGTAGAAACAGTCACCTCCCTTGCATCATTTCATTACATACTAGTTTTCATTATCTCATTGCCCTAGAGAATTCAGAAGAAATAATGCTTCAAGTTATTTAATATGTGGAGAGAGTATAGGCTTGTACATAAATGTGTAAATGTTATGCATTAATTTAAAATGGCTTCTCTACTTTATGCGAAAACACAAATGAAGAAACAATGTCCGTTCCAAGAGCTCACAGTGCCATCAAGTAGAGCCTGAGGTGCTCAAATACAGAAGACTCATTAAAAATATCAGTAACTGCATAAACATATAGGATGATTTGAACTGGAAGTGGGGTTTGCGGAGCCTTTGGTAGTGACTTACAGCATCAAGAGGCTTTCAAACATAAAATCAAGAATCTTTCTTCCTCAAGGAGTAACTGGGACCATCCTCCTCTTTTTCTATAAGCTGCTTACATTTTTTCTGCATATGACTCCTGAAAGCCCCCAAATGTTGAAGAGAGTCTAATGAGATGATACACTGCTGAAAACCCATAGACTTTTTGTGTACGTTGTGTTACTAATACAAAGGGGTACAGAATGTATGTGTCTATGCATATGCAAATTTTTCCAGAACAGAGAGTTTCGGGTTTCTCTTGGCTAGGTATGTGTGTTTGCATGCACAGAATTTTAATTTCACAGGGTTTTATTACAACCATGAGTTATTGTGCTATAGCAGTAGCTAGAGGGACTGATTTATCCTCCAATGCCCTTGGCTTGGTATTGTATATCGACTAGCGCTGCTGTCATAAATATATTTGGGTGAAGAACTGTCTACAATTCTGTGCGTAACTCTAAGCAGAGTTAAGGTTTCAAGTGTCACATACAAGTGGGTTTATTTCTGCTGAAAGAAACAGGCAATTATTATGGCCCATTGAGCTCAGATTAAGCATTTCCATCAAAAAAAGAAAAAGAGCCTAGTGCTACAATCCTTGTAAAGCTGTAAATGCATATGGGGACCATCTCATCTTCCATAAAAAATAATCTAAGGTTTTATAGGCATTTCTCCCTCTGCTTTTCTTCTTAGCAAAATATTCCAAATAGGGTAATTTTATTGAGACAAAAAAAGTAGAAAATGACCAAAAATAAAATAGAAACACTGTAAAAAACCTGATATATCAAAACAGTTTGTAGGCAATTATTTCCTTGTGTAAAATGGCTCCTTTAATCAACTGAAAAACCCTGAAGTCCAATTTTCACCTTTTCTTGGTTTCAGCCTAAGATATGTTTTTTTCAGCAAGATTATCTATACTGCTTGACCAACACTGTTACCTGGCAAATACAGTTTTTTGGGGCTTGGGGATTTTTTGAGGTTTTGGCTTGTTGTTGTTTGTGTTTTTGTTTTTTTTTTTTAATTTTTATTTTTGTAAATCGCCTTAGCTACACGCCCGCTGCAGATCCCAAAGATACCCATGTCTCTGAATTTGCCTTCGGCTCCCTGAGTGCACCCAAGGAAACCTGTGGTGCTGCGGCACCGCCCGGAAGCTCCATCTTCTGACACCCCGCTAAGTAAAGGGCCTGCAGCAGGGCCCTGACGCCAGCCAGCACCGCAGCTTGGCCCGTGCTCCCGCATCCGAGCCCGTTACATAAACGGAACTAGTTCCCTGTTTTTTCATACAAAGTTTAGGAACCGGGGGTCTCTAGTATGCCTTTGTGAGAAGTACCAGGAAGACAAAAACTAGCTTATGTTTATTTTGCATCTAGATGATGTGACTCACCCTTGAACGTCAAGGCACTGGTGCATTTATATTGCAGTAACTACAATATTACTTTGCTGAATACTTTAATATAAACTAGGAAAAAGGTCTCCAAGAAAATATTTTTTGCAAGTACCATTCTAGAAAAAAACTTGTGTGGCAAAGCCTCAAATTTAAATTCTGCATGCATGTTCTGCATGTCTTAAAATTCTGCATGGAACAGTCCCATGAGACACTTTAACTATACTTAGTATTCAAATATAAACTCCTCTTATACATAAAAGACTAGCTATAGCACATTTTCTTTCATTTCCCTGCACAACACAGTAAGTATTATTATAAGGAATAATCAGAAGGCAAAGGTGCTGTACTAAAAAGAATAAATGGACACTATCAAAAATGTAATTAAAAATACTGTGATGTTAAAGCAACAACCAGTATAGAATTAAAATGATGTTATAGAATTAAAAGAATGCAAACGCTACCAGACCAAGCCTGGCGTATTACATGTATCACACTGTTGTTTCCTGCAGCATAAATCATTTTTGTTTCATAAGCATATTGTTATTACAGGATTTTACTCTTGTAAAATCCTGTAATAACAATACGCTTATGAAACAAAAAACGGATGTTAAGTCTCTTTCCTTAAAGTCTCTATCCAGAAAAAAAGTTAATGCAGATAATGGCATGAATACCAATTAAGTGATAAACTCTGAAGCTAGTGTAAATATAGAATGAAGAAATCGGATATATTAATTAATATCTGAGTATCGGGTACTGCTATCAGCTTCTGAAATGAATTCTAAGGGTCTGCATTACACAAAGGAGGCAAAAAATCTGATATGCTGCATAGCAGATTTTTTGAAGTAAAGATAATCGACAGAGACAATGACTAAAAACTATAGGCCAAGAACATATAACAAAATTAAGACAGGGTTTAAGTAAAAACTCCATTTTACATAGAATAGTTTCTTATATTTTGAACAGAAAATTAATACTCGTCTGTTAAGGTGCCAGCTAGACTAACTGCTGGTATCTCAAAGACACCTCAAGGAAGAGGAGAGAATGCACGACTGGCAATAAGGATGTCGCTGGAGACAGGCATGGATTTTCAGACAATTACCAAAGCTAGTTACGGTACACATTGCTACTATAGCCATTGCCCTGGGTTATCAGTAAACATCTGGAAGGCTACTTTCTGTGCTCGTGTGCTGACAAAAATAAGTCAAGTTCATTCAGTCACCGATGCTCGACAGATTACAAACCCCCTCAAAACACAGCCTTTCTCCGCCAGGTCCCGTTACTGGCTGAAGGGGCCACTACAGAAGGAACCGGTCTGCGACACAGGACACTGCCAGGTCAGCAAGAAGCCAGCGAACCAACCGATATCCCAACTTTGATTTGTCCCCTTCCTCAGAGTTACCCTTTTTCAATTAAAAAGCTACTCTTTAAAGTGTTATAAAGTGAAAGAGAGTGTTCGTGTATATATATAACATAGTTTAATTTATATGAAATGATCCAAAACATACTAAAATCTCATTCTGCAGTATTAACCTAATAAATCAATCATCAGTAAATTTATCCAGAAGACTTACTTTATTCATCTGCAAATAAAACAGGAAATCCTTAGAATTTTTAACATTAGCAACAATTTAAAGTCTACAATTGTTTTTAACGGAGAGCTAATTAACAGTATCCTACTCTAGTTTAATTTAGTTGGTTGGTCAAGCAATTAGTATTATTTTTTCTTCTTTTTTTTCTTTTTTTGGGGGGGCTGGGGGGATTGGGATTTGTTTCTTAAACAGGTAAGAACCTCTGGCGTGCAAATTTTAAACCTTATTACTGAGAAATAATCCATGCCCATACGATTACATGTGCTTTATATAGATATTCTGGTCAGTAAAACTTGATTGCAAAAAAAGGTGATCACCATGAAGTAAATTAATTTAAAATGATAGTCTGTTTTCATGTATCACGCTACCTAAAGCTTGACATTTTGGTGGATGACTTCACTATTTATGAAACATATATGTGCTATGTATCTTTAGCTCTTGGGAGAGAATTGCAAGGACATAAACGCAAGATGCAAATTAATCACTGGAATGCACACGTTTTCGATAGGAAGTAGGCATCTAAATGTCATTAAAGTCTTTTAAATGATCCCTTTCTGTTTTGTACAGGAAATGCGATGGTAAATGCTGTGCTTGCACACCCCCCCCCCTCCACCCCCAAATCACAAATCAAAATCACAGAATCATAGAATCGTTCTGGTTGGAAGAGACCTCCAAGATCACCGAGTCCAACCGTTAACCCAGCACTACCAAGTCCACCACTCGTACCCTTTCTCGCACTTACCGGTTTGTTTTATAATAAATCTTTGGAGCAAAGCAGAGGTTGCCTTTACTGCACTAATTTATCAAACTGTGGACCCCTCAGGTGATATTCCTTTCCTAAAGCATAGCACAGACACAGAGGGATTAAGCCTTCATGAAGTTTAGAGAGAGAACTTCACACCCTACGTGTCACGCGTAGTAAATATACCCAAACCCAGAAGTGTTTTTTTCCGTTTCTGAATGAATGAATTAGTCCCAGAGAGAAAAAATGTGCACATCCATCACTAGGGCTGTTCCTACTCTTACGGCGTGAGCTTGACCTGCGCTCTGCATCAGGATTCACACCCCCTCTCCGTTACGCAATTCACCTGACCATTTCCGTACGTGCAAGAAGCTTGGCGCAGAAGAAACTGCAGGCAGATATTTCATGAGCTGTAAGACCAAACATGCCATAAGGAACATTTTGCATAATTTTTTACAACTCAGATAATGTTAGTCAGTAAAACTGTAGGTTGTACAAGCAGGCAGCCTGTTTGGCTCTTAGAGCCACAAAACAATCACCTCTCAACGCTGTTGATACCAGTACAACCTGTAAAAATCCTTTCTTGTTTCCAAATTGTACTGTAAATCTTGCATACTGAGGCAGTACTTTGCTCTTGCTTACAGCAACAGAATTGCAGAGGAACTCTACTGAAATGAGTAATTTCAGATTTAGAGATGTAAAGAAGGGTAAGTGTCTTCTGGCAACCATCTGAAGAGTAACTCCAGTTCCTTGCGCTTACAGAAATGATCACAGACGCACTGTGGTTCAGAGTACTCCAGAGATGTGGCAAGGCACTGCCAACGCTTCTCCTGCTTGCACCTAAAGACCATTATGTATCACGGATTTCAATTTGGACTAGATGACCTTTGAAGGTCCCAACCCAAACTATTCTATGATTCTAAATAGTAACGTAAACAAAATCAGTAATGGTTTTTTACTGTCTATTGCCTGCATTATTAAAATGAGTTATCAATTAACAGTTGATTATCTTTTAATATTCATTTAAAAGAAAAAGTTACCAAGATAATTGCAGTGCTAAACACAGCAGTCTTGAGAACAAAATACACCAGTAAACGAGAACAAAGCGAGCATGAATTACCTCATAACAACATTGGCTATATTTAGCCTCAGATGATGCCACTAACAGGAGAGAGATTCAAATTATGGTTTGCCAGGTTTCCTCTCAATGGGATAATACATATGTCTGCAGACTGCTCCAAATTATGAATTTTTCTAGGAGTCCTAAAGTTCCGCCTCCGAGACCTGCTCTGCGGTTCGTGATCACTGCCTACCTGCTCCTCTGCAAAAACGGCAGCCTGGTACATTCTGCACCCATTTCCCCGGGTCAGTGGCCCCTCTGTTGCCACTCTTGCGCTCTGCTGGGGGAGCGTACGGAGTTACGCAGCATGGCAATCACAGTGCTTCAGAGGAACCCTGGATCTGCAGTATATGTTGGGCTCAACTACCGTATACAACACCCGGAATCCCATCTGGCCGTGGAGGAGAGCCATGCTGCAGGAGCTTCCCCTCCCACCAGCACTGACCACGCAGCTTGATAAACGAGAAACACGGCTGCTATCGTGCTAAAATAGTTATGTCGCGCCGTAGCTGAACGTGGCTAAACGTGTGCAAGTCTGTTAGCGATGAGAAGCATCCCACAATAGGAACTCTGCAGAAGTACGATCTGCAAATTCTGTATCTATATTCACACACAGCTAAAGTAACTCTGAATACCCTTGCTCGACTTAGGAACTGTCCCTTGAAGGAATTGTTTTTGAACAGTCAAAATTCCCCTTCATGGGGAGATGCACCTTTTAGGCCTTGGAAGTATTTAACTTGCCTCCCAATTTGTCCATAGCTAGCAAGTGAAAAAGTGAGGGACAAAACCAAAGGTTTCTTCGAGTCTTTGCAGCATTGGTATTCTGAGAGGAAAGTGTTTTGTTCTGCACAATACTCAAATCCAATAACTACATAGGGAAAGGAAGGGCATAGTACCTTAATCTCCTCTCCTAAACAGCTTAACTAACTATAGAAGATGCAGTGCCTCGCATTCAATAACTGCTCAGTGCTTTTACTTGTTCCGAGAATGCATTACAAAGACTGTCAATAAACTTTAATTAGCAATATACTTTTAGTGGCAGTGCTACAGCTTGCTGCAATGAAACATTTCTCCCAAGAATTTCTAAAGCTTTCCTAAAGAAACCTTGACACTTAATAATGAAAGACATTTAGAGATTGTCATATAAGAGCATCCATTAGGGCAGTATATTCTTCTCACTCAGAAGTGGTAAAGTTACCTTGAACAAGTAAGTCTCATTTAAAATGTTCTTTGCTTTTCTGTTAAGAAAATGAACAATCATTAGCAAAAATCAGGTGCAGCTGACAAAGTTAAACATTTTCTTTCACCTTTCAATGACACCACAGCAATGGCCTTACTGTCCTAAAAATAGAAAAGCTGGAAACATTTAACCTTGCGCACGCACACCCATGCTCATTTTGCAAACCAAATGTCATGTTCTTCAATGACCTCCACGATAACAAGCTTGAAATTGTAGCTTCAAAATTCTATTGTATCTATACCTTTTGAAATCATTTTAATGAAGCATTGCATACGATCCTTATGCATGGAAGTGCTGCTCCCAACATCTCTAAAAAACTTTGTGATGAGCTGCCCTGAGGTGAAGTAAACTGTGACCTGAAACTCTGTCAGTTTAGAAGACAGATAGAATTTTTTTACTATATATACGTGAAAGATCTAAATACCATCTCTTTTTTACAATAAATATATTTTCTTCTTCATATAGCTATACATGTCTTCACTTTTCTGCCATATCTTAACCCAGATTGAAAGTCATCAAGGACAAAGAGTTCCATCTACAAGTTTTCTTTTATATTATATATATATTTTATCTATAGCTTCATATACAAGTGGGACAGAGGGGGAGAGGGAAGCATCTCTCCTACTTACATATGTATCTATACGTTTTCATTGTGGCACAGTATAAATCAAATGACTACATTAATAACTAAGTTCAACATCATGTAATAATACACATGATTAATAATTAGCGTGCACAATGCAAAAGGTACGTTTCATCCTCATCTGCACGCGAGCAACGCTCAGTGTGGTGGTGCAGCCTGTGTATTCAATACCGCGCAGTCGCGGCCTCAAGCAAGGTGTCATTTAACTCGCTATTTTTCATTCAGGTTGTTTCCAATGTTTGTAACAACTCTTTGCTGCTTTTACACCTGAACGGATTTTGTAGAACTTACTTTATTAAATTTTGCAATGAGAAAAATATGCAAAATCGAAGTCATTTTCACCCGTCGATTAGTTATTTTTTTCCTCCCTTTTACTTCCAGAAATGCTATTTGCATATACCATCAAGAAGCAAAGTAAAACCAAAGCCCTGAGGTAAGTTCCACAACTGCAAGAGGATGCATATTACCAAAGAGGTGTTGGGTCAAGTTGTCCCAAACTGAAAACCACTCCCTTTTTAGCCAGTCTGCTGCGATACTAAACAATTACTTTCACCTAAACAGGAATAAACACAGTGTCACACAGAAATAATTTGGAGTTCCTCAAAGCTCTGATGTACGTGGTCCTTCGGGGGAAGTAAGAATGGGAGAATTTAAGAGAGAGGAGCAGCGTCGTATGTCCTGTGTGGTTCAATCACATCAATCACCATCTAGTCCAGTGGACTCAAGATCCAAACAAACTCGTTATTTTCAAGTTAGGTAGTCTTCAGGTTTAGCAAATTTTCAAGCCTGGGATTAGTCTACGAGATGAATCGATTTTTAGTGTTATGATGTAAAAGCCCTTCTAGTCTGCTAACTGCCTGAAACACTGAGATCAATTTTGAGAGTAAAACATCAATTACCTCACTTACCGAGACAGGATAAGCAGCAATTAAAAGGGTAGGGAAAGCTTCTCCGCATTAGGTTACTTGTCTAGTTTTTCAGTACATCATAGCAATTGTTTTGACTTCTAATTGCGTCTAGAGACTTGAGTTCAGGCCTTTTACATCTCTGTTATGCATATTCTGAGACGGGGTTGTCTCTTATTACTTAGATGAAAATTCCTAATGTGCCTCAAACAGGCACACCATTAAAAATAATAATTAATTTCCATTGTGAAAAGATACTTTTGCTCGAGAATTCTTAACCTGGCCTCAATTACACTGTAATGGCAATCATGGACAAATAAGTCTAAACTATGGTATTTCTGATATCTAACGCCCATCATTACATAAAGAAGGAAATCTTGCCGGAACTAAGCACCTCTAGTTAAAATACAGCCTTTGCCTTGCATCTGCTGCATGGCATGAAGGTCTCTGAATTTCTAAAGTTTAGGGAGACTGGGGGATAGTCCTGCAAGCCTAGAAACATCTAGGAAGCGGAGAACGCAGAAGGGAAACAGCGTGTGAAGCCATACGGACAAAACTGAAAACAGGTGACGTACAACAAGAGCTTCGGTCAAAATCCAGAGACTCAGAGACAGCAAAAATCTTATTTAAGTGACCAAATAGGCAACTAAAAAGGTATTGCTGCACACCTAGAGCTGGCTACGAGCAGGGTGATAAGACATTGTTCATTAGACATGCCAGATCAACAGCGATGGAAAGTTCTGCAGAGTGTTCAAGTTCACAATGCCCCGGCAGCTTTCTGTAAGCTCATTACCCTCTCCTTCAGTTACTGAGGCACTGACGGGGCAGATTTTTAGGGAGCTGAGCCTTCTGTGCAATCCAGGCACCTGACTAAGGCTCCCAGAACCTGCAGCTGCCGAGCACCGTTGCCAACGGGCTGTGTTGGAGCTGGAGACCCCAAGTCACAGAGATGCTGTGGCTCTAGAGCAAAAAGGTAAAGCTCCGTCCATTTTTTTGAGGGTTATAAAAAAATCACTTTCATTCTAAATAAAGACAAAAATCTGTTTTGAAACATTAGAATTTTCCATAAAATTGATTCTTTTCTTTTTTTCCTTTTCCTCACTCTCAGCCCTCACTGTACCTCTGTCTGGTTCTTGATGAAGATAAAGCCCTCTTGGAAAAAAGGGGAAACCTCCTTCCAGAATCTAACCTTAGCAACTCAGCATAAGTATGACGGGTTACAGATGCAGACTGGCAAGAGAAGCGTACTTCTTGCTCAGCGTATGCTTTGCATTCTAGTAAGGTTCAATAATTCGTTAAAATGACTATACAGCATTCTTCAGTACATGAAGCCAGGCTTAAAATACACCATGGAGATGTCTTGCTTTTTTCCAAAGCCTTTCACTCCATTCCTGAAACACTGTAATTCATACGTGTACATTTAGCAGCCTGGAGACTTGGGACAAAGAATACTGCAAAGAAGGAAAAAACCAACCAACCAACCAACCACCTTTCATCTGTCCAAGTCAGATATATATCAATACTGAGACTTCTTTTTACCTGAAGGGAATAAAAAATACCGTGGTCTTATGAAAACAACAATTTGCAGGCATCTATTAAACAGATTTTTTAATTTCCTGCATATTTTTTATAGTCGTTCTCAGTCACTTGATTCCTAGAGCTGAATCTACTGAGTAAGCAGTATTGTACCACATTTTATAGTGCGCGTGTGTGCGTGGTTTGCATTCTAAGATTCGGGCCAACATTGATTTTATTTCCTCTTAGTATTTTATAGTTATTAGACTGCAATAAATTTTTCTTAAGTCAAGTCTGGATTTAAATATGCAAGCCAGGATGGAAAGGTACTGAATCTATAGCATGCCATAATTTTTTTTTTTTACTGTTACAGTAGTGGGGAGATAACTGTATGCTTAGTTTATATACCAGCTCCTCTGATAAACCAAGGGAGATTTTGCAACACGGGAAACAGACATGCACTGCTGGTCTAGTCTTGCCTTGCACCTTACCAGCTGTTTTGGTTTTTTATTTAGAGAGAACAGTGTTGCCACCATCTGTCTTCAGGAAAAAAATTTAAAAAAAAAGAAAGAAAAGATTTTGCTCAAAGCAAGTCAAAAGCATAAGCAAAATGGGGGTGGGGGATGGAAATCCAAGTCCATAAGCATTATAATGGAAAATGGATTGAATGAAACATGAAATAAACCAAGGAATGAGTTGTTCTGCATTTTAAATTGGTTTGCTATCATTATCTAAACATCCATCTCCATGAGAAGACAGACAGATGAATCTGGCATTTCACAGGGGGTCAAGGAGAGTGGGGAAGGAGGATGAGGGTCACTTTTGTTTTTATTTGATAGTTCTGAAATGATTACATAGGAAATATATCTATAATCTCTTCTTTCTGAGAAGAAAATAAGTTCACCAGTTATATGGGTATTAAAAAAAAATTATTAAAGATTTCATACATTCTTCTTGTACATGTCATGTTCCAGCTTCAGAAACGTGGAACGCCTGGGGCCCAGAGAACAGGAAAAGAACTATTCTTCATTACTAGGTTATATAAAGTCTCTCTGATGTCTGGAATTATTTTCTAAAAATAAAAAAGAATACTGCAGTCCATTTTCACTGCATTTTACTCCTTGTAGTGCCTGATAACCAAGTTTCAAAGCCTGTTTTGGCTCTGTTGTTTAGAGGCAACGAGGAACACATGAATAGTGCTTTGCCAGACATGCTAGAAATTCCCCTTCCTACTTCGCTTTGGTAGTCAGCTCTTACTAAGCTTGAAAACCTCAACTTTGATCAGGATAACACAGATTAGATCTTCCTCAAAGTAGTAAATGTTTTCCTGAATGAACTGTTAGCACCCTGTCATTTCCAACAAGAACTAAACTGATTTATGTGGAATAGAAAATACTGCGTTCTAGTGGAGCTGGAATGATTTTAAGCCTAGTACTAGGCACTTGGAGTTTCGTCCTTTCTCCCTTAATGAGCACTCTCAACTTGCACGTTAAAAAGCAGTCTAGTCCGCTCTCAGTGCACGTAGAGCAAGCATCACTGCGGACGCATACTAGTGAACTAAATTCATGGGCGCACATGCTACCTCACTTAGATGCTTCAGAAGGCCACATCTGGGTCATTCGAGAAACGCCACGTGCACGACTTCAATTAGATGGAAAGAAGAATACAGAACACTTAAAATATTAATATATTACTGTTGATAATCTTGACATGATTTCCCAGTGTTTACTGTACAAATTTCTAAAAGCTAAAAGTTTGTCCCCTGTGACCACCAGTAAAATGTAGTCGCATATATGTTGTGATACAGAATTATGATATACAATACCAGTGAAAAAAGATACCTTAACCACCTATATTCAGTTCTAAGGACATCCCAGAATTGGAACAAATAGTACAGAAACCCTATAAATATATAACATAATGTGCTGAGATTAAGAATCAGAGCCTAAGTTTCAACATGAGAGCAATTCTGGTATTAAATAGCAAAAAAGTTGGACCACCAGTCAACAACCCGTCCCAACGGTACCCAGAGGTACATGGCCCTTTGTCTAGACTGTAAAAGAAACAGGCAGGCTGTCAGCATAACTGAAGATCATTCTGATGACTTTTATTGCTCTGGAAATGTTAAAAAACTCCTTTCTTTTCTTGCTTTCAGGAGTCTGTATTTAAGAGACAAATGCGGCAAATCATAGGAGGGAAAAAAAGAGGAAACATTCTGCTTTCCCTTTAATATCTAGATCATGTTAATTGATCCCAGTAGAGTCCCTCATCGCTAGACTATCTCAATTAGCTCACTGAGTTCTGTGTTTGGATGATCTTGCCTCTGCTAATTACAGATGAAAAAATACTTTGAGGGAGGGTAAAATGCCTCCCTCTTTTCCTGGGGAAAAACATTAACGCCTTCTTTGCACGTACTTGCAAGTCTGTAAAACCTTCTAGGGTCACCGTCTGTGTTACAAGTCTTATTTCAAGAGCACAACATAGAAATTATCAAAGGTAATGATATCGCGTATGGAAAATGGAAGCAACAATATCTTGTCAGTGCGGTTCCACGGAACACCCAGATTCCCATGGAAGAAGCAGTTTCCAAGCATGCTGCTTCACCTCCCAGTCCTATTTGCTATGCACCAAGTTTTAGCTATATGTGAAAAATTAAAAAAAACAAAGCAAAAATGGCATATAGCACAGGCCTTAAGATACTTCAAGGTACCACGTTATTCCTTAATAATGGAATGGTCTACAAAGATATACACACCTATTTAATGATATTAAACTACTAACGGCACAGTTAAGCATTTGCATAAGTTCTTCCGTTATGAAGATACTGTGTGGTTAAGTTCACAGATGACTGGTGGCATCTAGCAACTCCTTTGAGAGAGAAAATGCGTAATAACATTGCTGTAGTCAGTTTGTTGGTTTAGGTCGAGGTCTTTAGGCTCTCCATTGCTACTACAGTCTTAACAGAAAGTGCCTTCGTTTTCCTTAATGTTGAGGTGTTTTAACTTTTTGCCTCAAATAACTGCAGTAATCTAAAAGCGAGGGGGAAAGATATCTGAACTCTTTCACTTCGACTTTACAGAATTATTCATAGCAGGTTGCAAGTCTACCGGGATTACTCAAGACTTGAAAAGAAACCCAATATTTCTATTCCAATATTGCATGTACAGCTTTCCAGCAATTATAAAACACACTGCTCAGTACTTTCTTTAACATAGGCTGGCTTGAAATTAATTGTCCTGGAAAGAAATAAGGTCTTGTAGATCTCATTTGCTGCTGGAACATAACTTGAATACAGTTTTCATGTATTAAAATAATTCCCTAGTGGCAAAGAGAAATGAACAAAGACTCGGGGAAGGCAAGGGTTTGTTCCACAGCAATTATTTACCATCACAGAGTTTGAACTCTGCTTTTCTTTTATTATTACTTTTATGATGGGAGGTGTAAAGCTAACTGTCAACACTTCATGCCATCAAAAATGTGTTTAGAAAATATACACTGTACCATGCATTTCTCAGAAACAGTTGCTATTACAATCTAGCATGGTAGTATTACATTCACAACTTGGCCACCTTTTCTTATTTTTTTGGTTATACTGCAGTATTTTTAAAAGAAAAAAATCTAAAGAACATGAATTTTATTTTCTTCCTACAGAGAAACAGAAAGATACAGGCTTTGCTGTCAGCTCACTTAAGCAGCCTGAAACAAATTTCAGGACTTATTAATCACTTATTAATCTAGTTTTTAATTACATTTTTATATTGAAAACAAACACTTTGAAATATTTAGAAGCTTTAGGATAAATGATCTCCTCAATTTCATCCCTGCATTCCCATTGTAACCACGTGAGGAATCTCATTTCTTTTGTCATTTTGCTCCCCACAGGTGTAATCAACTTTAGAAGGAAAGAAGAAAAGCCCTGTGCAAATACTGGCTGATAGAGTTTCCTGACAATACTGAGAAAATTACATTGCATTGAAAGGGAAACAGAAGATGTGTGCTGAAGACTTAAAGTCTCGGCTTTTCTGCACTAGGGCATTAAAGCGAGAAGGCTGGACGATTACCGATCACACCTGCCCATCCTGCTGCTGGAGCTGACTGCTCCAGAATCAAAGATGCTTAAGCAAGACGTGTAGAGCTCCCAATCTGTCGCAGGAGTTGTAACCAGTACGCTTTAACACATGGGAATATGAATCTGTTTGTTTGTTTGCTATTTGCTTAAATAATTGTCCCCAAGCTTCTCTGCCTCAGCAACTTCTTCAAAGCAAAAAGCACCGCAAGAGGAGCAAAGTTATTTTGCTTATGGAAAAACCTCTACATTTGCATGTAGAAATGGTGCCAGGTTCTATTGAAGAGCCTCAAGAACTACATAGTGTCAAAACCTCAGTCCAATTTATACACCGATGTTTGTATCTGCAAAGTGGTAAATTTACGCAGTTGAAACATAAAAATAGCCATCCAGTACTGGAATTAAAGCAGTCGGTGACTTCCAGAAGGCACAGCAGAATGATCTACAGATCGGTTTGGGTGCTTCCTCAGTGGTTAGGCAGCCATCCATTTCCCCTTCTGTAATTGCTCAAACCCACACATAAACAACAGTCCTTGTACTCCCTGAACGTTGAGCAGCTCTGAGACCAGCCATTTATCTTCCCGCAAAAAAAAAAATAATTGAGAAACACTGTTGACAAGAGATAAGGTGAAATAAACAGAGTCAGGGCTCCACCGCTCCTCCGAACGCTCCCTTCCAAACACAGCAGAAAGAACCAAGCTCCCCAGACCATTCGGCCTGGGGGGGCAGGACCGAAGAGCACATGTTCCTTAAGCAGGAACCTCCGAGGTGCTCCTGCTTGGCCAGCACGGGCTTGTAGCATCCTCCGCACCCAGCTGTGTCTCAAACAAAAGGTCGAGCCACCGGCAAAGTCAGGTCACAATGACAATGGGTAGGCTCATACCCGTAAACAATAAAGTTTAAGTATCATTATTAAAGCAATAGCAGAAAAATCAATAGTGTAAGGAACTACAAGTCTTTCAGTTCTTACTGCTGTGGCAAATGCTCTGTCTTGGTTGGTTGTTTTTATAACAGGTAGATGACCACCGATTCCCACCTTCCGCTGGGGCTCCGGTTGTACTAATTATCACTATTTTCTAAAAACCTGTTCTTCCTCCAGTCAACATGTAACACTGAGCAGACTAAAATTAGTGACCATCGGCAAACATTTACAGAAGTTAACGAAATTTGAATTCTCTAAGGGTCTGTTAAGTATATTATTTTTCCCATCAGGTCTTTAAGCTTGTATTAAGCCTAATTGATTTTCAGCACGGGAAACTAGTGGCTCTCAATTCAGCATATGGCCCTTTCTCCTTGTAGCCAACAGCGAGAGACCAGTTTATAAATCGTTAAAATATTCACAGTTAACTAGATATCTTGCACGCATCTTAATATTCATAGTTTGCTTTGATTAAAATACAGTTTCACATTAATTTAAGGATTATGTTTTATAATGCAGACAAGTTGCAGTGTTTGAGTGCCACTTAACTTACTGTTTAATCAGGAGAACTACTGTGGCACTGGCCGATTAGGCTGGCTCAACTGCCGCCCGCTCAATTTTTCCCCATAATTGCAGGATATACTTTATTGTGACAGGGGCCTGAACAGTGGAATTCCAATATGCTATACATCAGGTTCTCCATTATTGGATTAGCTAGATGTGGCATCATTACCGCTGCACTTTCATGCCTATCATTGATCGCATCGTTCTTTCTATTTCACAATTAATGCAAGTCAGCTGGATTGATCAATCTTCTGATGAGTTTGGGCCACAGTCAATATATTCTTACGGCTCTGTGCTACTGATCTGTATGTTTTATAGCTGTGCCTAAGGATTTGTCATTCTGGCTACAGATTTTCTCAGGGGTTTGGGGTTTTTTTTAGATACTTCTGCTCCCACCTTGCTGCCTAAACCACAAAGTGTTTATGAATTACTCGTGTCACATGAAAAAAAGAGGGAGCAAAAAAGTCACTAAATTCATCACTGGAAAGAATTTTTTTTTTGAAATCGCACTCTTGGTTGGCTCAGTAACAACCAGTCCGATAGCTGCATCGTGCACTTTACAACACCTAGCTTCCGAGGAAACGCAGAGATCTTACAGGCCCGCAGCCATTTCCACATCTTGTTTAGGCATGCCAGCATGTTCATGAAATGTGGAAATATGTTAATAACTTGACTGTTAGCATTTTATGACAATAGTGATACTTCTAATAATTTTTTAAAACTTACTCTTCTTCCAAAGGGTAGGTAAATTTGCAGAAAAATCTCTCTCCACAGTGGGAGGGAGAACGAAATGATGGGACATTGGGAGAAATCCTGAGCCACAATATTTGCTTAATACCAGTCTTCTGATACTGTGTGCCACAAGCATCATTATCCATATTTGAAAATTTTGTCTACAGAGAATATTGAGTTACTGTCATTTTCTAATAAAACACAGCCTATACACAAAAGTACAGTTCCGAGTATTTTTTTAATAAATGTCTTTTCTCTGGCTACTACAGAATGTACCCAGATCCATTCCTGTATTTTCTTTTAATGTCCACCAAAAGTGATTTATATGTCTTTTTGAAAAAAGACAGACAACCAAAACTTGAAAGGAGCGAAGTTAATGCTGGTGCACTATTGTAGTTCCATTTTCATTCATCTACATCCTAGCCTGAGGTACATTATGAGAAGTCTCAATTAACAAAAGATGCCAAATTTAAATATAATAAAATGAATGAACTGAAACTTGGACAAAGGGTAAAGAATTATAATGAACACATTCAGACTAGAGTTTGGACTTTCTGGACTAGTTTGCACATTACACAGAGAATGCACTCATTAAATGAAGACTAATTGCTTTTTTCCATCACTCTGTCTCGTCTGGTTGCCAATGCCAGTCCTGGTGACAATTGCGAGGTATTAGCAATGACAATTACACTGTGATTTGGTGGCAGCGATACCACATTTTTAAACACCTTTTTTTTTTCTTGAGGAATCTAAATCTACAGATAAAACACACTGATAACTAAAATCATTAAAATTACTTCCAATTAGAAAAGCAAAACAACCCCGAAACAGTTTTCTGATAAGCCCTGAAAATACTACCGAGAAAAGACGAAAAAGAAACACTCTGTTTGACAGCCGTAAATGCTCCGTTCTATATAAAATGTGTTTTACTCAAAGCAAGTGATGTGTTTCCTTAAACATCCTGGCTTTGAAGAGAGCAGGCATTTTTGATTATCCATACATATTTCAGTTCCACTGAAAGTGCTTTACCTAAACAATTTTCCATTATGTTTCTAGTAAATTTGGAATATTAAAGACAGAACTGCTGCCTTAAATTGGGATAATATAAACCAACATTGAACTGTTACGTAGCTTTCAAAAACACTTTTGAAATCAGGGAGCAATCCTTTCCCACTGAAGTGTGGGTGCCTTGTCACCAGCGCCACTCAGACAAGGACCACTGCCAGGAATCGTTGTTTTTCTCCTTTAAGAATAACGTGAACCGAGAAACATGCCCAATAATTTAAAGTCTATTTAAGTCTTAAATTAGCTCATGAATCTATATTTAGGCTACCTACATATATGGCCTCATTTTCAGAAAGGCAGAGCACAGCAGATCTTAGCAAGTCGCTGTACCTAAATGTGCTCACAACTTTCAAAAATCAGGCCGTTATATTTAGATGCCTAATTATGGGTGCAAGATTTGAGTGAACTCAGAATTTTAGCCTAGATGAGCGTAAGTTACATCACAGTTGTTTGGAAGTTGCTTTAAGATATGACACACAGATAGCTCGTATTCAGGTAAAAGTGAAAAAAACCCCTGATAATTACACATATATTGCAATTTAATATGTAGGGTGCTTATGGAGCAATAAATCTTATTTTATTTCTGTTAAAAAGACTACAGTATTTATAGCTGCAAAGGGAAACAAATTAACATTCTACTTAGTCCTCTTGCCAGAAGATTTACACTACACACAGAAAGTTGTGTTGCTGCTCAGTTTCAGGAAACTGAGCAATGAGATACCAAATAAAGACATTCCTAAAAATCAAGTAAGAATGATGGTGTGTTTGTAAAGAAAAATTTTTCATATCTCAGGTATCTTGGCTTTAATTTACCTTACATTATATTTCACAGGAAATTGGAGAGCAATCCCAAATTTTGCAATTAAAAATGAAATTTTTAATGTTAACTAAAAGTCCATTGTTAGAGGAAAATATCTTCGCTATTAAAAAAAAAGCTACCTTTTAAATTTGAGGTGCTTTCTCCAAGTTTCTTATCTTTTGTTATTCATATCTTCAAGAGGGAATCAGCTGCTTTCTTTTTTTTTCTATATATTCACCAAACGACGTAGTCAATGCTGGGCAAAATTTATACTAAAATGTTTTGGTTTTGACATTGCTGTAGCCTACTGTAGTCTCGTCAGCCTTCCAAACAGAATCTTCTGGTTTTCTTAACTAATCCCTTTTGAAAGAAATTATGGGCTACATATGCCTATTAGTACTGCACAGATCTCTTTTCGTACACTTGCACAGAGCAGCTAAACTTTATTAAAACTCTCAGTGAGAACAAGGAGAGGCCAAGCCCTCTGCGTAATCCACACATGCAAATCACTGGTTTTAAGGTGATCTTTAAAAACAGAGTGTGAATGCTAAAGCGTGTGGTTTTCTCTCTCTCGCTCTCTGTATTTTTGTGTATCACTTATGTAAATGTATTTATATGTATGTTTTCAGGAATACAGCAGAAAAAAACCCCAAATACTAAATTCTTAGCTTTACTGTGATTTATCATCTTTGTCATGCGCTTGCGCACTTAACACCATTGCAGTCTTTGAGAAATCAGGAAAACAGCAGAGTGCACCAGGAATTTAGATGGATGTGAATTCAAACAGTCATTTCCAAGAAAACATCGCACAGTTACACAAACTGAAATTCTGTCCTCAATTACTGTATTTGTAAACAAAACTCGCAATAAACATTTCCTATAGCCATAAACCCTAATTCGTCTTTTACAGTAGAATAAATTAACCAGATATTTTTGCTTTCAAATTGCCCATGGTAATCATAGGAAAAGAATACTGCAGGCAGAAGCATTTACATTATATATAAACGAAGCACCCCCCAGGCCAAACCTGGTGGGTTTTTCAGTCCTTGCACAGGCAAAACGCACGGTCAGAACACACACACGTGCAGGGACCCGCACGCAGCTTAGGTAATGGGATACGCGGTCTCACCTTCTGTTTCTACCTCCCGAAGTAAACGTTTATCACATTTTCAAAGAAAACGACTTGCAAGTAATTTATGAGGTAATACACATAAACGCTCCAAGCACGGGAAAACACAGCTTTCAAATAATGCAGAGAAACCTGTGTCTCTTAGGACGTTAAAGGTATCGCCAGGTTTTCCTTTGCAGAGGTATAGGATAAATACTATAAAATGCAGCAGAAAGCATTAAGTAATCTATACTTCCTTCTGAATTATAGATGTAATCAAAATGAGCAAATACACAACATCAGTCTTCACCATGCTTGTCTTCCTATAGAATTTAAGCTGAAGCTCAGGCTTTTGCATTCCCTGGGTTTTATGCTCTCTCCATTGTTTACCTAAGAGATTCTGAGTTTCATAACTATCATAACACATCATAAAAAAGGTATAAACCTGGATGTTTCTCTTGAAAGGCGTATATCAAGTTTCCACCAACAGCAGCACCTTGAACAGTTTTTGATTCCAGCTTAAATTTATATTTCATTGCTTATGTTTCAACACCATTTTTATATTTACTTAACGTCTTTCTAAAGGCAGAGCCAGCGTCATTAAATCAGAAAGCAGAATTCTGTTGCAGAAATCGTAATCATTACAGCTTAACCTAAAACTGCTAATGCAGGCTTTTCTTTCGTCTAATTTTGCAGACAGAAAGGCAGTTTCCTGTGGCTCACTGATCCCGACAATACCCCTAGACCAATTCCCATGATTCCCCCATCACGGGCAGATATCATTTCAACAGATGTCAAGAACAGCTAAGTGCACTTAGGCCTATTTGTTAAATTCCTAGGGGGAGGTAGATTGGCGAAATTCATCCTGTAATTAAACCGCATATTTCTTTCAAGCTGCCTCTTCCCTCTTCCCTTCATAATCCCTCTGCCTCGCATCAAATCATTTAGGCACTTATTGGCTACAATCAATACAATATGAGATACATTAATTTAGTCCCTAGGAGATTTGCTGGGAATAGGCGGTATTGCTCCGCAAGCATTCCGAAACGTTCATGCGAGCGTGCTATCAACTGTAGCAATAGAGCACTTATAGTCAGCATAGGCAGATTTATGACAATTCCATACTGTGTGCCCACAGCTCTGGTCCGCAGCCAAACATACATAAATTGGACTGAAACGGGAAACACTACATATATTACCTAATGCACACAAACGCTAAATAGCGCAAATCACTGAAGAGTTGGAATGGTTGAACAGAATCTGAACAATTAAGCTCAAGCTTTCCATATGTTCAAATACCCCTTGTGCCTCGCTACGGAGAGTGAAATAGGATTGGAAAGAAACATTAACGAGGGTTCTCATTTACAGACACGGACTTCAAAGTAACATCTCTCACTTATATTTATAGCTTGCCTTTTAACTTGCACGTCCTCCTGCTACTGAATTGCTAGGATTTGGTTGTGTCTTCAGAGAAGTGAGACAGGATGAAGTTACCCATTTTTTGTAGAAAGAGGATAAAAAATAATTCTGAAATGAGGCTACATTTCATTTTTAAGGATATACTATTGCATTTTTTATTTAGAAGCAAATATATAAACCAAGTCCCTAACATGTAACTGTGAAACTGAGGACTTAGAAATGTCAACAATAAAACATATCAAATGCTTCATAAATCCTAAGCATGCAATGCATTGGGAAGCTATCAATACGTACACCAAACAATATGCCATTTGCAATCAAAATTATATTTGTAACAGTAACGGTAAGTAAAATTGGTAGACACACAGATTACTAACGTGGTAGGCTAACCTGGGAAGTGAGGAAAAAATATAACATCCAAGACTTAATTGTATTATTTTGCTGCAACTGCAAAACCATAATCAAACATAAGTTCTATTACATGTACATAAGTACATAAGTGTACTATTACATGTATTTAATTTTTAAAGTGGTGAACTAATTAGAAAGCCTTTGTCTCCATTTTACAATGATGATCATTTATAATTTTCTGATTAACAAATTCTCATTTAGATTGCGTTGTACTGTCTATTTGAGCCTGTTTCCTGTGGAAGCACGATGAAAATGGTTGTCTTTGGGGCGTGGGTACCGTTTTTGCAGACGCTGAGGAGGAGAGGAGTGCACGTGAGCAACTGCAGGCAGAGGGGGGTGAAATAATGAAGCTGTGGGAAAGACTGAACAGCCTCAGCAGCACAGAGGTTTCAGATGGGCAGCAAACTCTGCCATGGCCCTGGCTCCGGATGCTCTCGTTAATTTGTATTCCCAAACATTTATTTCACACGTTTTGCTCCCACTCCTAATATACTTGCATGGTTTCATGTATTTAAGATTTGAAAGGATGATTCCCTTCACTTCCTTTTTTTTATTTCTATTTTACATATTTTTTTGTTTAGGGGGTGACAGCTATTGCTTTACTACCTAAATGGAGCAGGAAAGGCTCTTGTACTTCACAGGTTCTCCTGTGACCTATAGTATATCACAATTAAAACAGTCACAATGCATACAGGAAACTTTTCAACTGCAAAAAAAAAAAAAAGTTACAGGTACCAGGAGATGACCATTCTGTAACGCAATGAAGCTAGTAAACTCTAGGAAAAAACAAAACAAAACAAACGCTTCAAGTGTTTTAGAAGGGATTTTCATTCCTTTAAAACACACTATTTCTCTTTGAGTAAAGCTACTTCCTAGTTTAAATTGGTAACGTCAATCCCAGTTTCAGCACAAAAAAATTGAGAAAACATAACCATTTTATAACCCTTCAAGTTTACGAGGTTAACTTGAACAGAACCTTGTCTTTCTAACTGGAGAAGAAAGTCGGAACCATTGCCTTTTATACTGATGACTATTTCACTAACTTAAAGCTATTTCCCAGAAATTCACTTTGGACTTGGTACCATTTCCTTTTCAGGAACTGCTTAACCAGATGATGTGTAACTCTCAACGCCACAACTTCATAAAAGAGTCAGACGCCTTCTGGACTCACCTTGTGCCCGAGCTTTCTTGGAGCATAACCTGCAGCCAAAGGGGCACCTCCGCATTATTCCGATTCAAACTCACCCGGTTTCCTTTTTTTTTTTTTGTGTGGTGGTTTTTTTTTGTTTGTTTGTTTTTGTTTGGGTTTTTTTTTTGGCACTGTTTGAAAGGCATGGTCTATTCCTCATTCATCTCTTAGAAACAAACAATTTCATGGACATTACTCTCATAAATGCTCTCTATTGCCCCATCAGGATCGGGTAGGAGCACGGATCATATTCAGATGAACAAGAATGTTCAGAGCAGTACAAAATAAAACACATCAATGGACTTCTCTGTCCTTCTCCCACTTATGAGATGGTTTCGGGGGGGAAAGATGTAACCTTCTATTTAGGGGGCCAATTTGTTATTCCCTGGGTGAATTTGAAAAATTTAGACTTGGAGACTTGTGTTTCTTTCAGAACTAATTGAAAGGAGAGTTATCTCAAAGCACATTATATCTTCTCATTCAGAGTGCTTAAGTAAGTTTTTACTGACATGAATACAGCTTGTACACTCCACATTAATATACCAGCAGCCTTCTGATTTTGCCAAAATTTGGAAGAAAGAAAGAAAGAAAGAAAAAAGTCTTGCCTAAAAAAACCCGCTGAAAAAAAGGAATACAGTGCATACATAAAACATGGAAATATACTGCCTTAACCTCACGTCCCTGTGACCTACAATTAAGCATTCTAGAAATTAAGAAATTAATAAGAAAAATATGTTATCATCCAGCAAATACCTTTATTATACTTTAATTCATTAGAAATATTTTCAAACTCTCCCTGGGGAAAAAGTACAGTTTAAAATTGCTTACATCTGTCTTAAAAGCTGAAGTAAGCTTTTCTGTTTCATCTTTTATAATCTTATTTTAAAAGTTTGCAAAAACTGCTGACTTTACACTGCAAACAGATAATTATTCCAAATGTCTTTTTTTTTTCTGGTATTTTTCTAGGTATACCTAATTGTTGTCTACCTTTTTTACATTTTACTGCTGGATGCTGTGAAGATTTGCAAGCAGAAAAAATCCAACACAAGAAAACCCACACTGGATACACCTGCTTAACGGTGATAATTAGGTTACTGCTAATTCACATAGCTGTTACTGCAGGCTGGGTAGGTAAATGACTAAGGCAGATCGCTTCAGATCAAAAATAATTAGCCCGAGTTTTTTAATATTACTTTTAGGACAACAACTTCATTCCATCTGCTTTTTTTCTTTTTCCCTTCCTTTTTTTTCCCCAGATAGTAATTTCATAATTACTGGCGTAGCAAGGGAGATAACTCTTCCATTTAAAGGAAACTTCTGCTTTCACATTTCTTCTCTTCAAACTGTTCCTAATTTTAGATTTCCTGATTTGCAGGAGGGCAAAGGAGGAATAAGTATTCCCCTGAATGCTCTCCCAGTCTCCAATAGCTTGTGCTTTTGAAACTTCTTGGTACATTTTTGTGTTTAATATTTCCCGATGGGCTTCTTTTCCATGAAATTCTCGAGTCTCCCTCGGGACCCAAGTAAACATTTAGCATTTGCAACATGCTGTTGCAAGAACTTCTACATCCGCATATACACTGCAGGAAGTGGTGCCGCCTTTTGCTCTTTCTGAACCTGACACCTGCTGCCATCACTTCATGTTCTCTATTGGCAGTGGAAAGACCAGAGGAAAAAACACCACCAACCCCCCTCCCACTCAAATCCATCTTTGTCCATCTTTTCCTTATCACCCATGATTTTATAGACCTCTTTCAGATTTCCCATAATTTTTTTCCTTTTCTGGTTGGTTGTTTCTACTCAGCTCATGTTCATCATTTTACACACAAAGTTTGGTTTGCCTTTTTCTCAGGCTTCAAAGTCCTCCTGCAATTTTTTTGCTGATCCTTATCTTAAATATTCTAAACATCTCGGTATCATCGGGAAACCTTGTCACTAACGATGTCTCTTTCAACAAGTATGTTGAACTGCATGGGTCCCCGTAGACAACCTCACACCACTGTGAACACTGACCATCAATCATTTTCGCCTTTTCATCTTTAACCATTATTTTTGTCTACCTCAGGACCTTCTACTTTGTCACAAGGCTGCAGAGTTTCTTTGGAGCCTTTCATGAGGGACTTTACCAAATGTCTTTTGGAAACCCACGCAGGCTGTATCAACATGGATATTCCTTATTTATTATTTCAAGCAGCACTAATAACTTTGAGAGTCATAACCTTCCTTTAAAAAAAAAAAAACCAAAACATTCTGATCCTTCACCTGTATGTCATATTTAACAATGTTTTCACTAATTCTCTTCCTTACTACACTTTCTTCTAAAAATCAGCAACACAAAAAGGGCTGATATTGCAAGTAGGAAAGGTAGAAATATGTTTCTGGAAGTGGAAATATTTAGCCGAACATGCTAACACTGAGCTTTTTTGGCTCTCATTTACTTTATGCCTGTCATCTTCATTTTCTCACCCTTCTTCACCTTTTGTTTGGGATAAAAACTATTAGCAGAAGCAGGGATGGCAGAAAAAGGACTAAATTATTTCTTGCCTTTAGCAAGAGGTGGCAAAGAAGCATGAGAAGATGGAGATGACAGGACTTATATTTGCATCTTCTGGGGAACCTGTCATTATTTTAGAATTAACCTGCTTTTGTCTCAATCCAGACCCCGTACCACAAGAGCACATTCTTCCTTTCACTGTTCCGTACTCATTCATAGCTTGTGGTATGCCATATAGCATGTCAGACACTTAGTAAGGTGTTTTACACAAAAAAAGATACACAACATACAAGCAAAGGCAACTAACTAAAATCGTATGGATAACTCGAATTCTGAGATGCCTGCCTTATGAGTATTTTACTTAGCACCTTTGTTTTTATTTTAATATCTTACAGCTAGCAGGAATGTTGCTCATTATAAATGAGGACACTTATTCCCTAAAAATCGCCCTAGAACTATATGAAAAAGGCAAAAAATAGTCATAACACGTCAAGGACTTTCAGTGATTATTAACTTTCAGTCATTATTACGCATAACTGTATTTCAGTAGGTTAGCAGAGAGGGAAAGAAAGAAATTTTGTCTCAAACTAAGATAGTCAGTCAGTAAATCTAATAGCAAATAAGTGAATAATAAAAAAAATTGTAAAACACTGAAATGAAACGTGATCAAAACAGCAAAAGTACTGAGAAATAGAGGAGTTTTCTGTGAACCCTTATTTTGTTTCAGTTCAATTATCTTCTCTTCCAGCTATCATCAGGTATAACAATAACTTGCCTCTTTATAATAATTACATACTAACTGCGATTGGAACAGCCCGAAGGCTCAGATTTGGTTACACCTGCAAACTAAATTATTTTATAAGTATTATTAAAAGCAAATGAAGGAAAACTAGGAGAATAAGATTAGCATTATATAAAGCAACACTACTCTAGAATGCATTAGGAAAATGAATAGCTCTCCCTTTAAAACAAGAAAATACGAAGTTAAGAAAGATACATCTCAGACTACTACTGGCAATAGGTTTTGTGCCTCTGTATACTTTTATTCTAACATTTCATTCCATTATAAAAGTGAGAATATACTGTCTGTTTACTGTCTTTTTGTGAAAACTATTCAGACCTTTTTTGTTTCTAGACACTAGTTAGAAATCTTGGCTGTTAAACAGTAAACCATCCTCAGCCTGACCTGTAAGGCTGTCTCATACAATCATAGCTACTATTATTTCCCCTGTGATCATACAACCTAGATAATATGTCAGCTTTATATTTGGAAAAGCCTGAATTCAGCCTTAATTTCACCAAAATTCATTATTCAATATTTTGAAGCTGCATGTTTAGGTAAGGCCTTCCTCCACAACGAGAAAGCAGAAATTCTCATCCTTGTTAACGCGGCACCTGCCCGCACTGCATAATGCAGCACCAAGACAGACACAGACTAGTTTTAAACAGTCTTGGTTGTCTTTATAGTGCCATGTAGTTCACAGAGACACTTACCAGGGTTTTAAAATCATGGTTTTGTGCTTAGGCAGTTAGCCCTGCTTAAAACGGTCCCTCTTCCCCTTCTTTTGTTATTTCAAGAAAGCCCTTTCCCTCCTTAAAAGACTTAAGGCCTTTGCTGTCTCTTGTAAGATTATTCCTTCTTTCCACTTTTTGACATCCGTTTCCTTTCTTTATACTTCTCCGCACTCACTCACTCTGCTCCCCTCTGGTTTCTCCCATCTTACGACAAACATCTAAGATCAAAAATTCTGCTTGCTGCATTTCTATGTACCTCTTCAAACCTGCTGAATGCAGTATTTACAATCATCTCATGGCGTTTCCCTTTGACAGTTCCCATTCTGTTCTCCCATGCGATCCATCTGTTTAAGGAAATGTGGTTGGCAAAGCCTTCTAATGAATGCTTTCTAAGCCAAGGCTAAAAGCTAGTACTTCATGTTCATACTCATCTAATCTGTAAACCACTTTCTGTAACATCAGCCAGACAGCTGATCATAATTCCTCATGCAATTACCCTTTCTCATTATCTATGTCATCTTCTTGTCTACTGTCAGCTTTTTTTAGGTGCTCTAAGAGGTGCCTGTCCTTGCTTTCCCGCTCTTTTTCCTACACATCTTATCTTTGGCCATTTATCACCTACAAAGACATTCTCGTATGACTCATAGGGTCATCTCTCCAATTTACACATTTGAACTAAATCTTGTCTTTGTCGCATCTCCTCATGGATATCTAACAACTGCTTCAAGTTCAAAACAGAACTTTATTTTTTCCTACTGCCCACTGGCTTCCAGGCTGTCCTTTTTCAACCTTCCATAAATTTATCATCTTGAAATCCTGGCAAAACTTCCGGATTTTTTCTGTGTGACATTTCTAAGATCTAGCACTTCATATCCACAGAGAACTTCAACTCTCACCTGACACTTCATCACACCATTTTACAAGTAACATTTTCTTCCACCTTGGCTGTTTTTCTGTACTCACAACCTTTTAGATTGCTGCTGCAAACATGGTTTTGTGAAATTGTTGTTTAGACCATTTCAGCCATCTTTTTTGCACCTTCCCTCCAGCCCCTCAGACAGTCCTACCTCTTTCCACATGTCTCATGAACAGAAGAATTATCAGTTTCCCACCTTCAAACGGCCATTGCTTATTTCTGACATTTCAGATACATGCTTTTTTGCTTTTCTTTCATGCTGCCCCTTACACGTGCTGAGCGGTTTCATTCCCCGCCGCTCAATCTCTCTTTGCTTCACTTTGCTGTGGTGGCTACCAAAACCTGACACACGGGTACCCTGAATAGATGTTAGGTAGTATGATGCTTTACTATTTCTTTGTATTCCCTTCTTCCAAGTGTCTTCAAAACGAAATTTGTTGAGCAAAGACCGTATTTCATTTTGGACTTTTCAGCATGTATTACAAGGGGTCTTTAACACATGGCTAGACATCCTTGGCTTTATAGTCACACGAACAAGCAAAGAGCAATAACAATAAACTACCAAACGATTTAAGGAACATACACTCAGAAGTTAAACAACTAAAATTTAACATAATTAATATTCATTAAGGTACTTTTGAGTATTTGTGTAGGTTGTAAACTAAAGCATTCTTTATTCCTTGAAAAAGTGATACAACATGTATCACTGAAGTCACGGTAAAAGGTTATTATATAGCCAAAGAGATGCCTAGTAATTTGTATTTGTCTCTACTCCACCCTTTCCTGACATTTGCACCTTTTCTCTTTTCCCTTCTTCTTTCCCATTCTTAAACTCTTGAAATGATTTAGGCTCCCCTCTCCATAGCTGAAAACCTGATACCAATTAATTCGCTTGCAATGCTGAGATTTTTGGGAAGATGAGGAGAAAAGTGGAAAGGTGCTATACTCTAAAAGCTTTAAACGTTATAGTCAGGATCATTTGTATCATTTTGCTGTCATGCTGACTCTCATCCTTTCTGTGATGTATTGTTTTGCCAGTTTCTAAATTATTGATTTTAATCAATCACTCCACGCAGTCCTACAATCAATCGAAAGGTACAGGAGAAAAAAAGGTAGCTCTTAATCATTATTAGTTCTCTGTTCAAAAGAACTCTGGTTTAACTTTTGATCCATATACTTCAGACAATGTAAAATCTATTTGTTTGAGTTTAAGCCTAATCAGTGCTTTGTCTGGTAATTAGGCAAACAGGATGACAGCAGTACTGGAGAAGTTATAATGTTTCCCACAAAAGAGGGTAAAATCACCTCACTTATAATGATGTAATGGACAGAGATCACCAATATCCAAATTATACTTAAAAAGAGATCTTGGTGTGCTTACTTGTCTGAACCCAGCTGCTGGAGGGATCCACCTTGCACATATATATATATATATATATATATATATTTTCTCACTAGTGAACGCCCACATTCTCAGTCCAGACTGGGGAGCAGGATGAGGCCATTGGTGCTGTCTATGTTCATTTGGGTGCTCTGAGTATCCGTGATCCGTGTGGCCGACTGTGTATATACGTGTATATATACACGTGTATATATACACATTCATGCAGTGTGTGTGTGCGCCTGTTGGAATAAATCTTCAGCCTCACTACTGGTTGGACCTGAGGATATGGTGCGGCAACAGCCTCACCTCTTGGGTTGTTGGCTCTGGCATGACATATTTTCCTTTAACAGTTGATATCAAGTTTTATTTTAAAAATTATATATATAAATATGTGCAAAACATACATAAAATACATAAAACAGCCTACTTTTACTCTCTTAAGACAAATATCTTTACTTAAAAAAATCCCTTTTATTGTTACCATGCCTCCTACCTGAGCTGCTAATAACTTCTAACTTACGGCGCTAACAATACGTCACACTCATCTCTTTACGTACAAACATTACCTGTTACTCTTGCTTAAGAGAAGTGAAACTATAGAACTGTATGAGCACACACAAGCACGTGCCAGATTTATAAATGAGGGAAAGGGTTCCCCAACCAAATGGAACAGTGACCCAGCTACGGAGAAACTCGAGTGTATTGTGCCGCTGTGATTTTTCTCGGCTGACATATCTATTCCAATGCTCAGACACAGAAAGCCATTTAACTCTGATCTATGGAAAGAGCCTGTCAGCCAGGGCCTGGGTCACCTGAAAGCCACCGGAATCACAAGAAAAAAATCAGTCCGTTTGGGCAGTGGTGTAATCACGATCCTGGTCAACAAAATGAGAGTTTGATTGTGTTGGTTTGATTTTTGCATGATGTTCATGCTAAACCTATACCTTCCTCGTAAAAGCAAGATCTGTGGCTTTCCTGGGCTTAGGCATTTTGTTATTCAGGCTAGGACAGAAAATTAACAGTTTATATCTAATCCACCAACTCCCAGTAAAAATGCTCTTTACTACCTTTGAAAATTAACAATAGCGTGAGGAATCTCTCCCTGGAGCTGACGTTAGGTTTATGATGAAGGCTGGTTTGCTCTGAGTTCTTTCGGAAAAACAAAACTTTGATAAGAAAGCTTAAACTTTGGGGGCAAACTGGAAACCCTAATAAAGTTGGTGATAGTTTCTGTTATTAACTGAAGCATATTAACAGCATTATGTCCTAGGATTACATGATTAAAAGAGCCACTGTCAACTGCCTCCTGCTGCACACTTACACTTTAACAACAGCTGTTTCCTACAATGTTTCTGGGAACATAAAAACTCATTTTATGACCAACAAAGGGTGGATTTTTTTTTTTTTTTTTTAAACATGACTCTATTATTGTGAAATTGTGCTAGTATCAGACAGTCACAAAAATGTAATTTTAAAGGCATACTACCACTTCAAATTTTTTTCTGTCACTGTGTGCTAGTTATGTTTCATATCTTAAGATATAACGAAAAGAAATGCTTGAAAACAGGGTTAAATACCTGCAGGATATAACTTCATAGCATTAACTCTGATTATAAACATAAAGGTAA
The DNA here is from genome assembly GCA_009819775.1 of Phoenicopterus ruber ruber. Lineage (NCBI taxonomy): Eukaryota > Metazoa > Chordata > Aves > Phoenicopteriformes > Phoenicopteridae > Phoenicopterus > Phoenicopterus ruber. The sequence continues at coordinate 4,393,369 of CM020229.1, read as the reverse complement.
CTGATGCATTGTAATAGAATCTTCTTATGACCCAGGCTAAGACCGTAAAATGTAAAGCTTCATACTGTGCTCACCGTGTTCAGTTAAAAGCAGAAAACACAGTGTTGCATTTTCACTGTCATCAGCAGAACTGCCATCCTTTCTCACAGGGTTCTCCAATCCGTTCTGGCACCTGAGGCATTGGAACAGTTGGTGGGAAGAACTGAAACTGTGACGAAGGGAGTCTTATTTCAGATTTACAGTCCAATCACTCACAAAATCTGCCAATTCATTTTATGGCATGTACTGTGAAAATTCATTATTTAATATGAACCTAAAAAAAAAAAAAAAAATCTACTGATGCAGTACAGTAGCTTGACTTTGAATTAGAAAAGAACAAGTAACACAGTATGTGGTGTGTTTAAGCTTGTAGTGAGGTAGCCCAGCACATACTTAAAATATCCTTTGTGTGTTTCAGTCAAGCATAACATTTATTCAGCCAACAAGTGGTTCTATTTCAATATTTTTTCTAAGTATTTTTTATGTGACTACTATATATGTACAGATCTATGTATGCGTGTGAGCTGTTAAAAGAGAGTACAGCAACAAATGACTAGCCTTAGGTTAGAAATAGTTTCTATTTCAAATATTTTAAGCTCAAACTTAGTTATTTCAAAACTTTTCAGATATCAGTTCTTAAAGCTCAGAAGTAAAAGACAGAAATTCATTTAAAAAACCCGACGCATTTTAACCCATCAGTTCTCAGCTACCGGAAATCATAACCGCTCAAAACAGGTTAACTCACACAACACCTTTTTTTAATTTACAGCTAGCTGACTTAGGAAAAAGAAAAATACACTATAGGGACTGTGGACCCCATAATCATGACTGTGTCATGGGATACTGATGCTAAGTTAGAGCTACTAACGCTTCCCTCTCCTCCCCAACATGGCTTGGTTGGCTTATGCTCCAAGAAAGGCAATCTCCATCTTACAGACCTGTCACATGCTAAGACAGTAACCGAGAAAAAAATTAACTTACGCTAAAAGAAAATATCGGGATGTCTCAAGGTATGTTTTCTACTTGTATCCAGCCCTGTTGACTCACGCTGCAGAATCAAAACTGCAGTATGTCTGTACCTCTGAAAAATGTAATAAAGCGAGAAGGAGCTGGGCCCTTCATCTTAGCTACGTGTAACAGCAAGAGTAGTGGTTTTGGACCATCACCAAATCCACACCTTGATCTGCTGCTGATCCTCACAAAGCATAACCTCCCCTGCGCTGGTTACTGCTTCAGAGAACAGCAAAGCTTCGGTATAGTTCTGCAGTTTGTAAAATGTCAAGTAGCTGCAGTTATGCAGTGAGATGAGTTGACTAATGACTGCGTTTACAGCTGATGACTATGTTTTAAAGTTGCACTCTAATTTTTTTATTGCATTTTTGTTACAAACCTATGTACAATTTAAAACTTTGCAATTATTTATCCTCCTAAACAAAATTAAAACATGCAAAATAAACCTCAGACAGGCTTCTAAGTTTCCTAAGTTTTTCTTTTTTCCCTTTGTCTAACGCATTCTCTTTAATTCCTTACTTTTTATAGCAGCAGTTTGATATAATAAACCATAGTTTGTAAAAGCCATTAAGAGTAAGCTTGCCAGTAGCAATCCTATTAAGTTACCTCATCAAGTGATGTGCTGTAAAGTTTTCACATCAACTTTCTTCAGCTTTTACGTTGTAGCATTCATAAACGTCTCAGATTCCAAAAGTTTAAAAGTATTTTGTTGAAATTATGAGCAACAATTTCTTAATGGAGACTAGAAAGGCAGAAACAATGTAACAAAACCAACTGCAATTACAAAAGTATCTTTGACAAATCAGTTAATGCTAGCAATATTGTAATAACATTAATTAACAGAAGGGTTGGAGTTCCTAATATGGTGCAGAGGAGTAAATTCCCAGTCTAGTGTGAGATTCTTCTCACAGTTGAGAGGGAGAATCCCAAATCTCAACTCTGATAAAGCGAATTAACATTCCTTCATTTGCCTGAGAGTACTGCAACTGCCTCGTGTTGGCCTCCTCCGTGCCCCTCTGCGCAGAGAAGGGTTAGTGGGATGCTTCTCCCTGCCAGTCACAAGCCCAAACTCAACACACTTCATTATGTTCAGTTATCACATGCTTCAAGGTTTCAAATAACTCTAAAGTGCTGAGAAGAAATATTCATCCAAAAGCCAAATGAAGGATAAAACCATGTTTATGAGACATATCGGGCAACATCTTATATTTTCAAAGTTCATGTGGGTAATAGTCATATAGCTCCTGTACTTCTTACAGTACACTAAGTCAGGATCAAGCATGCTTAATAAAATGTGTGGCTTATTAAATTACGACATTGCTAATTACAATGAGTGTCAAATGATTAATAAAAATCTAATGGAAAATTTATCTTTTCTTAACCATCTTCTCAAATATCAAGATGCAATATCCTTTGCCAAACATTTCAGCATTTCATAACTTTCAATCATACTACACACTAGCCTTCAATCTATTAATATTTCTCTTTCAGTATGCTTCAGGATACGTATTCTTCCATTTTTCTTCTGCATGGCAAGTATCCAACACTTCTGATTCTTACTAAATAAATCGCAGCACAAAGTTCTTGTACATGTTACTTTTCCACAAAGCCTTTTACTTCTATACAAAATTTAAAATATTTTGATCCTTGCAGGTTTATCTTTCTCTTTTCCTTGTGATCAGGCCTTTTAAAATGAAGTAATCAGATTGCCAGAATTCCTAGCCAGGTAAAGGCAATGTATCTGTAAAGCTACAAAGTGCAAGACAATCATTGCCCTAGTTTACCTGTCCCTGTAACCAAATACAAGTTTTACACTCCAATAACCAAAGAAGAAGACGCTATTAAAGCGCCATCAGACTCCCCAAGAAGGGAAAAGTGCAGGGCAGGCCTCTTGCAAATGACAGGCACAATCCTGAAAACCGTAGCTTACTTGTAACGCAAAAAGAACGAAGGTTGAGATAAAACGCCTTTACTGCAGAGCAGTGCGGTCCACACCACATTCTGTACCCTGGAAACACAATTACACACCTCCAAGAGGGTATCTTTTCCCGCATTCATGAAACAGCTCAAACAAATCTTAGCCTAATTTGTTAGTTTCAATTACCTTTCCCGATTTACTTACATCATGGCTGTATCCATGTGACTGCTCAGAGGACCCTACGAGTCAAAATAGCAACAGAAAGAAAGAGGAGGTTGCAAGAGAATTCATGTTCTGCTTCTTTTCCCATTTACAATTATATCTCTTTAAAAATTCTACTTGTCATCCTTCCCAGAATGAAAGCTGACCTTTTGCTTGGAGTGGGGCAACTTCTTTTTATTTTATTTTAATCTATTTATGGTTTATGTCTTCTATTATAGTCTTACAGAAGAAGAACAGTTTAGTGGTAACTGCACTAGTCAAACACTGGAGACTCGAGTTCCCTTTGCAACCTTCGACAAGTCACTCATTCGCTGTACCTCATTTAATGAAAATGCAAATCGGAAGCAGTAAGGCTAACAGTGCTTACAAAGGGGAATACTGAACAGAAAATAATCGCTCTGCCTGAAAGAGAGATGAGAGAAGGGAGATATGATAAAACTATCGAGTGGCATGGAGAAAGTAAGACGACAACGACGGGTTCACTTTTTCCTCCCCAGCAGATTTTGTAGGATATGCTCTGCTTACTCTCGTTGTGCTTCTCTGAATTCTCTCCAGTGGGCCCACCTCTTTCTTGAGCATGGCACCCGAGCCTGGATACTAATCTATATGATAGCCTTATGTTTGAGCAAAGTACCTTGACCAAAGTTGACAATGCTTTTTTGCACAACAAAAAAACCAACATTTAGAGAATTGCACAAAACTTTTTTTTTTATCAAATCCACAGTTACCAGTTTTAATTCAGGTTTCACTAATCCAGGCTACACCACAGCATTTTCTAACTGCAATTTTTTCTTTTCACACGCCCCCCCCCCCCCTTTTTTTTTTTCCTCTGTAATAGTTTGAACTGATGACATATCTTAAGGGGCACGACATCTGTTCTGGAGGACTGGCAATTGAGCGGGGTTGGCTGAATCTTCAGAAACAGCTTGATAGTTTACTCTCATTTCATTGCACCTGTCTTGCAGCAATTCAGCACTCAGAGTTGTCCGAGGTCAATGTTTGCCTTTGTGCAGCCTGGTTCCAACACCGGGATGCTGGTCGGGCAACCACTGTACGCTGAGGCATCGGTGAGCCACGCAGCCGTTCAGCTGAGCCGGCCCGGGCCCGGGCTGGGCTGCGCGTCCAGCGTGGCCTTCAGGCTGTGCTGCACAGAGCCCCGGGCCGCAGGACGGCCTCGGCCAGCTCATCGTCAGCAGGGACCCTGCGGGCAGCTCCCGCGGGGAGCCACCTGCCTGGCCTTGCCTTTGCCTAGCAGTGCAGCAAGAAGCTCTCACGCAAACATCCTTTATGAATACAGCTGGGTTTTCCAAGAAAATGCTACAATAGCTTGAATGAACAAAAAAGGAGGAAACTCTCTCCACAGACAGGATCTGTGCAACATGTTGTGGGACCCCCATCCGGAGTCCATCCAATACTACACGAATGTGGGGTTCCCACCATGTGAAGGGATGCAAGATTTACTCGCTATCTCTATTTCTCTTTTTATTCTATCTTATTAAAACAGCCATTTCATTAAGCCATTTGTTTTCAGGCCTTTCTTACTGAGATCCAGAAAGAACCCTGCACCATGCCTCTCTCTCCCACCTCCCCGCAGAACAGGACCCAACCGGACTGTAGATTAACACGTACCTCAAGCCTTTAGGGGATTTTATACACACAGCAATGCACTGTTCTGCAGAACTGACACAAGTGTTTCTACTTCAACACCTTCTCATTGTGTTTATATTTAATTGACCAGTGAAGTAATTACTTCCTCCAGAAAGAAATCAATTTAGTTTCCTATATTTTCCTTACTTTCTTTTATTGCGGCCAGTGCAATACAGATGGCCAACGTTGTTTCTAATTCTTCCTATTCAGTTCTTCAGTTCTACAGAAAAGATATTTCTCCATCCAAATTGCAGTTCCTGCTTCCCATCTTACGTGCCCCTTCAGTTATTTGTGTTTCTGCTGTCTACTTTTCCTTGTTATTGGAATAAGGAAACCATATTTTTCTCATATTGGTTTCTGTACAGCATTAATAGCCTATTTCAAAAGGAAACATTTATAAAGTTATAAAGCAGCGCTCTATGCAAGCTTAGCTTCTCACAAATATCACATACTTATTAGCAATGTATGGTATTGTTTTTAATAAGTACGCTCCTTTCTTTGTCCATCTCTAGCAAGCCTGGAAATGTTTTTAGTGTCCCTAGGCCAAGTAATCCACAACACGAAAATGCTGCAAAACTCTTTTTTAACTCTAATGTTTTCACAAGGGCATACCTTACTATGTTTTATAAACCTACTTTATTTTATTACATGCATTTCATATAAAAACTATAAACCAGGTTTTACATCACTTTCAGCTTTTGACCATTCATCAGTTTTCCATGATAAAGCCACAGTGAAATCAATATCCTTGTAAAGCCAAGCTGTCAAAAGTTACTAGACTATTTCCAAAGGCAATTCCAACGAGACAGACTACCAGATGTTTTCAATATATTTTATACAAGATTGCATGATAATTTTAGTGGGACCGAAAGAAACAATACAACAGGTAGTGTTTTGGGGTTTGACATTTTAAATAGCAAGCCCAATTGATTTTTACAAGATACCTGAGACAAAAATGCCAGTTCTGGCAAATTTACACCCTAACATTCATCCACAGAACTTAAGAGCAATTGCGCTGTCAAACAGCAAGAAAAGGCGATAGCCTTTAGCAACAAAGTCAGTATAAAAACATTCACTGTACCTATATGCATGTATGAGTGTCTGTAGTTATATACAAAGCTGTGTATTTTATACATACGTACACATATAGGTGTATAGGAACATATGCACTTTACTATATTAATTTCGCACTTCTGCTGATTTACAGGTTTTATTCTTACAGAAGACTGCCAATTATGATTAAAATTCCCCTTATAATTAATTCAAAATTTTATTAAATCCAGCTTTTATAACTTTAAATATAATAACGCCAGCCAAGCCAGGGCAAAGAATATGTCTAGTCATTAATTTTACTTGTATCATTTCTCATCTCTCAAAAAAATGGCAATAAAAGGATCCCTCCTTAGAAATCAGACTGGCCACAGCCATACTCATCTCCATAATAGCACAATTTCCAATTCACGCCTCATTTTCATTAATGTTTCTAGCCATAAATTTTTAAGCATATGATAAAAAATTTCTGAAGCGGCATAAAACTAACATGAAGAGAGAGTTCATTAGCATGTGACCCTAATTAGAAATTCCATATTAACTTCCCATTTCTACTTGTGCATATCCAATAGCAGCAGGCCTAATATGCTCTGCATCAGTCCTACATTTGTTTTAAGAGCTCTTTTCTCCCGCTTGCTCATTTTTATTTTCACACAATTTCTGTGTTTCCTCTGCTACTGAATAAGTCAACAGATAACTGTATCACAGTAGCACCTTTTGTGTCACAAATTATCCTGGAGAATTGTAAGAAGCTACCAGCCCAATGCTTTATTAATGATACCAGATCATAAAAAGAAAGGGGAAATTGCTGACTCCAACTCTTTTCTAATGTTGGGTGATAAAAATGCTACTTCAGGATTCAGAAGGTTAAGTTCTAATGTGTATTTTGAATAGAGTATGCTGAAATAATTGCCTCATAAAGCAACGCATTGACCAGCCTGCTAATGGCTGTATAGTGCAAAACTCAGCAAAGAGTGCCAAGCTTACTGGAAAAAATGCTGTGGCACTACTTTTGTAGCTTTCCATATTAAGTTAACTTTCCCTTTTTTCACTTTTTTTTTAATCCTGCCAAAAGAATACCCCCCTACCTAAACCACTACTGACTCCTTTTGACTATGTTAAGACCAAATTAATAAGAAACCAAAACAAAAACCCCAAAAAGCAAACACCCAAGGAAATTTGAAGGCAACAGTAAGAAACCACAATCACATTTCACTTGTATGAATGCAATAACTAATTTCTTCCTTTTGATTTTCCCGCTAGTTTCCGTTTAATATCAAGCCAGTAGCCAAACTGAAACCAAAGCAGTAATTACATTTTAGAATGAGAGCATTCTAATTACATTTTACATTGAGAGCAGCCCTGCCGAGAAGGACTTGGGGGTGCTGGTGGATGAAAAGCTGGACATGAGCCAGCACTGTGCGCTCGCAGCCCAGAAAGCCACCCGTGCCCTGGGCTGCATCCCCAGCAGCGTGGCCAGCAGGGCGAGGGAGGGGATTCCGCCCCTCTGCTCCGCTCTGGCGAGACCCCCCTGCAGTGCTGCCTCCAGCGCTGGGGCCTCAGCACGGGAAAGACATGGACCTGCTGGAGCGAGTCCAGAGGAGGGTCACGAGGATGATCCGAGGGCTGGAGCACCTCTGCTGTGAAGACAGGCTGAGAGAGTTGGGGTTGTTCAGCCTGGAGAAGAGAAGGCTCCGGGGACACCTCCTAGCAGCCTTCCAGTACCTAAAGGGGGGCTACAGGAAAGCTGGAGAGGGACTTTCTACAAGGGCATGGAGTGACAGGACAAGCTTTAAACTGAAAGAGGGGAGATTTAGATGAGACCTAAGGAAGAAATTCTTCCCTGTGAGGGTGGCGAGGCACTGGAAGAGGTTGCCCAGAGAAGCTGTGGCTGCCCCATCCCTGGAAGTGTTCAAGGCCAGGTTGGATGGGGCTTTGAGCAACCTGGTCTAGCGGAAGGTGTCCCTGCCCATGGCAGATCTTTAAGGTCCCTTCCAACTCAAACCATTCTATGATTTGATGAATACGAATGGATTTCTAGCCTATAAACTTTTTATTAACAAGAATCTGTTTGCTAGAGAAGTCTTCTTTCTACCAGTGCACACTCCAGGCCTCAAAACAGCACAGCATTTCAGCTTTGGTTTAAGTCCGTCCCTATTTATTGAAGTACCCAAGAACAATCAAATAGTCAAAAAGACATCAATATACATGTAGAGTTACACAATACTCTACACAACGTACCCAGAACGAAGAAAAAATTACATAAAAACAGCCCCTCAGGTACCACTACAGCACCAGAATTAGGTTTAAAGCAGGACAAGAAGGCTACTTATCCCCTGGTCCTAACCAGGGTGGCATATACCAGCTACCACGTCCCTCCCCACCTCTTTGGTGCTGCTTCCAAATCTGGCCTCCCCGCCTGCTCTCCCTCACAACAGGGCTCAGGGAAGCAAAAGAGTGGCAACAACGCAGATGTCTGCAACCGTATCATGTCACCAAGAGTCCACACGCTATTTTACAGCTACCTGACTTCTTGTGAATTGTGTTTATCGACCTGGGTGTATGGACAGTAGAGGGAGATAGTGCCAAAAGCATATCAGAGTGCAGGAGGAAAATAAAAGAAAGGAGATAAGTAAAAGTTAATATTAGATAATTATCAGTTGTAATTAACAACATTTCAGATATCTAAGTTGTCTTTATCCCCGGGTTTTGAATAAATACAAAAAAATGACACATCTGTTTGCATCTACACTCCTAGAATAACGTCTTTATCCAATGCCAATTTTATCAGTGAAGCTTCAAGCCCACAACTATCACATTTTCAGCTCCAAACTTTCCTGCAGTCATTCCATATGGTTATGGCTTGAGAATGAATTGCTTTTAGTCACCGACAGAGAGCACTGAATGTAATTCACGAGAAAAAGACAACATTCAATGCATGCCACAACTTCACAAACAGCCCGCTCGCTTCCCAATGACACGTACAGCACTGACTTTCTCTCTCAAGCTTTACCTCATTCACAGCTTTACTTTCAGATGCCAAACGACACTCGCGTGAAAAGAACTGTTAATATCATATAGGGTACCCAAGCTCCCTTAGGACCTTACATTTTAATGCCAAGACCCTAGGCAGCCTTAGGAGAAGCCCTCAGCGTTAAACTTACTACCCCACAAAAGGCTAATAAAACCAGAATTAGAATTTTTGTACTGATTTTTTTTTTTTAAAAAAAAAAAAAGCCACAACCCATACATTTTTATTCTTTTTCCCCGAACTGTGTAGGTAGAGTCTAAAAGTACACACAAATGTTTTGGTTTGGACTTTTTTTGCGTTTGATTTTTTATGAACCTGAATTCAGTGATTTAGCAACACTTTTAATTTGAGATATGATAGATAAAAACACGTTACCAAGTTCAATGATAAAACTCCTTTTGGCTTCAAAGTTGTCTGTATTAACACTCAGATGCAATGTTTTATGATCATTTCTGATATGCTGATAACTACCATAAATATCTAAGAAATTACACTTCATACAAAATACATTGTGCCTCAGAGCTGGGATGTGTTTGGGGTGGTGTATATCCGACTCCATCACGGTCTGTTCAAATACCAACACAGAGAATAGTAATATGATTATCATAGCTGAATAAAAACTTGTTTAGGCTACATAACAGACAAAAAGTCCAAAACTAGGAAGTGTAATGAAGACTTTCACTGAATAATAGTATATACCAACACCAGTGTACAGTGATAATCCTACAGTCAAGGTATTAAGTTTTTAAAAATCCTTGGGTTTGTCTTGACTGACAGATGTATGATTTTAAAATATAAAGCATTCATTAAAAAACCAGTGACATCTCTCTATATTATAAAAACTAATGGATCAGAACACTGATTACTGGAAGAATAAATCAGCTTTTGAGATCTTAAGATGTCATAAACTAAGCATCACACGCTGTGGATATGAGACATATTACCAGAACCATTTGATTGATTTCTTTTAGTTTTGCAATCAGTCTTCTCAAGCCTTTTTTTTTTTCAACCCATTATCACTTGTGCGCAAAAATATTAAAAGCCCTTTGAGTGCAACATATATCAATAATTTCATCTATTCTTAAAAGATTTATTACAAGTAGCAATTAAAGATTCAGCTTTATTTTTAAAAGTGCCCCTACGCTTTCCTTTAACAAAACACAAAGAGAAGAAAAGCAACACAGAATGATCTTTCCAGGTTGCTGTCTTATATGAACATTAACAGACAGATTCAAAATTCCTGAGTCATTTTAAGGGTAAAAAAAAGGAAATTATTTTCAGTATTTCTATCCTTCCCCCACCTCCGCACACATACATACTCGCCCCCTCCCTCCCCAGGAAACAGTAAAAAAGAACTATTAGTTATTACTATAAGTAGTCAAAATCCTGTCAGAAGACAATTTTGATAGATTGCTATTTGAATAAAAATGAGACAGGCATTGTATTTATATGACAAGTATAGATGTGACATTAAATGATATTAGGGAACTTCAGATTTTTTTATTTTTTTAATTATCTCTGTTTGGATCAAGCATATTAAAATGAGACAAGCCAAAGTTAGTGCAGATTCATATAACCTAGCAACGATGTGACCCACTTGAAAGCTCTTTTATAAGACTTGGCTGACTTAGCCAAAGCTAAGGCACACATCTTAATATAATGGGCCACAACATAAACCAAGAAATATTTTTATCCTGTACAGTTACTCTGAGTACTTTTAGAAACTTACTTAGATTTAGTTATTCAAATCCATGTTTTCATTGAACTCTGCTGCTTTTACTAATTTCTGCAAAATAATGGGAAAAGGATAGGCATGGAAAACTATGGCATTTACAAAAGGGCTATTATTTGGAAATAATATTTGCCTTTATTATATTTGTAGTCCATGCCATCTGCATTGTGACCTAACAGTCTTTTTTATGCACGTATCTTTGAATATTCAATTACATTCTTTCGAGCAGAGCTCAAATAAACAAAACAGCAAGTAAAACAGCAATCAGACAGAAGGTGGATTTGACTGTGAACCTGCCACCTCTAGCTGAGTGCCCTAATCACCACAGCTGCTCTGAGTATTCACTTCACCCCATGTTTGAACCCTTTAGCTTTCTATTAAAAAATTCAACAGCCTTTGAGGCAGAAAGCATTCAAGCCACATGTAGATGAGTAAGTAACTCATCTGAGATATTAAAGTGAAGGTTTAGTTGCACTGAATACTTCACTACTTTTATTAAGTCCAATCATGTCCAAAAAGGGATTTAAAGAATTCCAGTTTACCCTATACAACGAGTCAGAATTCTCAGCTATTGGTTGCATTTTGTCTTGAGATTCATATCATCACACAGTAACTCAAGCTGGAAGGAACCTCAAGAGGTTTCAAGCCCAAATGCCTGATTAAAGCATGGTCAGCTATAAGATCACACCACGGTTGCTCAGGGTTTGATCCAGATGCTCTTTGGAAACCTCCAAGAGTGGAGCTCACACAGCTGCCTCTCTAAGCAACCTGTTCTAAAGCTTAACTACTCACAGTGAAAAAGTTTTCCCTATATCCAGTTTGAACCTACCTTGTTTTAACTTGCATCTCTCGTCCTCTTGCCATGCACCTCTGTGGAGAGCCATGCTCTGTCTTCTTGATCTCCTCATAGGTACTTAGGGGCTGCTCTTAGGTTCCCCCAAAGCCTTCTGCTCTCCAAGCTGAAGAAGTCCTGTTCCCTCAGTGTCTCCTCACAGGGTAAGTACTGCAGTTCTGACCATCTTGAGGAGCCCTTTGCACCAGCTATTACTTTCTTTATAGTTTTGAGGGGCTCAAAACTAGAGGCAGTATTCTAGGTGAGGTATAAAGAGTGCTGGGTAGAGAAGACTAATCCCTTCCCCAATCTACTTTAAAGCAAAGCACCTGGGCTGCCAGGTGCCAAAGCTTCTCCCACTCTTATTACCTCCACCTGTTTTTCTATCTGGGCACCAGTGATACCGCCAGGGCAATTTGGAGGCTACCAGAGTTCTAGAGGTGCTGGTCAGGGGTTTGGGGGCCCAGGTAGCATTCTCCTCAATCCTGCTAGTGAGGGTAAAGAGCGTAAGGAAGAGGGCTCTGCTACTGCGTGTTAACTAATGTTTGCCGAGCTGGTGTTGGCAACAGCAGCAGTGCTTCGGTCTCTATGATTTTTGGACCTAGTCTGAGGTTCGACATCTGCTTGAGAGAGTTGGAATCCACCTCACTAAGCCAAGCCAAGGTACCTCTGCCAGTAAAATGGCTGACCTGGTAAGAAAGACTTGACACCCGGAAGAGGGGAGGAAGAGCATTACCAGCAGCCCTGTGAGGGAGTTATGGGCAGGGCTGATGAGCAAAGAGCCCGGGGTGATGTGAACAAAAGGGAACACAAAATCAACAAAACAGGGCTTAAATGGAGTCTCCTCAAGCATGCCCATGTAAAAGCAAGGAAGTGCCTACAAAGCAAAGTTACAGTCAACATAGCAGGGTATAAGCAATCCAGGAGGTTTCTGGAGTGCACTGATGACAAATTCCTGCTGATGCAGCCTGGATGAGGGGTAGAGTGCACCCTCAGCAAGTCTGCTGATGACAGAAAACTGGGAGGAGTGGCTGATATGCCAGAGTGTCATGCTGCCATCCAGAGGAACCTTGATTTCTTTACTGCGAGGGAGACTGACCACTGGAACAGATTTCCCGGACAGGTTGTGAAATCTTCATCCTTGGAAATATCCAAAAGCTGCCTGGACGTAGTTCTGAGCAGCCTGCTCTCGGATACCTCTGCTTGAGCAGGGGAGTTGGAGCAGATGACCTCCAGAGGTCCCTTGCAACCTCCACCATTCTGTGATACTGGCTGTGCTCCTGATAACACTGCCAGGATACTGCAGCCCCCCTTTCTCGTCAGAGCACACTGCTGGCTCATGTTTAGCTTGCCATCTACCAAGACCTCGAGGTCCTTTTCAAGCAGATCTACTCCCCAGCCAGCCAGGCTCCAGTATTGTGAGCAGAGTCTTTGTTAAAAACAGAGATGCAAGTTGCTTAGTACCTACACACTGAATTATCTCACAGAAGTTGCATTCGACACCAATTCTAAATTTTGGCCCAGAAATACTGTTTCTTTCTGATCTTCCACAATAATGCCACTTATGAAATGCAGCCATGCACTTGCTTTACAGACGTAGTGTGTTCCAACCTGGATATGTGTTTCTAAGTTATTTTGGTTGCATGCAAAACTTAAAACAGGGCAATGCAGATAAGATAGCTGGGAATGTCTATATTATTTTTTGCTGTATGTATTTGTCTATATTCCTCGCATAACTTAGTATGTAGTGAGATTAGCAGACCAAGATAGTTTACAGTTGGTCCCTACAGTATTATGGATTACATTCCTGCTACCTCTTGATTGTGTTGAGTCTTGACTTCATCTCACTAGTGTGTATTCCATTGACTTGGGTTCTGCAAACCTGAAAAAATACTAGAATCATATAACTGTTTTGCTTTCAAGAGTAACAGTCTCAAACATCATGACAGTGACACATGTACAGAGGCCTGAAAAAAAATTATGTATGTTTTTCTTACTGGTTTTCAATTAATATATATAAGGAACCTCATTTGCAATCCGATTCTACATATGGTGCACAAGTATTGTAGCAGTGTGTGGGAAGAATAGCTAGATAAATACTCATAGGAGGAAAAAGAAGTCTCATTTCAAGCCACTGCAACTTGAGAGAAAAGTTGAGGTCTCTTTCTGTAAAAGAATCATACTTATTGACTTGACTTCAGCAAAAACTCAACCTGCTAAAATCTGAACATTCCTAATTCCCAGTCATGCAAACAAATCACGGTTCTAACCTGACATAAAGCTGAAATTTTCATTCTGTGCCAGTTTTTTTTGAGTTATTTATAGCTAAAAGAAACACACTCAACTGGAAGCTATATTTAGGAAATGCTGAAAATTTTAAAAATAGGATACAGACATGAATTTGCACTGCCATTAAGCTGCTAGTTTAAAACGTCTATGTGACATATTGACAACCTTTTTCTGGTTGGCTATTTTTCTTTAGCCTTCTCCCCCTCCTTTTTTTTTTTTTTTTTTAACATACATCCTTCTCTATTGCTTCCTCACTAGCACTGATAGCTCCAGCTAGTTCATAAATTCCATTGCTGCCTCCTGCCATGTGATGTGGTCATGCAGAAAATATTTCATAGGAAAAAGTGTTAGGTAGCTAGAGGCAGTATTGTCGATCATTACTTGGAACTGCAGCTACTGGTATGTGACTATGTATTCATTTCATGCATTATAACACCTAATGTACATGACAAAATGTTGAATATAAAGTTAATTCACAAACTAGAGTAGCTGGTGTTGCTGAAGCTGTACAGAAAATACATGTTGTTATTTCTTCTCCTTTTCCAGTGCTTTCTAGCAATTTGAAAATGGTTCAGTTTCAACATTGCTTAATTTTACCATTTATTTTTAGCTTGATTTAGTTCATTGAAGTTTGAAAACCACTTTGATGTCCTTTGCTGGGAGCTGCCATGCCATTTTACTACTGTGCCTTTGTGCTCCAGCAACTGTAGAAATTCATGATGACAAAACCTGCCCTTAACTAAGTTGTACATAACAAAATTTTCAAAATATTAGAAGGTAATTTAATTGACACTATTCAGAGACAAACAACAAAAATACAAATAATGTCTTTAAACTATTTTTCATTTTTAAGCAAGTGTGTATGAAGGCTTGTTCAAAGTATATTTTGATTGCTAGGTCTGTGGTCATGACCTAAATCTGCTTCTACTTAGGATGACATCTTTTAGGAATTCCAAAAAGCAACTGTACATGAGAGAAATATTCGAAAACGATCAACTAGAACTTATGCTCTGGTAGTTTTATGTCAAAGAGGTTACTTGGAGGAAGACAGACATTATTTGTCTACTGAAGCAGCGAAAGGCAACCTTCATGCCAAAGGTAGCTACTTGCATGTTAATTTGGTCAATACAAATATTGTGTGCTACTACACACACTAGGTGCAGTTCACTGGAAAAAATATTTCACCTGCTTTTAACTGTATTGGATAAGAATACAGAGTTCATTTGATCATGTGACTAGGAGAAAGGATAAAACAGAATTAAAACGTTAATATTAACTACTAAAACCCGACACCAAATCGGTGTTGGTGTCAGCCAGTACTTACCTGTTTTTCACAGGAATTACAGGTATTTGCCTAGTTTTATAGCTGACTATAACATTCCTATTAACAATCAAATCAAGAGTTTCTTTAATTACAGTAAGGTTTCTGGCTAGCACCACATGAAAATAAGCATTTTCCTAAAACATTTGTTGTTTTAGTGGTGCATCATGGTGTAAAAATATATTTTAAGGAGGCAGCAGATCCTGCATCAATATAGGCCATAAAATTCAAGCGTACGTGACAAAAAGCAGGTAACTTTGAAAAATAAGGATGAAAAATTTACTTTATATATAAACATACATATTATTATTACAAACACCAGGAACCAAATGGATAAAAGCTAAGAAATATATGAGGCAGATTATGCATTTGCACAGCAAATTCCTATTCTAAGAATTTGAACTTACCCACAAAAACAACGAAGCTAATGACATAGTTGAAAGGTAAAAATACGGTGCTGAGCATGTAGCAAAGTTATCTACCTCACAAGTATTCTTTTTTCGAATGTCCTCATTCCAAATCAGGAATGAACAGGTTAGCTTGGCTTAAACAACCCTGCAATAAGGCCGAGGAGGAGTAATCTTCTACTGGAGGAAAGAAACAAAATTCTTTTATTCTACCATGGTTTCCACAAGAGCACAGATGCTTCTCACGAGTAGTGAAGATATGCAACAAAGACCCTCCACAGCCATTTCCAGATCAAGGTATGGTCCCATTGTACCCCCGGAACACAAGCTCAATGCAGAAGATGATTAGAGAGAATTAAACCAGGTTTGCATGAAATATCAATTCAGCCACAGGAACACCTAGATTAATTATTTCTTCTTCATTCCGTATGAATGCCCATAGTACACTGAGAAACAAAGACAGGATTATAACCAAACAAAAAATACTCTGAAGAAACGAACAGTTTCTGTGGAACTCCCTATTTAGAGTAAGAATATTGCTAGCTGACAGCTGTTTAGCTTATGTGATATGCATTTTGGATACGATGGGTGAAATTACATAAAAAGTTTTGCACACTTAAACGTTCTAATTCCACAATTAAATAACATAAACTGCTATTTGCCCCATTTATGTTCACCTTCTGTTAATATTCAAGTAATCCACTGATACAGACACAATGTCTGCAGACGGTGAATTCTGAGGTGAACCTGAAGAATCTTGTAGTTCTTTCACAGCTTTTCCATTCAGTCTCATCTGAACGATATTACAAACACCGTGGAGCAGAACACTCAAGGATACTTTTGTTGAAAACATAAAAATACAGTGAAGATGATCATTTTAAAGATATTCTGCACGTGGTAAACAACACTTATATCAGCTAAGTTTTCATTATTATGTATGCTGTATATGTATATATTTCGATACAAATTCACAGAGCCCAACTGCATATTTATATAGTCAAATTAGTATGTTCAATATGATACTGAGCACACACTACTAACCTACAACACTGAGCAGTAACACATTCGCATTTCTTAAAGAGTTTTCATTTAAGTTTGGATCTAGCAGATTTGCCAACTACATCTTAAACTAACTTAGAATTTACAAATAGTGTATACATAGATTAAAAAAAATAGAGATACTCCTGTTTTTCTGTTTCCTGGAAAGTTATTTTTCATACTAAACATGTCACCTGCTCTACAAAATACGAGTTTAAAATGTGTTATCCCAGTTGGATTCTAATCTGCAACTCATTTATGAGAATATAGAAGCAGAGTATTTCTGATTTTCTGTTTCTTCTGTCTTGGCTAAAATAATTGCACATTAATTTCAAAAGACAACTTTTCTTTGGGTGGAATCAAAAGAAGAGAGAATCATATATAAGAAATTTTCTATTGCTGCAAGCAACCAAAAAAAAAAAGCTTAAAATGGGACCTGGGACAAATAAGATTAACAAGATATTAACAAATGTTATCTACAGTAGGTTCTACCTGCATAATTAAAAATAAATCCCTATCATGTATATCAATTTAGAGACATCCATTATTTGTGTCAGATAATAATGAATTAGTAAGAACTGTAATTAAAAATATTCTAATAGGAATTGCTAAAATCAGAAGACAAGGCATAGTTATATGCCTATACATTTCTATCATAAATGCCATGTAAACTTTAAATTATGTAAACTTTAATCATGACAAATCTAATTTTTACTGCCTCATTTCAGCAAGACTTTTGATTAAAAAGAAGTTATTAATAGCCAGTAAATTATTATACATCTTGATATTTATATCTTACAACCTATCTCATGCCTTTCCATGAAGATTTCTTTAACTGCTTATATTTTGTATATCATGACTTCTGTGAACATACAACAGTTGTTCTACCATTTTTGCTTTATTTTTCAAATTGTTAAAGAAAGCTTCAGACCAAGAAAGTCTTTACTGCATGTAGAAAATATAGGTAGGGATCTGTTCAACTAAATTAACTAAGAAGAATGACACATGCTACTTAGTTGCATGGATTCTTTGGGTATTAACACTATAAAAAAATAAGACTGGGTGAAGAGGGGAAGGCGAGAAGAATAACTGCCAAACTTTCTGTGAAAAGTTCACATCGAGATTTTTCAGCTAAATCCAGAGGGGTATCTACTGCACAAAAGCTAGCAGGTATGTAATCAATACTCCAGTACACTGCCTCCTTGTGATAAATTATTAATAGCTGAGGGAGAGATTGTCTTCTTAAATGTAAATGACTTTAATGATAAAAACTCGGTTGAAACCCTGATCATCCATCCTCCACTTCGAATCCGAACTACCTGAAAAAAACCTAATGTCTCTGTCAGGCTTCCAGGGCGAAGGATATTCTGTTGCCTGCAGTGGCGTTACCTGCATCTGTCGGTTGAGTAAAAAACTACTTCTGGGAAAAAACAAAGGCCCTTAGCAGGGATTATAGATAAATTAAAGATGTATGTCTCATTTATTTATATTAGAACAAACTAAAAAAAGCATGTGTATACATATATTCCCACCTTGAATGATTCACCAATGCCTTTACCAGTATATGCATCACTATAAGGAGAGTTCTTAAAAGAGCAGGAAACAAATGAAAAGTACCCTGCAATAATGATTAGCAAAGCTCCTTTTCTGTAGAAAGAAAAGGACATACTTTGAGAGAGAGAGAGAGAGAGAGAGATACATTTATACACACACACAAGTAATGGAGTCTGATTCTTGCATCCTGTATCTCCTGTTCCTGAATTCAATGCTTTGATAGCATACTATGATGGGTTAACCTTGGCCAGCAGCCAAACGCCCACCCAGTCAGTCACTCGCTCTCCTCCTTAACAAGAAAGGGGAAGAAAATACAGTGGAAAAGCTCATGGGTTGAGATAAAGACAGGGAGATCACTTACCAACTGCAGTCACGGGCAAAACAGTCTCAACTTGGGGAAAATAAATTCAATTTATTGCCAATTAAAATAGATTTGGATAGCAACAAACAAACAAAACCAAAATTAAAACAACACCTCCTCTCCCCCACCCCCTACCCCTTTTCCAGGCTCAACTTCATTCCTTCATTTCTGACTCCTCTGGTCACCCTGAGCAGCACAAGGGGATGGGGAATGGGGGGTTATGGTCAGTCCTCTCTGCTGCTCCTTCCTCCTCACACTTTACCCCTGCTCCAGCGTGGGCCCCTCCCAGGGGCTGCAGTCCTTCAGGGAAAAAAATCTGCTCCTGCATGGTTCTCCATGGGCTGCGGCTCCTGTCAGGAACATCTGTTTCAGTGTGGGCTCCCCCCAGGCCATAGTTCTGTCAGGAGACATCCGCCTGTTCTCGTGTGAGGTCCTCCACGGCCTGCAGGGAAATACCTGCTCCACCATCGGCTCTCCATGGGCTGCAGGGGAATCTCTGCTCTGGCAACTGGAGCACATCTTCCCCCTCCTACTTCTCTGACCTTGGGGTTCGCTGTGTCCTGCCGTGGAGCCAATGCATGCAGCCCCTGACCTCCTCCCACAGAAGCCACCCCTGCAGCTCCCCACTGCCAACACCTGGATGTGGACACCCAATACACATATGAATACTCTCCGAGAACTCTTAAGGCTACATGAACACTGATGGAAAAGCAATATCATGTTGGGTTTGTTGGGGTTTTTTTGGTGGGTTGGTTTTTTTTTTTTTGGGGGGGGGGGGGGGGCGGTTTGGGTTTTTTTCGGGAGGGGGGTGTTGTTTGTTTGTTTGTTTGGGGTTTTTTCAAGAGAAGAAGATATTACAGGGTCATTGAAAATTGTGAAGTCACTGGTGATCAGGAAGGCGGAGCTTTGTATTACCATTCAGTTCAGTTTGCATGCAGATCTAAAGCGGACATCCGACAGTAACAGTCCTATTTTCTTTTACAGTGTAAGCAGACCATGTAAGAGGACCATGTTTTAAAATGCAATTCTTCTGGGAATATTCCTATGGAATTAACTGTAAGCATGGTGATGAGCCTGTAAAGCAGGCGGTTAGAAACTTTGCAGAAGTCTACCTGTACCTGCAATGGAGAAAGATCCTGGAAACAAGAATGCCAGATTAACCAGATGAGTTTAACATCTGTTCCATCAGTGATGTAAGAGCATAGTTTTTATGGTCGCAGATCAGATCTAGCGTTAAATAGTTACTATTTGTAGCAGAAAGGATTCTTCTGCCAACCTACAGTAACATCCCAACAACAAACCTTTTACCAGATCACTACTGTTGTTGCATTGTTAACATTTCCAGAGGGCAAGATCAAGCCTTGGACATTTACAATCTACTCTCACACTATACCAATGATTTCTACATAGTAACACTAGCAAAATTTCACAGGAGATTTGGGAAACTATCCTAAGAACATGTCATAGCTCTGACAGATTTACAAACAAACAGTAAATTATTTTTCCCATTGAACTTTGGATCTATTTTCTTCACAACAGCAAGGAAACCCAGCAATGGCAAAATAAATAAATCAGCCACAGAAAAGACTGGAAACTGCTTAAGAGTTCAAAATGATCCCACCTTCTTTAAGCAAAGGAAAACATTTTCTAAACAAAAGCTAAAAGCTGAGCAGATGATACAAATGATGAGGAAAATGCTGTATCCAAGGTAATTCTCACTGCAGAAAGATAAAATCCTACATTGTAGTGAATCAATATGCTGGGGAGATTCAGTGAGTTTTATTCATATCAAAATAGGAATCTCTCCATCGATGAGTCTACATCATTCAGAACTC
This sequence comes from Phoenicopterus ruber ruber, assembly GCA_009819775.1. NCBI lineage: Eukaryota > Metazoa > Chordata > Aves > Phoenicopteriformes > Phoenicopteridae > Phoenicopterus > Phoenicopterus ruber. The sequence continues at coordinate 4,373,082 of CM020229.1, read as the reverse complement.
AATATAACTGTACCTGCATGAACAAAATGAGGATAAACTATTTCATTTGACAGAAGTAAAAAATTTTAATTTGGATTTCATGTTAAGGGTCTTGAACTATGTTAAATTACTTAGAAGAAAGTAATTCTGTGGTCAATGAGAAGACAGAAAAAAATGGCTATGCACGTCACATATGGCTATCTGCCATATATCTCCACACAGACAAAATAAAAATTATCTCCTATCAGATCCAGAGGGCTAACGTTGAACAGTTCTACTGGTAGCACACACCACCCCGGAGGAACAAGGTCAAGGGGGAGCGTTCTCCTCCTTCGTGCTGTACAGTACAGTACAGCGAGCCCAAGGTAACGCTGCCTTCTCTGCAGTGGAGGGAGTACAGATACTTTCTCCCCTTCCAATAGTGATTTCTCCCCATGAGGGGCCCTTTGTAAAAATGAAGGAAGCACCACACTAATCATTTGTGATTTTGTTTTGTTTTGCTTTTTCAAACTAAAATTCTGTGCATTGCAACAAGTTAATGCCTTATGGTGACCCTCATGTCTTAATGCATTATTCAAACTGCTTACAGAAAAGCATATGACAGGCTGATATTTAACACATTATATAGCGCCTGTTCACTAGCCCCACTAAAATCATCCTTTTTCACCCAACAGTTTTTCATCTATTTTATTTTATGCTTACATAAGTAAAAGTGAATGAAGAATGACTTCTATCAGAAAGTTAAATAAAAATGAAGTACTAGTGGCAGTCGTTATAAGAAATTTCATTGTATTTCATTGATTCTGTGAAATTTCATGAGTTACAACAGCAACTTCATAGTATGACCTAATAGTTATATAGTTCTCTTCTCCCCAGAGGAGATCAATATACTTTAAAAACTGATATACAAATTATGCATTGTGAAGCATTTAATCCACCAGTGAAAGAATGTCTTATGAGGGAAATAGGGCAGTTTTAACAGGGCACAGCATCACTACATGTAATCTGAGAAAAGGAAGTGACAACATCTTTGAAATGTATCCTTTTGATACAATCAGAGACTTCTTACACACGAAAAAGGTCATATTGGTACACCATGGAAATTAAAAAGCAGGTTATCCCAAAGAGCTGGGTTCATTTCTTCCACTATGACAATAATAACAAACAGCCAAAGCCTCGATACCAAACAGTGTGCAAAGTTTAAAATAAAGATACCTTGGTCTATTTTATCACCCTGAAAATATGACTGTGTAACATGACCACACCATTTAAGAATTACAGTTGTGAGAACACTCATGGAAGTGGACTTCCACTGACACTGGAATGGTGTTCATGTTAATATGGAAAATATGGTATGCTTTTCAGGGTAGGTCTCGACTTGATATATATAGAAAGAAAAATGTAGTGACAGAATGTATGTTGTGGTTTACAATTTATGTTACTTTAAAAGGAGTCACGGGATTAGGTGGAAGCCCCCTGCAGAAAAGGAAAGAGTGGTCCTTCTTTTGGGCGCTGCCAAGTCTGCTCGCTGGGGAGATGGTTCCCAAGTTCAGAATGGGTAAGCACATGATGACAGAGGGAACCGGCCACTCAAATAGAGTCAGAAAAACCACAGTGATGAGCAGGGAGCAGCCAGCAGAGTCTCTGTGGTGAACTGAGAACTTCACAGGGGCTAAAGGGAACATGGCAGAGTTTGCTACAAACTTAGAAAGTCACCAGCTGAAACCAAGTCTGTAAGCCAGGACCTGCCTCTAAGGACACAGTGGGCAGGAGAAGAGTTGTATATAAACCCCTTTTACTTATTACTTATTTGCTCTAAGTCTTCTGTTCAAAAACCTAAGTATTCTAGTTTTAGTTCTAAAAGAAACTGTCATTTAAAATATGTAAAGAGCCTTTTAGCTTTCTTTGGGGAGCGCTCTATAAGGAGAAGGTCTATTTAAATCCACTTAAAAGATCCAGCTGACTCAGGGTCTCATTATGTGAGTGTGTGATCACACTACTGACAGCCACAAAAGAGCAAAATAGAATGGGAAAACCAATTGGCCTATCATCATTTATTGCAACATTGAGGACATACACACAGTATCGGAACAGATTAATTAATTCTCAAATAAGCAGGACAATTTTCAGTCTGATGTATAGATTGCATCTCCAAACACTAAACATTGCTAAGATTTTGGTGAATGAAGCAAAGTGAGACTCTTACTTCGCTGTTTCCAACAAAAACAAGCAAAATCCCTCAAAATAGTTACCTGCAGGTCAGAGGTCTGGTTTCAGAAGCACGCAAAACAAACTGCATTAACCTCCTGGAGATTATCCTAACTCTCCTGACTATTTTATTCGTAGATAAAATAAGAAAGGCAAGGATCCCTTTTGGTACAGAAGAGGGAAATTTTGCCCTGAAAAAAATATTGCAAAGGTCTGCTGCTAATGTAGTGTAAACCATATTGAAACGTCAGTGAAAAAAGGTCGACTGTTAGCTTTTAAGTATTGCTACAAAGCTTCAGAAAAAGAGATTCTTGCAACACAGTAACAATTTTGATGAAAGAGTGAATCTTTCTGACTTCATGCTAGTTTTATATACCAGTCTATTTAAGTCAGGACAGGATTTTTCCAATTTTACATACATATTTCTTTCTGACAGTTGTCACCACCAAATTAAATGTTTCCTTTCAACATGCACAAGAACTAGCTATTTTGGAGTATGTTACATTTCAGTTAAATATAAGGCTAACTGTATCCTTTGGATAAATACCTAGTTCCGTACTAATTTAGGCTGTCTCCTGAAAGAAGTATTTAACCCTGTTGAATCTACGGAGGGCATTGTAGCCGGATAGACTGAGATAAAAGCGTGACCGAGCAGGTGTTACAGCTCAGCCTGGCTGCATGTCACTTACAGATGCTACCAAGTGCTTTCTCAGGCTCCATATTCACGTATAATGCAACTGCCATACCTGTCAGCTGCTAAGGTTAAGTCTCAATACAATCAAGCTACTACCTCCCTGACAAACTCAGTTCATATTTTGTTCCTGCAGTTTCCTAGCTGGCCCATTTTACTCTGGAACATACTGCAGATGGAAGCAAAAACTTTTATAGCCAGAGAAAATCTGTCCTGAGCAGCAACTTAAGCCTCCGGCTTCCTATCTCTAAGAAGTCCCTTAATCTTCCTAAATGATTTTGTGAAGGCAATTACTTTTTTTTTTTTTCCTGGCATCAGAAGATGGGGAGAAAAAGATATTCTTGCTTACTTACAAAATTACTTTTAAGGCCACAAATGGGAGTTGGAATTCCAGTTCATGGAGGAATTCTTTTAAAGTTGAAACATCTGGCAGCATTTCTATTCACTGTACTCCCAACTTGTCTTGCAATTTATACTATGACTGGCATAAAGGACACTTGCTAGATAAATCATACTTGAAAACGAAAACCAGTTATAGGGTACAAAACTTTAACCGTCTGAATAACTTGAATTTTGTGCTTTATATGGAACAGCAGTCATTTTGGGACTCGGTATAGCGTCTTCTACCGAGAAATCCCAGAGCCAGAATGATACTGTTCCAGCACTCGGCAAGATAGTGGAGCAGGGCCTCCCACACCTAACTCCTCCCTAGGGACGGGAACTCTTTTTTTCTTAATGGACTGAAAAATACAGAATACGAAATTTGTCTTCAAAAACTTATTTGAAAATATTATTATGCACATTTGCAAATACACACTTTTGGGCACAGAAGCGGCAAGTCTTTTCATGTGTAACACTTGTTCATGTAAAACAGTCTTTCCAAACAGAATGAAACAACTCTGAGAAGTCACTTAGGCTATCACATACAGACACTTATTCACGTAACCAGCACCTGCTAGATAAATCCCTTACAGAGTATACACCAAACAGCACATTTCGAGTACAGAATTATCTGCTGCAACACAGTTCATGTGCCTTCAAGCAACAATAAAGGTGAAATAAGGAAATATTGCCAAGATAACAATGTTTGGCACATATCATAAGCTAATATTAAACAAATAGGGGATTTTTTTCAACCAATATACTTGTCCTATATATATATGTATATACATATAAAGACATGTAGTAACTTCTTTTTAAAATGTAGGTCAGGACAAGAGAAGCCTTAACTTTTCATATTGGAATTAAACCAGTACAAGTAAATCCTTTGGACAAAATAGTATAGCTGCAGGAAATCCCCTGAAACAATAATTTGTAACTATTTTTCTCTGCACTTCATAAATAATGAATAGTTAAAAACAACCCACTAGCATCACATTTTTTCATGCACTAGTTATGCAAGAAGGCTAAAAGATCCTCTAAATATGAGAAAAGTTGGAGTGGATAGCACTTTGTTTTTTAAGGAAAATTTACATTATTTTGACACCTTGCAGTCATTTTTTCCCTCACAGCTGGATTTTTAAACCTTCTGGAAAAAAAGCATGTTTTGCAAGTGAAACAGTTTACAAAACTGTTCAGAATACAAAACCATTACTCTTTTAATCTGACATCATAAAAATGTTTCTTCTCACAATTAACCATCTATTTATTTTTTTGTTATAGATTTCTACCCAGAACACTTGTTCATAATCTGGCAAGGTAGTTTAGTATGCTTCTATAAATAATTCCGAGTGACTTAATTTTAAAAAAAGACTGTAAAAGAGAAACTGTCTCACCCACACTAGATTCCCAAATGTGAAAAATAATTTGCCTGAAAATCTGTACTTTTCTCTTTTTTTAATGGAAAATTTTACGTGCCTGTGGAAACAAGGTCATTAGAAAGTGAGTATAAAACTATCAGATATATTTACCTCACACTTCACGTTCTTCAAGCAGGTAATTTGGATAATCTTTCAATAATTACAATGCAATGCTACCAAAAGAGTTTCTATTTCCTTCTAATAACTGCATCCCATTAGGTATTTTAAAGAACATATGATGTTGAGGTATAACACGTAATAGTACAACAGACAACACAAAAATCATAAAAGGTTAATATAAGGAACGCCGTTATTCTTGGTGGGAACTGGTCATGGTGCTAAGCCTCGCACTGTCGCTTCCTTTGAAAACTACACTCATGGATATAGCTTTCATTTCGTGGCTAACCCAAAGTCATGGTAGGACATATCAAATGATACCATGACTGAATGTCATTTGCTGCATCTCTGGAGTCTTCCTTGGACAATTCCTACCAAAATATCTCAGGTTAAATAATAAAATCTGATGAGATCAGTCCACCAAGATATGATTGAACAGCTTATAGTAAAAAAAGAATTTCACAATTGCAGAAAATTGGACCCCAAAACTCTTAACCTTTTTTACAGTACTTCTTAAAGGTGCGCTATATAAACAAACTACCTTTATTTGTGTTGATACTTCCATTAGTGCTACCCATTACAGCTGCAAAACACAGGTCTGTCACTAGACCAAACCCCTATGAGGGCCAAAGCAGTATATTCCACTTCATCCGAAAGACCCACTGAATGACCCCATCAAGGCTAAAAGCGTGGATCTGTTTCAGGAATCTCCTACCAGATCTAGGGCTTAGAGCTAATGCTGAATCTTAAATTTCCTTTAGTTAAACACAGGTCCACGCACTCTTGGATGCCATCTGAAAATCAGGCTGCACATAGTCACAGCGGGCTGTCAGTGAACCTGCCAGCTCCCAGTCATTGTCAGCGGTCAGAGATCCACGCTTACGGCACCACGGAAGCCTCCATTTGCTGAAACAAACGTACACTCGTATTTTGTCTCAGAATCCAAGACTTGGCAGCATGGAAAGTCAAAGGGAGCTTCCACCACTAAGTATGTACAGACACTCCCTCCAAAAAAACCCCAAACAACCACCCCCAAAATATGTACTGGAGTTCTTAGAGGAATTCACTCTTCTGTATGTCCATTATTTACCATCATCCCTTACCTTAGTCCCATTGGGAGAAGAGTCTAAAATTCTCAGTTGGGAAATAATCTTACTAAAGTGTCAGTAAGGTATATGTATGGTTATGTAGTTTCATAATATAATATCTATACTTCCATTTTTCAAAGTAACTGAAAAAATTACCACCATTCTCCAAATACACAAAGATTTAACACTTTTGTATGTGCTAAGAGGAAATAATAAAAAAAAAACAATTAAGAGACTTGCACAGTATTTATTATTTCATAGTTGTAAGTAATTGAAGAACAGCTATTGCTTTTTGTGCATGTATTTGAAAATTATGAATGAACCAAGATTTACTGTAACTGAAACATATAAATGGCATAGCATGTTTAAAGAGGAATAAACTGCTTCAAGTTTACTCAGCAATGAAGCAGCCAGATAAGTTATTTTTATGCGTGCAATTGGCAGAACAAGTTCAAACATTATTTTGCACGCTGTGACTGCATCTTACTATCCTTTTTAGTAGTCAGATAATTAAGTGTTAATTGTGAGAGTGGGAAATGACTTAGCAGGTGTATAAAAAGCAGAGCAAAAACGTAACAGAAGGGAGAAATAATGAAGGAGAGCAATCATGTCTTGGAGAGGAAGATGAGAAAATCTGCTAACGTGGAGAACTGCTAAGACACTAAAACACAAAATAACAACAGTGATCTTTTGGAAATGAGGTTATTATTCACTGATCCTTGACCAGACTTGATTCTGGTTATCTTTTAAGGCAAATATTAAAATGGTGTGCAGACATAATTTTAAACAATATTTTGATGTTTTTTTTTCTTTTTGTGGGGCAATGTAATTAATTTCTCTAATATTTTCACTGTTTACATGCCTAGTTATAAAAAGGTATCGCACTGGGAATTTTGAACAAACACTGGCAAAAATAATAATCAAAGAAATGAGATGAATAGCCTTGAAAGCCCAGTTACAATTTTCCTTATATACATCATAAAAATATTTTAAAATACTTTTTTGAAAACAGTACATCTTAAATTAGTCTGGTATGGTATGCAGTGCACAGTAAAGTTTAGCCAGGTGGGAGATACTGAGAATTTTTGGCAACAAGACAAACCAGAGGAGCTAGTTCACGTGATATTTCCTTCCATATGATAGATTTTTTTAATTTTACATTCTCACTATCAAGATTTATCCTACTTTTCAGTCTTTGCTCTCCTAGCCTACTGCATTTTTCCTCTACTCAATTTACTGATTCTCACTTCACTTGCATGAATGTAACATCATTAACTCCACTTGACACACCTCTGACTTATAACAACACTTAAATAACTTTAGAATCAATCCCATTATCTCCATCATTCAGGAAATGGAGAAGGAAGGTGAAGCCTACACTAATGAATAACCTCAATGTTAAATGGACTCATGTGATAAAAAGCATAATTTAAGTGTCCAAACAGCAAATGCGTCCAGTTTTAGATTTAGTACTTATACTCCTTCAGCTGGCAATTTCATACACGAGATACCCGCAGAATCTGAACAGCAGCTCTGCTTGCAACACTTACTGCCGCAAAGTCTGGAGCATCATCAACACACTTCTAAAAAACCAGCAAGCACTTAATGTGCATTCCTTTTAACCATGTAAAGCAACTGTATCTTTCTATATTAGTTTTACGTAGCTGTAATATTACAAAACCATTATAGAATTTGAAGTTGCTTTACATCTCAGAGGATGCATTATCACAGTCACAGAATGGCTGTGGTTGAAAAGGACCTCTGGAAGTCATCTGGTCCAACCCTACTGCTCAAGCAGGGCCACCTAGAGCTGGTTGCCTAGAACCGTATCCAGATGGCTTTTGAGTATCTCCAAGGATGGAGACTCCTCAGCCTCTCTGGGTGACCTGTGCCAGCGCTCAGTCACCCTCACAGTGAAAAAGTGTTTCCTGGTGTTCAGAGGGAACCTTCTGTGTTTCGGTTTGCGCCCGTTGCCTCTGGTCCTGTCACGGGAGCCCACTGAAGAGAGCCTGGCTCCATCTCCTCTATAGCCTCCCTTCAGAATTTTGCACACATTGATGAGATTCCCCCTTAGCCTTCTCTTCCCCAAGCTAAGCAGTCCCAGCTCTCTCAGCCTTTCCTGATATGAAAGATAGTCGAGGATCTTAATCGTCTTTGTGGCCCTTCACTGGACTCTCTCCAGCTGCACCATATCTCTCTTATACTGGGCAGCCCAGAACTGGACACTGTACTCCAGGTGTGGCCTCACTGGTGCTCCTCCTCCCTCCAGGGCCCATTTCCATGGGACTCTTCCAAGCAGATCTTTCTTCTTTGGACGAGGCCAAAGTCTGCTTTCCTGAAGTCAAGGGTGGTGATCCTGCTTTTTGCCCTGCTCCCTCCATCTCATGGTCACTGCAGCCAAGGATACCTTCGACCTTTATATACCCCCAACAAGCCCTTCCTTTTTTGTGAGTGTGAGGTCCAGCAGAGCGTCTGTCCTTGTTGGATCCTCTATCAGTTGGGTTCCTTTATCATGTTGTCTCCCCTACCCCAGTACATTTCCTATATACAGTAACTGAATGAATGAGTCCCTTAGTTTAGAGGAAAGCTCGAGTGCACAAACTGATCAGTAAGTCCAAAATATTTTTGCTTGACAGACTCAGACTAAAACTCCTCTGCCTTGTCTCCAACAATATACAAATTTATGGGCTAAAAAGCCCCAGAAAGTAACGTAAGTAGTTACTGAGTTCAGGAACAAAGGAGATCTGATAACCTATGGATTAGAATTTTGGTTTTGCTTACCTGGGTATCTTGGAAGGAATAAGCAGTACATGAAGCTTTTCTGGGACTGTAAACTGCTTGTATGTATGTTCCCCCTATGTATTATTTGATACTTACTGAAGTGTAAGATCATACTGCAAACTTACCCTCACTGGATGGACTTACAGGGTAATTCTTAGCACTACGGCCACGTGTTTCCTGAAATCTGCAGGAATTGGAACTGGGAAAGTTATTTAAAATGTCTGAAATCTCTTGTCATCACGCTCACCCAGTCCTGAGGCATACCCACACAGACCTAGCAGAAATAGTAAGTAATATGACTTCACAAGCCTTTTTTCCCCCAAAAAGCTACATTGCATTCAGAACAAAACCATTAACACAAAACCAAACACACACAAAGGTTTAACTTTCATGTGAAAATAACAGAATATCAGGAAACAAATTGTTTATCAAATGGGAGAGTTGGCTGCACAAGCATATAAAAAATTCTTGCAAAACTGAGATTAAATTTTGCCACTTTAGACAAACACCATCCAGTTGCACTTTACAAAGATAATGATACTATCCCTGGAGAGAATTGACACCGATATATTAAATGACTCTGGAGTGTGTTAGAAGCTGCAGAGTGCGAAGACTCCTGCTGTCTTTCAGTTACACAGCTCTCATTGCTCGGGTGGAAAGCTTCTCTGTTTTCACCATGATTAATAAAGAAAAACTTGTTCCCTTGCATCTTTTACTAACTATCTGTCAATGGCCTAGTATGAAAGGGAACTGATTTATAGTGAAAAGCTGGAGGAAAAAAAAAAGTAAGTCTCTTGGGCTGTTCAAGCAGAGGATCAGAAGAGTGAGTCAACATACATTTCAGTAAGGAAAAGGAGAAATTATATGGTGGATTTTAGAATCTTTTCCAGATTATAAAACACTGCCTCTTGATATTTCCACTGAATTCAATCTTCGAGTTCAAATACCTCATGTGCTTCTCACAGTCAATGAAGTGCTACCAACAAAACTGTATTGAATCTAATTTTGCTTTTATGCTGCAGTTCAGATATACCATGATTTGGTTTAGGTTCTTTCAGAATTACCTAATCTAATTAAAAACAGATCTCTGAATAGAACTAACTCAAACATGGCAAAGTGACGGCTGCACCCTATTTTAATGGCATTCAAGGTTACAGTCACATAAATCTTTGGATCGAAGAGCCTGGAAAAAGCAGAAATCCTCTTGCCAAATCATTAATGAATTTCTAAGAAGACAAGGGAGTTACTTTTCCTGTAGAGAGATTGTGCTACTTTTGCTTTGTATATTCATCTATAAACAGCAATTGCTACACGTCAAAAGATAAACAGCTAGATAGACACAATGCTGATGCGATTTAAATTCCTATGTTCAAATGGAATTTTTTTTTGAGTGGTTGTATATTTCTACTCTTCTAATAAGGCTTCCAAGAAATCCATTATGCATTGACAAAAAAAAAAAAAAAAGAAAAGCTTTTGTTTCATACTTGGTACTTTTTCCTGTTTTACAAATTCTCACTTCAGATGATGCAGCTCATTTTAGACACTGAAGACAAACAGAAACCTTAATTCCTTAAAAAGAAGGAAATAGAACTGTCCTTAGTCATTCCATCAATGTCACAGTTTAAAGAGTGACATTGGTAAATAATCAGTCCCTCAGTAGGGTTTTGGTAGTTAACGGAACACTACAAAGACGGTGGCCCAGTAGGCCATTGTCAGGTAGGACAAAATTGTGGGTTTTCTTTTGGCAGACAGAAAGCCTAGGGTCTTCTCCAGTCCTCTTCGATATAAATCAGCATGCATAACTGAAGATGACTTTCATTCTTCTTGCCTAGGCCTAATCTGGGAGGTATTTCAGTTTTGAGGAAAAATAAGAGGAATAAGGTACAGTACAACTTAAGAAATAACGATCATGAGTACTGGGTATAAATTGCACAGTTTACCCACATTCATGCATGAGCATCTAATTAATTTACACGAGCGCCCAAGCAATTCATGTTTGAGTTCCCAATTAGTTCACATATGAGCACCCTATTAGCTCCTGCATAAGTGTTTAATTAGTGCATGCATGGGTGCCCAGGTAATGTATGCATGAATGCGCAATTAGTTCATGCATGGGCATCCAATCAGTTAACATATGTGTTGGCCATACACTGCAGGGTTTAGGTAGCCAGTCACAGGTGGGTCCAAACAGCTCTGTCATCGGTGTAAGCAAGTCACCACGTGCCCGAACTTCAGCCAGTCAGAGGAGCACATCGTGCTTTGGCTCAGACATATCTAGAAAGAGCATCAGCTGCTGGGGATGGAGCCACACGAGAGGAAACGTGCTGGGAGACGCTTGAGAAGACTCACGGCAGAAGGGACTGAAGCAACATGCAGCTGGAGGTGGAAAAGTGGGACACCTTTGCTGAGCTTTTTCAGTTTTAAAAAGTAATTACTCCAAATGAGGCAGAACAGCTGTGGACTCCGGGTCTCCTACATCTCGGCTATTTCCTTAATCCTTCTGCTCCAGTCTCTTTCTCTTTCACTAACTTATTCTCTCTCATACCGGCACATCTTCCCGGTGAAAAATAAAAGTAAATATTTCAGTCTTACTTCTGGTATCTTCAGCTGGCATTAACAGTCAGCCAGGTGGAATACGGATCAGGATAGCTAACAAAAGCAATCAGACACTCTAGCTTTTAGTATGACAGCAAACTTTATGCTTTTTGGAAGACAAATACTGCAGATGTAATGCTATAGATGAATGCTTGGTAAGAATAAGTTAAAACAAAATGCTCTAGTAGAAAATCATCTACTAGTATAAATTTGAAGTTGGGTTGTTGCATCCTTACTTCTGTATCAGCATAATGTAAAATGTAATTCTAATAATTTCAGCTGTGTTAGAGCAAATGTCAGAATCTTAGTCACACGGCAAGCACACACACATATATAAATACGTACCCACACTTACTTAAATGCTTCCAGTCATTTTTGACAAACCACACTCACAACATAATATATACATTAGTTAGCCAGTATCGTGTAATTCATTCAGAATTGTAATTCACCACAATTTAAGAGGTCTTTGGCGTTTCCTTTACAAAGTTGCACAAACAAAAACTGCAGAGCACTAATAGCTCAGTGTTTCAGAAATGCAATTATGCCCCATGCAGTGATTGCAAGCATGCCGCAGTCTCTTATGTCAGTCACGATGGACTCTGCAATATGCTATCAGATACTTAACCACCGGTTGCCCATGGACTTCCTGTTTGGAGATCTCTCTAGTGTGCTAATTAGTTCAGAATGTAGCTGCCAACACAAAATGACATAAAAGAGACTAATGCATCATAAATATCCCACCTGAGTAAAATAAGAAAACATCTGCTCAAGAGCTTCACACATTCATTTGCTTATTGTGGGGAAAAAAGTAATGAATGAAAAGGAAAAAACAAAAAGGTAAAAAAGCAGGGAATAAATGTCCATTTCTCCCTCTTTTCTCGAACTGGATTAATTCGTTCTGCTAGGTGGCTTCCTTTTTCTATGTAGCGGGTCCAAATATGAGCTTATTTGCACACAGTAGAGGCAACGGTAGTGGCAATTAGGTCTGGTCTTTTGGTGAAAGCCATGGGGGAAAAAAGATGGTATTTTTCCCTGAGCTTCATCATCCTTGTTCATTACAGAGAGTGGAAAAAAGTTTCTCATCTCCAGACAGGTATAAATCAGCTTCAAACCCTCTTGTTCTTTTTCTTTTCTCTATATTCAAAAACCTGAGCACTTCCTCATGCCTTTCAGCCATTAAAGGTCCTCGAGCTCTATGCATATAAGGGTAAAAAGAACCCCAAACCCAAAGATGGCTGTCCTGGCTAAAACCCCAATAGCACAGATTTACATCAGTGCTTACTCATCCAGCTTGAGGAGGACAGATCCCCCGTCCTGTATTACAGCTGTCTGAAATATCTACTCCACAGGGCACAGGTGGGGCTAGGGAATTTCCACGTAACAATTACTAAAAGAAACTGAGTAAGATTAGCAGGTTTAGGGTCACAATCGGTGATCCTGCTGGATGTTGGCATACAATGCATTTCTGAGTAATTATAACATTTCCAGTTTTCTAACAACAGATTGCTTTAAAATTAATGATAAGCAGCAGTTTTGATCTCAAGTGTTTCGTAGCGTTTTTGTTTGTTATTGAATAGCTGGCTTCATTGAGATGGCTGCTTTTTAAAGGTGGCTGAAATGCTTCCTACTAGCAACAGTCTCAATCCAGGGAAAAACATTCTATTGTTAACGCAAAATAATAAAATATGACAATAAAAGTCTTTCTAGATGAATGCTAAGGAGAATAAATGACAAATGCATTTCTTGTGTCGTATTAAATCTCTTTAACATAGTCTCTTCTATCTCCCTGAAACACCTTCCTCTCATTCAAACACTGATTTGATTTAAAGTGAACCATCTCTATGGAAAAAAACCCCAACATTAAAAAAGTTTTGGAAGTTTGTTACTCAGACATCACGGAAAGAGTACATGTTGCAGGCAAAACAGTCCAGACTTGGGGAATTTTACTTAATTTATTCTTAATTAACACAAAATTCTAATCACTGATTCGAGTATTGAGAAAAAGAAAGCATGAACAATTAAATGAGCGCTTAAGTAAATGTCTTTCCTCCCTCTTTCCCATGCTCAACTTCAGTCAAACACTTTTCCTCCCCCTTGCTAGTCTCAAATTCCCTTGGTTTCACCATGCTACACTTCAGCCCAATTCTTTCAGTGAGGTGACGCATGGTGCAGGAGGCTGGGGCTGTCTGTGTAATGGTTTCTTCCTCCCAGTCCTTGCTACTTACTCATTTTCTTCTGCTTCAGTGTGGGTCCTTCATGTGCTGCAGTCCCTTCAGGGGTGTCCCTGCCCCGGCATGGGTCGACCCAGGCCACAGTTCTTCAGGGGTGTCCTTGCCCTGCCGAGGGTCCTGCATGGGTCACAGCCCCTCCGAGGTACCTCCTCTTGACATAGAGCACCTCATTCCAAGGGGTCTTCAGCCATGCCCTCAACAATGTCTCCTTGCACACTTGCGTATTTCTCCTCCTCTGAGGACTGCCACACTTTCATGAACATGTCTGAACAGAGGTGGTATGTGCCCCTCTCTGACTAGCTGAAGTTTTGGCACGTGGTGAGGGGTTACACTGGTTTCAGAGCCAGCTGGACCCTGGCTGTGACTGGCACAGGGCAGTTTCATGGCCTCCTTCCACACAGACACCCCCGCAGCCCCCTGCTAGCAAAACCCCGTAATTTATGCCCAGTAAAGTATCTGACATTAAAAGACGTAATTTTTTCTTACTCAGACATCATAGAAATTATATGCATAAACTGATGAGCAACATATCAAGAAAAATGGATAATTCAAGAAGTCATATTTCTTATACAGATGTTTATCTTACAATGCATCCTAACGCTTATAAATCAATCTAGAAAAGAGTGGCATGAGGGATAAATCCAAAATTTTGTTTATAAATAAGGAATCTGAAGTACTTAAATATAAATTAAAACTATAAATATAAAATAGAATGCCAGCCCATTCCAGACTAGCTTAATTCATAAATACTTCTTCCTCTCAATTCATCAACAAGCCTAGAAAAGGCACTAAACATTTTTACCACACACTCTGAACACATCTTATAAAAACATTTCTGATAAGCTTTCATTGTATAGCATTTTCAGGCCAGTAACTTCATCATGCTCCCAAACGTCCACTGTATCTTTTTGCAGCACTGTCAGGAAAAGGAGGAGGAAAAAAAAAAAACCAGAAGAACAACCCCCCCCATTTTACCACGGTAATTATGAAAAACAGAGAAAATAAAGTTAAAAAAAAAAGAAGACATACTACAGTTCTACTGTATACTAATTCAAAATTAAGAAACTTCAGAGTCCTACAAGAACTAATGTGTCACAGTGAGTACTGACTCTTTCTGAGCTCCTAAGGATAAAAAGTAATATTCTACTAACTTACATTGTGCATACCATTCATCAAACTAGTCTGCTTAGTTTTGATTTTTTCTTTGGCTAGGCTTACAGTTTGTTTTTAAACACTGTTATCTTTTAATTGTCTTTTATCAATACTGGTGTGTAGCCCAGTTGATAGGCAACGCTGATATTTTCCCATTTTCTCTATTTACATTAGGATGTTGACTAACAGAAGTAGGGAAACATTTCTCTTTATTTGCCAAAATTCATTGCTGCTATTTCAACACAATTCGATGCACTCAAGTCACAGCGATGCAACACATACCTGACAATCTGATGGCATTGTTTTTAACTTAATAACGGAAACATGACAATTAGCAGAATAATTGTGAAGTTATTAAGGATCAATGGATCCATTTACTGAGAGGAAATGAAAAAATAATTGCAGTTCCTCTGATAAGGCTTTTAAAATAATCATACTCGCATAGGAATGGGTTCATTTACAGCAACAGTTTGGAAGCAATAGGATTTCTGACAAATGCTGTGCTCTGTTGAGTTTTCATTACTAATGATTACGACTGCTTGCAAAGAAGCGTACGCCACCTTCTCAGGGATAAGAAACAGAAAATATGGCATGAGGGAAAAAAGCAAGGGTTAATAATGCTCTTCCATCGGAAAGCAAAGTTATTGCTAGCAATAGCTAATTACAAAATTGTCACGACACAGCTGGAGCTCCTTGGCTGGCAAAGTTAAACAGTCTCAGAAGAAATAAAGAGAAGAATTTCCGACAACGATATGCCTGCAGTGAATAAGTCTAAGAGGAATTATAAACCTACAAGGAAAGATGCTTGAACAAAAGAGGCTGCTGCTTTGTGTTTCGGGCTACAGGCAGGCTCTGACAAAGGTGCTAAGCAAGTGATGTGCTGAAGCCAATGAGATTTCTCACATGTCTAAATACAGGCCGGTGCAAATTACCTTAGTGAATCAAAGTCATAACCACAATACAGTCTCCCAAATGGGCCCTGGCAAACTCAGCACCCCAGAGTGTTCTTGTTTAACTGGCAAGGGAGCGTGAGAAATGTACTGGTGTTGCAGACTCCCACTGTGAAAGGACTAATGGCTTCTGTTTAGGAAGAAAGGGGATAATTGAGATTTTTATTACATTATCCCGCTAAAGAAAAAGACAGCTCTTGTTGCATTTCTAAGAGTTTGTAAGGCTTGGGTCAGTCATGAGGGACAACCATGCTTCATTATGCAACCCAAACCATCACAGCTTTTGAGATCATGACAAACAGAACACCTTTGAAATTCACATTTATGGCTACCACAGACTTATGATGGCCTTTGTCATCTGTCTCAATAATTCTTTTAACAAACAAGCAAATTCTATGGACCAGAGACTATTTTCCCATAATGGTTTCTCATGTATTGTTTATACTATATATTTTATGAGTTGCAATGTTATTAGAGGCCTCAACAATCATTTGGTAGTGTCTACAACATAATTGAATACAGTTTTATTATCCCAGTGAGTAGGTATAAATATTTAATTCTTACGTACCACATGACAGTGGGAATTGTTTCAGCCAGTAAATCTTTTCGTTGTTCTACTTTCGCAATATGTACTTTCTGTTGAGACACAAGTGCTTGTACAAAACACTCTCAGATACTTCCCTGAAAATAAAATATTTGGTAAGTCATTTTTATTTAAAACTTTGTGTGTGTTTTATCCTTCTTCAATAAACCCAAGAAAACGGAAACTTAAACGAACCAAAGGAGAGAAGGACAGAAAAAAAAAGGGGGGGGGGGGGGGGCAAAAAGCGCAATGGAATAAATACGTATCAGTTTAACCCTGTTATTTTCAGGTCTCATCTTCCTTACATTTCCCAGCTAACACTGAGCAAAAGCATCACTGAAGAGGAAATTTGTTCACCCTATTTCTAGGGACAGAAACCTAATCTGGCCCACAAACCGAGGGAATGTATGTGTAGCTGATGGCTGCTAACAGCAGCGACGTGGAGACAACGCGTCCCACTGGTGGACAGGCCCAGAACACTGTACTGGGGGAGGGAGCAAACAACCACCACCTTCCCCCACCCCGTGCTTTTATGAAAGCTTCAGTAACACAGATAGTAAACCTCAAATCAGCCAGAGTTTCAGAATCTTAACAGGGATTTTAATACGCCGAACACAGTGTTATTTGTTGGTGTTTCAAGACAACGGATAATTTGGCAGAAATGTTTTTGTTATGCAAAGAAACAAAAAACTACCATGAGGGATCTCGAGACTGTTTTTAACTGCAGCAAGAAAGCAACATCCAGTCTCAGGTGGGCATTTACCTTCATAGAGAAAGCAGTGACTTGAGAATAGGAGAGTTGGGGATTTCATTTTTAAGAAATTAAATATTCTGTACATAAAGCAAAGGAGGCTAGAGATTTTCCTCTCCATTAAAAAAACCCCCAACACTGCCTCCAATAAACATTATAGGATTCCCAATTTTAGTAAAAAAAAAAATAGAAATAGTACAAAGTTTTACCAAGTTCTATTAATTTAAGTCTGTAGATAAACTGAAGAAATTCACCAAGCCTTTTGATATGCTAACAACCAGATTTCCTCTGCCAGATGGGGGGATCCAGAGAGACTTAGTCCCTACTGTTATTGTTTATACAGCAAATTATTGTTCTGTTGTCCTAGGGAATATGAAAGTGGGAGTTCAAGGTAAAGCCTAATCTAGATGAAACTTCTCACAAAATTAACAACTCTAATTTGTTTATGTTCAAACCCAACATGGAATCAGAGTAAGTACTCTTATAATTCGACTCAAAGTTTCACAGCAGTACTTACAGTGTGCTTTTTGACTAACTGAAAAAGATGAGCTGTTTTGCCTGGCTTTTGGGTTTTGTTTTGGTTTGTTGTTGTTGTTGTTTGGTTTTGGTTTTTGTGGGGGTTTTTTTTGAAGGGGTTGTTTGTCTGGGTTTTTTTTTTGATTTTCCATCCAGTGAGCAAATGTAATTAATTTATTTGTCTTTTCTATGGAGAAACGTAACAGTATGATGACCTGCAGACAGACTAGACAAAATGGGGCAGGAAGCTAAAAATCAGTAATCACCATTAAAATAACCATATTGTATCTTAGGATTCTCATTTAAAACAAACAAAATAACAAATCTGCATCACCAGTACTTACATATCTGAATAAGATTCCTAAGGAAACAAAGTTTTACTTCTTTTTCATTAAATTACAAGATACGTAGCATTATAGAAGAAAACCAGTCAAACTCAGAGCTGCAGACAGTATAACCTCTTCCCCAGTATGATGGATGCCAGAACCATTCTGCCCACCACAGCTACCTAATGCGGAAAGGTTCCCGTCCCTTCAGGGTATATCTTTATGCCCCAACCTATCCACAGCAGAGGTGGTAACAGCATATCTGAAGAACTTCAGTCTGAAGTGGTGCAGCATGAATCCGATACAAACCAAAAGAATAAAAATTTGTTAATACAAAAATGACTCTTTGGAAGTTTGTTAGATGTGGAAATAGTCTAATTTCTATTATGCCATACTATCTGGTATTGCTAGTGTTAATTTTATGGATTCATCTAGGTGTACAATGTTTTGCAAATGTATTTTTATTAGTAGTCTCAACAGTCTGTTCAAAACCCAATGAACCTTAGGACTGCAGAACACAGGACTTCTTGAACAGATTAGCCTTCATGAGCTAAACAGTATCGGAGAGACTTGCACCTTTATATAGGCCATCTTTCAGTTTGGACAGAAAACTTCACTTCAAAACGCTGTGAACCTAACAACAGTTTATGGACAATATTCACTCTATATTCACTCTGCAAAATAGAACAAATAAGATAGACTACTTTTGTTTTACTTTAGCAACGGAAAAAAGAGCTGAGTAATAACTGTATTAGAGCAATTATTAATGTGAGTATAAGAGAGTACCATGAAGACAAAGGAATCAGATTTCCATCCAATTTGCTACCTGCTAAAACTGCTATCACCTTGTTGAATTAAGTACGGAAACACAAATTTGTACCACCAGGAATTTGGCCAAAGTTGTTTTCATAGTTTCATAACAACTAAATGGCAACATTCAATACTTTAGATGGCACTAGCAGCCACTTTGAAAAGTTACTCTCCTTATACCACACATTTTTCTTTTAAATAAATGTTCTAAATAAATGGCCACTTTATAAGAGCTGGCTAGTTAACTCTTTCACTGTTCCCAAGACAACAAGCTGTAATAATCACAGGGAATTCCAAGCTCATGTTTGATCTTGGGATATCACCATGAAAAAGCTAACGTGAACAAGCCATAATAGCATTTAATCTGTCATCTTCTCCACTCTTGTCACCCCCGGCACACTATTCATCTCAGCAGGTATTTTAAAAACCACATGAAATTAAGTCTTTGAAGGGAATTCTTTCTACTCGCTCCAATATTTACTAAAGGTTTTTCTTCTGAATGCTTAGTACCATTTTATGGAAAATTCAGACAGATTCCACACTTTAATGCCTTTTTCTTCCCCTTCTCTCACTCCACATTTTTATATTATAGAAAGCTATAGGCACCACTGTTCCTTCCTCTCCCTTTTCAAAGACTTGTTGATATTTAGAAAATTCCTCATTCTAAATAGTGGCTTTGCTTCTGCAAAAGTATTCAAAACCCTTTCTAACTCCTATAGACAGTCCTGCACTCTCCTCCTCAAAGCCAAAACCGGTGGTAAAACATCACAGTTTGGGCAGCAGTTTTGCAGGGTCTTAGGCTTTTAGGTCTGAGTCACTACCAGTGCCTTGGAGACTGAATCAAGAGGCGAAAAAAGATTGCTAATCTAATACAAAACATATGCACGTACACATAGTTCTGCCGAGTTGTTCTTAGTGTTCTTAAACTCACCTTTACAAACCTTTAAATATTTTTCAAAGCTAAAACCCACCTGAAGAGAGTACTGAAATCTCCAGGCAATTTTGTTTTCAACTGAAAACTTTTTGTTGTCCTTTTTCTGTTTCTTTGTATTTTTAACTTTTTCTCCCACCTTATCAAAATGAGCAATCTCACTTGTTACACGTGTTGTTCAGCGTTTGGAATGGGCAGGGATAACAGACATCTGTGGCAAACATCTAAAGCTCAGGTCTGATCAACTGCATCAGGTATACGGAAATCACTTGACACACTTTCTCCACATGTGTGCTGCTTAAGATAACTTTCAGACAGGCACTAAAACTTTCGAATATATAACTGGAACAAGTCTGTGAGTCTTCCGATGCTTCCATATCACTTGCTCACAGGCTTGACTGAATCATATTTTACTCATTTGAGAGGCTCCCCCGTGATCCTTCCAAGAAGGCGAAAAGTGTTGGAGTCCAATGAGAAAGGTGATTGACAGCTCTCCCTTTTTTGAACATTCACGTTATTCCCATGTGCCTGGCTTCATTCATAGCTTGGGAAGTGGGAGAAAGTTTCTCATCCTGATACATGCAACTGCCAAAAGTAGACTTCCCTGGTATCACTCCTTATCTTCCCTTACATAACATTTTTTTTTGCTATATATCCCCTTTGAACATATATTAGAAGATTCAATTGTTAGCACAAAACAATCCTTTAATACAAGTGTAGAAATATCTTAACTGTGTACTTTAGATTCCAGACGTTTTCTGCATTCCAAGCCCAGTCAACAAGATGCTCCGAGAGACAAGTTTGCTCTTGGAGGCTTTTGCAGCGAAAGGGTGAACGACAATCTTTCCAGCAATAGGAGCATGTACCAGGAAACGGAGGTGGAGAAAAGCTAAATACCCAGAAGCCTCAGTAGATCATATAGGCACCCTCCTAAATGTAAGTCCAATTTGATACAGCCTTGCTTCCCCGTCTTCTCCACGACATTGGTATTTTTAAGACACAACCAGCGAGATGTTGATATGTTGTTTCCCTATGTCAGCATAGTTAAAATTTGAAAAATAGCTTTCCAATTCATCCAGGAATAAGATTAATTATACCTTAATCTCAGCAGATTTATAGCAACTCACTGAAGAAAAACTGCATAAAATCTCAATAAGCAAGAAAGGAGAACCACAAGCTCTTTCCCGTTCAGAGACTTCTGAATCACAGAACCATAGAATAGTTTGGGTTGGAAGGGACCTTTAAAGGCCATCCAGTCCAATCCCCTGCCATGAGCAGGGACATCCTCAGCTAGATCAGGTTGCCCAGAGCCCCGTCCAGCCTGACCTGGAATGTTTCCAGGGATGGGGCATCTCCCACCTCTCTGGGCAACCTGTGCCGGTGCCTCACCACCCTCATTGTGAAAAACTTCTTCCTTATGTCTAGCCTATATCTCCCCTCTTTTAGTTTAAAACCATTACCCCTTGTCCTATCACAGCATTTATTTAGTCATTGGTATGATGTTTTTTTTTTTTTTTTCTTTTTCTCCTAGGAGCAAAACATCTACACTGCCATTCTATTCAAGTCATAATACAAAACGATCTTGTATCTTCTTAGAAGTTTGCATGTGTATCACCATAAGTGGCAGTCACTTTAAAGTGCTAGTCCAAGGCAAAGACAAAGAGAGCCATGACAAAGTACTATTTTTGAACTAAACTGAGTATGGTGTGGGTGATGATAACACAAAACTTCTCTCTTATGTATTTGTGTCTATTTCTTGCTGTAATAATTAGGATAAGACAAATAAGTAATTTGCTCATATTAGATAGACATTTACCAGAAAAAAATTACTTGTTTATGAGGAGAAATGAAGCAGTAAGATACTCTCTACACTTTACACTGGGGATAAACAGCAAAAACGGAAACTGTATGGAGACAAAATTGTTTCATAAGAAAGAGAAATTGAATAGAAATTTGAAAATAACCCTTATTTGAAAACAGAAAAGGAAGCCTAATGAAATAACATTACACAATTGAATTTGATTCTTTCAAAATCACCAAAAAAGACAGATTGATTCCCACTTATAATTTGGATTTCCTGTAACCATGCCAAAAGATGTCAAAATCTATTATAATTGATGTTCGCCTCTTATTGTACATTGCATTCTAAGTCTCAGCTTTATGTGATGTTGACAGTACAACAGAATTGTAAAGACGTATCTCTGCAAGTACGTATACAACTGACAAACTAATGTTAAAATAATTGATGCCTAGTATTTGTAAAAAGTACAAGACAGGTATCTCATCCACCAAGAACAATATAGACCCTGTTTCCTGCATGAAGACAAGCAACAGGTAGAAAAGCAGAACATCTAGGTCCATTCGTATCTCAGCCTCCTTGTAGAATCAATAGCACGGGCACCAGTTCATGTGTAATTTAATTATATGGATCTGCAAACTTTCCACCTGGACACAATCTAAAACTAAACAGTCCAGTGACATCCAAATGGCCAATACGTGCCAAAATTAATCAAGTTTAATCCTTAAGATAGCAATAGATATGAGTGACGAAATGAACACCAAACCAGTCTGAGAGTCTCCTCAGCCAGTCAGAACGAAATGCTAGGTGCATCGCTTCTATCCCATCCTACCTTTGCAGCCATTTTCCAGCTGTTGCATATTCCAAACCTAGAACGTGAGTTCTATAAAGCAAGCCACTACTGCAAAGTAGAACAAGTCAGTCACAGAAGTAACTATCTTTTACAAGTAGAAACATAAACAGGCACTAAAATTTGCTTTTCCAAAAGTGCCCTGGTCAAGTTACGGTTTTCCACCTGTCCCTGAAGTCTCACAGAGCAATGTTGCACTTTAGCTAGTAGTATTATAAAGAAAATGAAACATTCTTTTCAACATTACAGAAAGCATATTTAGTCAACAAGTGACATCCTCAATAATGAAATAATCTGTCACTAATTTAAGAACCTACTTCAAAAACTGTTCTCTAGCTGCAAATTTCTTCCCAACAAAATTCAACACTCAAGAAATCAACATCTCTGTGATATTTTATCAAGCAATTGTAATCTTGGCAACATCATATAACAAAAGTATTTTGTGGTCTTGATTTATGTACACTTTTTAGGGAACATTAGAAAGGCAGATTTTTATAATTTGAAAAAAGACTTCAAATCATCTTAGACCTAAACACAGAAGTATTATAAAAATCAAGATGCATCCAGGGAGTTCAATAACCCACATACAGTCTTTTTGCACAAACATGACACTAATTTTTATTTTAAGGCTTTATGACA
The DNA here is from genome assembly GCA_009819775.1 of Phoenicopterus ruber ruber. Taxonomy (NCBI): domain Eukaryota; kingdom Metazoa; phylum Chordata; class Aves; order Phoenicopteriformes; family Phoenicopteridae; genus Phoenicopterus; species Phoenicopterus ruber. Next base: position 4,350,284 of record CM020229.1, on the reverse strand, counting down.
ACTTAAAGCTAAATAAAAAACTAGCTTTCATCCTATTAGTGCTTATTACAAAAAAAACAAACCCCAAAACCCAAAATCACTGAAAATGACTTGAAGCAATCTTTCTTTTACCCTTGTTTCTCTACACTTGAACACAAGACATAATGCAAAGGACCAGTTTGATGCATAGGCACACTTCAGTGTGTCATCTAAAATCTAACAGCGTGAGACACTACTGTCTATAAACCGTCCAGCAGCTATACGAATGGTAAACTTAGATGTAGGACCAGACTATATACATAACAGTTTTAATAAGGCCATACTAAATATTTCAAAAGCTCCCTAATTCACCATTGTTTATACCCAGGTCTGTAGTTCAAGATAAACTCAACTAGTTAAAAAACCCCCAAAAAACAAAACACAAAAACCACAAGTTGGCAGTGTATTTAAAGTTTGTTACCAAGGTAAAGTAACCAAAAGGATTAAGTCCAAGTTCATTTCCTGGACACACCCTTTTAGCATAACTTCACAGCATTACAAAGTAGAATCCACGTGTAAAATATTTTTTAGGACTAGTTCACAATTCCTTAGGTCAGAAAATACCATTAGATAATCCAGTCTGATCTCTTGTATACCAAAGACAAGTAGATAAGCTTACTTTGTTTTATTATTCATTTACTTTACTGTCAAATCTTCTCCAGCCTGTTTCTGCCTCCAGATTCTGCAAAGACCGGACTGCAACAGCAAGACAACTTGTGCTACGTTCTGTTACCGACTACAATGTTTGCTTGATCAACTTCACTACCAATACAAAGCTGCAGATAATGCTAAATATCCTGGTAGTCGCTCTTCAGATAGAAGAGGGCTGTACCTTATACATTTTACAGCAAGAAACAAACTGTACAGCATAATCAGTAGGGTTTGTTTCACAGTTTTGCTTCATAGGGCAACAGATAAACTAAATTTCAGATTTACTTCTGAAATACTGAAATGATTCAAAACTTGGCCTTGTCACCTCAGCTTTCATTCTGCTGTACAAAAAAAATTAACTTCAGTGTCAAAGTTACCGGCATACTATCTCTATGATGCACATATGGTTAATTTACTAGTGTGAAGATCCTAAAATAAAAAAACCCAAACCACTAGACTGAAAACTTGATAAAAAACCAGCACAGCAGGTTTGGAAGAAAGTCACCATTTTAGTGGAAAGGACACAATGCTAGCAAGTACTACTGGAGTAATCTAAACATGGAAGGAATTTACAGACTACCAAGGAGAAGTTTTGCGATTGGAAAATGAACTTAGCAAGCGTGATAGGAGAAACAAAGGCGAAGAAAGAGTCAGAACTACCAAAGGATCACATGAAGACAAATACAATTTATCTGTATGTTCCAATCCTGAATAGGCAAGTTTACCCTTCCTTCCTCTGAAATGTCACAAAATATTGTTAATTCTTGTCTCAAGGGTCTTTCCACTCCGACAGTGTGTTTCAGCCCTAATAATTATTTTTTAGAAAAAAACAAGATATTTTTACACTATGGCAAAGCTAAAGATTTGGACCATACTTGAACTCCAGCCTTTCTTTGTGAGTACTGCTTATAAAATCCAGAGGAGAGACTACGAGGGTTTTTTTAAATAAGTGGTAAACACAGAAATTCCCAGGTAGTGCTGTAAATATTGTGGGGAAAAATGTAGTTTGGAGAATTATTTACAGCAAAGTTTAGATATCGGCTACAAGCCATTTTCAGAAGCTTTCCTTACCTATATATCACACTTAGATGCTAGAATTCTTACAGCTAGATATTTATGAAGGCAATTTAAAGAGTGCCTCGAATAATAACACTAAGTGAAGATTTTGCACTCATAGAAGTACACCCTTTAACTAACTGTATTTGTCACAAGAATAACAGTGATTTAACACAATCAGCTTTAAATTACAATGTTCCCACAGTATATGTAGATAAACCGCGACCATTAATTCAGATTTTCCAAAGTACCAGACACCTGCATTTGGTAAAAAAAAAAAAGTAGTAAAGAAAAGAAAAGAAAAGAAAGGGTCTAAAGAGATATTAAAATTCTGTTTCCCCAATTCAGCAATCTAAAACTACGCAGTTAAGAATACCTTGGCACAGATCTGAAATGAACCTTTAATACAAACAGCAAAATCCCCATCTCAGCAGTAATGACCTATTTGATGGATATTGCATCTACTCATATCAATTACATCATTAATAAGGTTTTCTGTAAGCCTGTTCTGTTAATTAAAAAATACCAGGTTATATATTGGTGACTTTCTTCCTTTAGTTGTTTATCATTTAGAAAACAAAATGTATTATTATGAAGATATTAAATCATAAATACAAGTGAACATTTATTTTAGATTTTCAAATGTCAGTCAACACAGGCCCAGTGTATCCAAGAAGTAATTAAAAAAAAAAAAAGCAGCCCTATCTATTTTTTTGCATTTTGCTACTAATAGACTGAGAGCTATAGGTGTGACTTCGGGGAGACAGACCTTACTGACACATCTGCGGAAATATTTTGGTTCCCAGAAATCACTGGGGACATCTTCTGCCTATGTAGCAAGAATTATTAGGCAGTGTGCTAAGGCAGGAGAGCTGTGACAGCCTCTGAAGACGGTGCGTCTTCTCCTCCATGCCTGAGCAGCTGACAAAGGCTTGAATCAATCATTCTTCTTCAGAAGGCCACCCCTGAGGCTAGCCAAAGAACCTCCTCATCCTTTGCGCCCCTCAGTATTTTGGAAAACACAAATTGAACTTAAACCACTTCAACTTAGAATAAGTCCTTAATTTTGTATTCATTTTATAGACATGCAGTTAGCATTTAGCAGCACTTGGTTTGATGTCAAGCTTAAGAATCCAAAGGAAAAAATCCCCCCCATTAGTAAAATAAGGAAATCATTAACTTGACTGCTACCATTCAATTTTAAAATCATAATAAGATTACATAGGATTTTCCCCAGCTACAGACCGAGTAACATGTTCTTGTAAACGCAGCCTACCGTGCAGCCTGTTGCGGTCAGGCCTCCTGTGAGTTAGAGTGGCTGAGATCCCTGATCCAACTTCCAACTGTCCTCAGTCATCCCGGGCACCACTGGCTTTTTTATGGATTCTAATAACGACCTTATTATTGCCAACTGGCAACCTAGAAACCTCAGAGTGAACTGAAATAATAAACAGGTGTGGCTGTCAGATGATCAATAGCAGCTGGGTAAAACCACTTATTTTAAAGTATTTTTATTTCATTTGGGTTACTTCACAGTTACCTTCTTGGAGAAGAATGTGCATCATCCAGAGCATATGAGAAAGACAGAAATACCCACATTCACAACAGACATTCGCTTTTTTCTCTTATGCTGCTCCTACAATTTTGTAGCCAGAAATTCAGTAACGCCCATTGAAAGTAATGCTTTTATACTATCTGAACACATCCTAACTGCTTTCTTTTACCATTCTTGAACTATATTTTTTATGTCTTAAGGAATGATATGCTTAATTATTGAGACAACCACAAGATCTTTCTGCTTAAACATTTAATATTTTCAAACATTAAATCTATCTTTTATTTGGACGGTGAGAAGCACTGAATTTGTGGAATATATGAAATATTAAAATGCTTAACTACCCTATTGGATATGTAGCTTTCTAATATCCCCAAACCATTAAACCATAGGAAAGATTTTTTTTTTTTTTTTTTAGTTTTGAGAAGGCATCACTAAACCCATGGCCTTGGTTTTTTTTACCTTAACTGAACCAGCATTGTTTGCTAAAAGACAAAGCAGTCAGTAGCTGGCCCCAAAGTGACTAGAAACTCACAGCATCCATATTTAATAAGACGCTATAGCAGAAATATAGCATGCATTCTGTACTTCTATGGGAAAGCAATATTCATTATTCTGCAGATTATTCCTTAATAAATATTTCAGAAACTTGAAGTGGAAAAAAAATTAGAATAGCATATACTGTGCTCTTGATAGTTTAAAAGCACTTTTGTTTTCTGACCTATGATGAATCCTTATGTTGTTTTCATTTCTGATGCATTTTAATGCCATTATAGGTTTGAAATTCATCTTTTGGTCAGTTTGAGAGGATGAAGTTATTTGATGTTTTGTTAGTGTGCACAAACAAGTTAAAAGTCATCTTCCATTAGCATGTACAGAGCGCTGACACTTTTTTATTATTATTGTTCCAGATACTTTGAGTATCTCTGCGTAAATATGACAATTTACTGAATGGCAGCAAGAACAAACTGCCAAGTATGCTCACAAATTCCCCCTTCTGAAAGCCGGGGAAACTGACTGCTGGGCTGTCATTGTTCTCACTTGCATATGGTAATGGCAAAAGCAAAGAGCTATTTGAGAAACAACCCCCCCATTACCCCTCCAGCAGTGTGTTTTTTCAGTTGATTTGTGTACCTGTGCAAGTATCCTTAAATTAATCATAACAGAGAGTGGGTTGAGCTAATGCACCCGCTCTCTAGCTCAGACGTAACTGTAAGTTAGGCTACAGGCAAGCTGCGTATGTGTGCGGGCAGGAATCCCCAGGCCCTCTCTGGGGTATGTGGCCCAGGTCCCACCCATGGATAGGACGGGAATGTGTCATCAGCGTATGCAAACAGGACAGCCAAAAGTACCTGAGAGGGTCTTTGCCCAGAAATGGGTAAACAGCTTTGATTCTATTTGATTTAAAACATGAATTGAGTAATTTTTTGGAAAGTTTGTGTGTTCATGGACGTATACACATACTAGGGAGGTGTACGAGGGCATCTTTAAATTGGTGGTGGAACAGGCAGAGCAGAAGAGAAGTCCCCTATGGTTACAGTTCTGTTAAATTCCGTATTTTGTGTCAGTAAATTCTCTCCTTCAGTGGTACCAATCTTAGAAATTAAAGTAAGAACTGGACGCAGCACTCCAGGTGTGGCCTCCCCAGCGCCGAGCAGGCAGAAAGGCTCACCTCCCTCGACCTGCTGGCAGCACGCCTAACGCAGCCCAGATACCACCAGCCGCCTGGGTGGCGAGGGCACGTTGCGGGCTCCTGATCAACCCGGCGTCCATCAGGACTCCCAGGGCCTTTTCTGCAAAGCTGTTTTCCACTCATCACCATCCTTCAGGTCCGGCTGTTCTGACAGCTTTCAATCCGCACAATGAAGTGCAACAAAGATCTTAGTCTGCTACACATTTCAGATATTACCATGGGAGATATTATCCCAAAGGCAAATGAAATAGAAAACTGGAATCACTGAGAACTGATGAATATCTTAAAAGAACTAGGGTTTTTTAAATTTTTTTTTTTTGTTTTTAAGTGAAGCATAATAAGGTAGAAGATTTGCAGATTCTAAAAGGATCAAAGGTCACACCATTACTGCAGTTTTGCTAAGAAGAGCATAACTAAATGCCTGGTTAAAACTGCAGACAAAATTGCAGAGGTGGACAGAATGTATTAATTGAACATTGAAATAGAGCAAAAATACCAGGGTTACTATTTCTATTTTTTAAGTACAGAAAGATTGCTGTTGAAGCAGTCAGAAATTTGATTTTTAGATCCCTTCTAAAGGATGAAATAATTAATTATATAAATAAAGTCACACGTGAAGCCAGAAACGGATCCTGGGTCTCCAAAAAGAGTATTCAGTCTCTTAAGGAAGAAACACATTAAAGTCCAAAGGCCAGAACCAGTCTCCGGGTAAAAAAAATATTCATCTTCCTAGGATCAAAAAATCTTGAAGTAGCTTACATTCAGGCAGGAGAAAGACTTTTGTCCTCCACCCCTGAGGCACATCAAACAGAAAGATGAGGTTTGTCTGCATGGGAAGTGTTTTGGAATATAAACTATTTCAGGACATTAAAGAACCAAACCAAACCAAACCCTGCCACAGCGTTGTACTCCAAACCACTTTTACGTGAGATGACGGAAGTGCTTTGAAATCACATCACTGTCTCCCTTAACAGGTGAACGAGTAGACGCGGCTGAGCCAGTAGTGAAACACAGGACAGAAAATGAAGATACTGAATATGTGCTCTCATTTTAATGAGTTGTTAATTCATATCTCCTAGCCAGGGCCTTTTATTAGAGACTGTAAATCTCAGACAGACAAGGAGTCATGAGATTTTGAAATTGCCTTGTAAATTAGTTACTGGTAATGAAACCATTTAGTTTTTGAAGGGATGGGATTGTGAGGGCTTTCCACGTTGAAATAATTATTGAACATTACTGAACCAAATAATTAAACTGTGCTGAATAAAAACTCCCATAATAATATTCACACAATTTCCTTTTCTTCCTTTTTTAAATTCTACATTATGAGACTTGTTATTGATACGTGAAGGTAAAAATACGACTGTCACAGCAAACATTACATTCATTGTTTCAAGTTATATAAAAGATGTAGTACGTGTTGTATATGATTCAAGAGCAATTCATCTTCACCATATAATCTACCCAGAGTCTTACATTTCAGAGATTTTAAAAATATACTAGATAAAGGGATAGTTTAAAAACTTAAGGTAGTCATAGATTTTAAATTAAACTTTGAATGGGTGAAATAAGAAAAATTCAGTGTCATGTTGGATGCTTTATCAGTGCCATCTCAAATTAGACTTCAGGTTCCAAATAATATTTTCCTTACCAGTGCTGATGAAGGGGGACTACAAACATATAGCTTAATGTGGAAAAAATATTCTTCAGCTATTCTATCCTCATTCAGGTTTCTTTACTGCTGTTTGGAAAAAAAGGAGGTGGGGGGGTGCTTTGGATTAGACTGAAATAGATTTAATTCTTTCTGATGATATTTTTTCTTTAAAAAAAAAAGTAATATGATTTGCCTATAAAGGAATTCCCATGCCGATCTCAAAAATATATACAGGAAAGTCACAACTGGAATTAGCAGCATTTCCTTAACATGAACCTTCGTTCCAACTACACTGGTGATACGTACTTGTTGCTATGCCGTGGGAGAACACTGACTGGATCTGAACTATGCCCAGATTAGTTTTCCTGGAGACTTAAATTTCTGTACTGAAAAAAATCTAAAAAGAATCTGAAGTTATATAAATGCTCAGAGTTCACAGTATCTTAAGTCTCTAAGCTGAAAGGATTCAAAAATCCTAACGCTGAATATGAAAAACCTCATTTTTTTTATACTGACTGCTTAAATACATAAATTGGATACAGACCGCCATTTCCCACCATCCCTGTGCCACTTGGGGGGCGGGGGGCAGAGGGGAAATGTAGAAGTTGGGAACGCAGACGCGAAGGTGAGCCTGGGAAGAAAGGGGGCTGGGGTGAGGTATTTTTATTTTTGTCTTTGTTTCTCACCATCCAACTCCATTTTTAATTGGCAATAAGTGCAATTAATTTTCCTCAAGTTGAGTCTGTTTTTCCCCTGCCGGTAACCGATAAGTGATCTCCCTGCCCTTATCATGACCCATGAGCTCTTTTATCTTATTTTCTCCCTGTGTTCTGTAGAGGAGGGGAGCAAGAGAGCAGCTGGGTGGGGGTCTGGCAGCCAGCAAAGGTCAACCCACCATAATCTGAAAGTTAAGAATTCTGAACCCACATCCTAAATGAATTCCGATACATGTATTCAATTGTCTTATGTGTGAATATTGATTTTGCATGTAATAGGAGAGTCATAAAACATGCAGATCCTAACTTCAAATTATCTGAGAAAGATCATGTAGAAAAAATGCCATTAAGTTCAGTATCTTTGATAAAAATTGGAGTTTGATCTTTTATTCCTAAAATGCTCGCTTTTTAAGTGAAGAAAAGAAAAACAAACCAAAAATCGACATTGAAAGAATCTAATTTTAGATAACACTCCTGGGGGAAAAAAATAGCTTTTCTGTCTGTACACAAATCCACTTCTTCACTGTAAAAGCATAATGCAAGCAGCTATCCTACCACAAAAAAAACCCTTTCATCCTGTGAAATGCCTAACAAAAATAATCCTCCCCCCTAATATTTGAAGATAGCTTTTATGAGTATATAATAATACTCTAGTGAATTCCTGACATGGAAGTATGGCAAGGATTTCCCCATCTGATAGCATGAGATAACTTCTGATTCGATGTGATAAGAGGTTTTCTCATGTTCATAAAACAGAGGTTAGTACTGTGTTCACAGCTTGAAACACAATTTCTAGATGTGAATTACCAGGAATATTATTTACCTGTTTTCAGAGCCTCTGAGCTAGAAGTTGACATTTATATACAGAAAAACTGCAATAAACAAACATGCAATGACTACAATAAATAAATTATTTCTACAGGTTAGAAAAATAATTCTGAAGGAGATTAATTAATACGTAATTCTAGTTAAGGAACATTAAAAATAGCTTTAGTCATTTCAACCATTTATTTTTCCAGAAATGTTTTAATGAAGCTTTATAGTGAGTCTATGCTACAGAGTGTTTTACTCAACTGAGTATGAGTATTTGAAGTTAATCTCATCTCCCACCTGCACATGGTTAATGCCCTGGAGGATCTTGATGCAAGAACTCAGGGATTTGATCTAACAGCAGATCTGAGTTTATTGACGTCTTAAACACATTACTTTTTTACCTTAATCTTTCCCCCACTTACTCTGATAAGCGAAAGAATAAATTCAAAGAATCTTCTTGTTAGATTTTTAATACAACCCTCACCATCTAAAAATGCTTGAATGATGATTGCTCCTACTTATATGTGCAGGTTGGGGATTAAAAATTCAAAACTGTATTCTAAGATTACAAAGATTTCTCAGATAAACTTTACTGCAAATGGAACCTATCTGTCTGGGTAGGTTATTCTTCTCAGTAATACTAAAGGAACTTGAATAACTTGTTCAAAATTTTCAAGTATTTGTACTATGAAGATGAAAAATTTATTTACTAACAGATTTATGTTCTTATTTTATTATAAATTACTGGGTATGCAAATCTTATCTGTCAAAGGTGATTTTTATTGACTGTAAATTCCAAGATGATTTAAAATTATATATAGTCATCCTTATTACACTGGTTGTGTTTTTCAAAAAGCAGAATGTGCATTTCTCTGTGAAGATATGCAGATCTAGAGTTTTACATTAGTAAAATTAAATGTATGTGTTTATAATCTTGTAATATAAACCCATCTTGTAGAAACTGTACATCCAAAACAAAGTAGCACAACTGGTCTTTTTTTAGGATTAGAAAATCCGAGAATGGAATAAATAGGTTTAATGGCATATTTTTATTAAATTATTAATTTCAGGCCAAGATCGAAAAGGCATGATTCCAACAAAAACAAAGAAAAAGGTTTGTTGAAGACCCTTGGACACCTTTGCTCTATAGTCACAACGCAATCAGAGAAATGCAGCTGTTCTTATGACAAAGGTGACTTTTAACCTTATCACAGCCTGCAAAGGCAAGCTTAGCATTTACTTTATTCCTCTCCAAATAACAGCTTTGTCAATAGCATAAGCAGCCAGCATCCACCAGCACAGAGAAGGGAGCTGTCGGGGCTGATTTCACCACTGGATAAGCCCAGGAAGACTGCAGGCTCTTAACAGAATCAATAGGCAGCTAACGAGCACTTCAAGGCATGAGGGCTTCAGCCAGGTAAAGAAACCCACCGAGGAAAGTACTTCAGCAGTTAAGTAACACTCTGAAACACATGCTTAAGTCCTACTTATCGTATGGGGATACGAATACGGGCTTTAAAGATGCATGATTTTCTGCATAAGCAATGCTTAAATATAACTCTAAATTCTGAACTAGAAGCTGCTTACTGTGTTTAAGCTTAGAAGGTGATTGAAGTAAGGTACCTTGTTTGAAATTGGAAAACCCTACTGAAGTTCTGGCCAAATATTACAGAAAACCGATGGAAGCAAAAGGATCCTCTTCCTGAATGTGAATTTAAAATGACATTTTATATTTCAAAATTATTTCGCACCAGCTCATATCATAACTTGGTTCAACTCAAGGAATGATTCTGTAAAATCACAATCATACCCCTAGTATCCTGGGGTATCTCATTTATTTTCCCTCAAAGATTTCTTTATCAAAAGTGTTTGCAAGTTGAAAGTTGTTTGTTTAACTTCGCACTCAATCTCAACGTGGGATTTGAAAGTCAAATTGGATTCTTCTCCTTTTTGCCCATCACTGATTGTAGTAAAGATTTTTCTCCTAAGCTGGATTTGATCCCTGGTGTAACCTCATTTCTTCACCTAAACTCTCAGATAAACTAGTACAGAGTTATTTCCTTTAATGGGCTTGCTCTTATGCAATTAACTAGACCACAGAAAGAATCTGTAAGTCAGATAAAATAAAAATCTAGCAATAAGAATTATTAAGTATTGAACTAAGCTTTAAAAAAAATGGTGGATTATTTGGGTTTGATATTTTCAAATAAAAGTGTGATGCCCTTCTGGAGTATTTGTGTTACACAAGCTTAGATTATTGCAGCATATATGGCAGTAACAAAACCAAGCAAGATGATTATTTTTTTCCTTAAATTATACCTGTATATTAAATTAACACAATTTCTTTTTGATAAACTTAGGGTCTAACCAAGTCTCTTCTTTAGAGATGATTTCTTTTTTGTTCCCCCATTTACAAGGCAGGCAGGCAGTCTTCTTTCTTGAAAACAGAAGGAAACAGGTTTTTTGATGGTTCTCTAAGTCATTTTCTGCCCTGACAACACTTAAGCCGGGAAATTTTCTTACACTTTTTTTTTTCTCTGGGCCTTAATCTTATGGCTGCATACTTATCCATGCAGTGTTCCCTCATCTTCTCTATTTTCGCTATTTCTCTTCCACATACTTTAACAAGTCTAAAACCCATTCCATCCCCACATTCTAAGGCTGTGGTTTGGCAGTACTGTATCTGCCGTAAGGTTTCCTCGTACCAGATCAGCACCACAATGACCACAAGATGAAAAGTACTGATTTCATATAAACCCATTCTGCTTCAGATTTGTTCAAAGTAACTTGTCACAGATGGGCTATATAGCAGCTCAGGTATTGTCTAGCCATACCACTCTACATCTATGCTTTGTTATGTATTCTCTGTTCAAAGCGAGCATAAAGCTGAAGTAAGAGCATAAAGCTGGCATGAATCAGTATCAAGGTTGCTAGTTAACTTGGTAAAAGCACAGTTGTTTCATTGGGTCTGATTCAGATCAAAACCATAATTCCTAGTCATCCAGCTACATACAACATTGTTGATCAGGGACTCGTATCACAAGAGGGTCATCAGACCACTGCCCTTGTTAAACAATTTATTTTTTCCAGTTGTTGAAAATAAATTACTTTGTTAGCAAAGAGATAATGTGTAAGTCTGAATATGCATATGCACGTGAGGAAGAAAGGCAAAAAAAGCCCCCAAAACCAAAACCAAACAAAACCTGTAAAAGCATAATAACGGAATACGAAAGTGGAATTCTAAATAAATACTATTCAGAAGAGAAATATACTGTAAACCTAAGATATAGAAATCGAGAGGTATTGCCATGACTGCTTTCTCTAGAATATCTCTGGTCTTCCCAGTATTGTTCTGGATAATCGAGAGCTGACTGCAGTAAATGGGCATAGTTGGTACAGCAAGCAATGAAAATCTGCTCATCGTGTAATAACTCAGGAAAAAAGTTTTCCAAACTCACTAATTCTTAAACTGTTATGAACAAAAGGTCACAGAGAAGCACAAGGTAACCTCAGTGGCATGAGCTTATGAATTTTCATCTTATACACCAACTATCTGGACACTATTTTTTCACAGTTCACACTATCAGAGGTATGATTTCTTCCACATCTACTTGCTTTTCACTTAGATTTGTGCAGAAGGCCATCTTCCACTCTGAACTAAGAAAAAAAAAGTGGCCATGTCCCAGCTTTCAAGCACTGGCAAGCTATCATTCCTGTGAAATAAGAGGAAACTGCAAAATATGCTGAAGAAATTCAAATGGCTTAAAATTTATTAGGCTTTACCAGGAAGTCTGTCATCGGTGGCTATTCATTTATCATAATGAACACTAATCTTATCTATCAGCTGTATTATGCAAAGTATAATGCTGCTGGAAAACAGAAGTGTAGAAATTGCACACCATGTTCCTTTACTTTTCAAGGTCTTCCAAAGTGTAGATTTCAATTGATAACGTCAGAGAGAGGCAAATATTTACCCTATTTTATTTTGCTAGGCTCCAGAGACCTATCAAGGAGAGTCTTTGCGCTGAAAGATCTTTCCTTCTGAGTTCTCTTCATTAGACAGTATTTTCACATATCACAATCTATGAGATGACTACTGGTAGCAGGGACGACGCATGCTGCAGCCAGCTAGGGAGCAGGTGAGCCATGCTGCAGGTCACTACTCCACCAGAAGTCTGTCAGCCTGAACGGCAACTTGCAAAACGCCAACGAGTGACGAGAACAGCAACAGTCGTCAGTTATGCTCAGTGACAGCTTCAACAGCTCAGGAACGAACTTTAGAGACCATTTATTCCATTATAAATACTTCAGAAAAGGACTGGTTTTTAATGAAACTGAGAGACAAAGCAGTTTTAAGTTTGGGAGTTGGCTGGTGTGAGGTAAGTCTACCTGATAACTGTGTTTTCTGAGCGTATACTGAATGACGACTCAATTTGTAAGTGTCAGTCACCAACCACAGAACCTCCTCAGCATTTCTTTTTTCAAAGACTCATCCTCACTGTCTCTTCCCTTTCAATTCACAAGTAAAATTGGAAAAGACAAATGAATGATTAAACAAAGCAATGACAAGAAACATGGTTAAAAATGACAACTTTACAGCCTGTGATTATCTGTTAAATAATGAAAGACAAGTATTATCTACAAGACAACTGGACGCAGCACTTGGGTTGGGGTTTCACTCTTAAAGCACTTTACAAATGTAGATCAAAAAAATCTGAAGATTCATATATTGTTAAAACGTATCAACCTGTAACACAAATTAATGACTTAATTACATTTCTTTGTAGCCAAAAATGAAGCAGCATTTCTCAAAATATTAAGTAAATTATATGAAAATATCTCTTCTGGTAAATAAATTTTACCTTTTTTTAGTTCAAAACTACTGAAATCTTGAAAGACAATGCGAGTTATTCATATGATGTATTCTGGGAATCTGAAATGTAATATTACACCCAACTCTTTTGACGGTCTGTTCAGAGAAAGGTGGTTCACTTAAACTAAGATAGAAGGCAAGTACATGGAGAAGGCACTGTGAATTTCTCTGATATTCAGCAAATTGTAGGTTTGACCTTTTGACTGTTTTGGGCGAAAAAAGTGATTTCCTAATTTACACAACTATATCAGAACCGGAAGATAATCTCAGATCTCCCGAGATCAGCATCTGAATCACATGATGACGTTTCCCTTCCCCTCCTGTTGCTTTTCCCTGTAGTGAGGCTTTGCGATTTTTTTATTACTTTTTTAAGAATTTCACAAAATCCCCAAACTGGAAACCTTATTTTTATATATTTTTTTAAAATCACATAAAATGCCAATTTATCAGTTCTCCAGCAAATGCAGGTACCGAACACACACTGTCATGTATCAGCCTCTAATCTGAATCTCGATATCTACAAAGAAATCCATGATTGTTGCCCAGACATACACAGTTTTACTTATTTATGATTCTCTTCAGAAACACTACACCAACTATAAACACAGTAATTTCTGCTGGTAGTAAATACCTACCTCATTATTTGTGTACTGTTAACCTTTATCTTGATGATTCTCAGAGACTTATTAGCTCTTGGAAAGTTAGCAAACATCACTATGTTAACGGGAACGGCAATCTCAGGATGAGAAGCAAAAGACCTGACTGCTAAAAAAACCCCCACAAAAATCCCTCCAACGAAACAAACAAAAGAACTCCCCTAAAACATATAGGGCCAGACTGTAATAAAAGAGGACACTAGAGTCAGTTTTATAACATGGGTAATTCCTTCCACAGTAACTAGAATAATATAAGCGTAGAAAACTAGAAAACCCTTCCATATTGCTATTTATACATTTTAAAATCTAGATATTACAATAGAGGCAAGAAAACAGTAGAAAGTAAATACATGAAAATATTCTTAAATTCAGAACGCACACATGCATGAAGTCTTGTTCTTGAAGCAATTAATATGACTCTTTAGACATATATACAACCAATTTTCAAGAAATAGAGGCAGAAAAATTGAATGTATTATTCCAGGAATATTATTAAATATTATCATTAAGATTTTACCAACACAAAAATCTCACAGTTTACGTTTTGAGAATGTGCCGATGAAAAAACCAACTTAAACTCTGTGAACAAAAGAGCTTCTAATTGCTTCACAGAGAAGTGCTTGTGTACCGCTAAGAAAAAAATTTTGCAAACTAGGTGGTCACACATTTTCAAAATGCATGTAACAGTGAAACATTACTGTATGTAATTCTTCTACCAATACAGATTTATGTGTGCCTTATACCCAGAATGCACACTTTCCATACGCTGAAGGAGAAATGGAAAAGGAATTGAGAAATCTGTAAGAAAAAATTGTCAAAAGCATTTGATCAGCAACAAAACAAGACATTATAACATAAATTCCATACCTTAAGAGATTAACAATGTTTCACCTCAGATTTTGACTAGTGAAATGGAAGTCTAGCCACAAGCCTGTTCAGCCTATGGTCACCAACGCGAGTGAGCTAATCGGTGACATCAAGATTGGAGGCAGCCTGGGCTGCAGTGATCATGCGCTGGTGGAGTTCGCAGTCCTGAGGGATACGGGTCAGGCAAAGAGTAGAGTCAGGGCCCTGAATTTTAGGAAAGCAACTTCCAGCTCTTCCAGGAGTCAGTCACAATAGGACCCCCTGGGAAACTGCCCTCAGGGACAAGGGAGCAGAACAGAGCTGGCAGATCTTTAAGGAGGCTTTCCATAGAGCGCAGGAGCTCTCCATCCCCAGGCGTAAGAAATCGGGCAAGGAAGGCAAGAGACCTGCATGGCTGAGTCGAGACCTGCTGGTCAAACTCAAGGGCAAGAAGGAAATGCACAGGCAGTGGAAGCAGGGACAGGTCTCCTGGGAAGAGTACAGGGACGCTGCCCGGTTGCGTAGGGATGGGGTCTGGAAGGCCAAGGCATGGATGGAGCTGAACTTGGCAAGGGATGCGAAGAATAACAAGAAGGGCTTCTACAGGTGTGTCAGCCAGAAGAGGGAGGTCCAAGAAAGCGTACCCCCCCCATGAACACAACTGGCAAACTGGTAACAACGGACGAGGAGAAGGCTGAGGGACTCAACAACTTTTGTGCCTCGGTCTTCACTGGCAATCTCTCTTCCCACACCTCTCGAGTGGAAGGACCACAAGACAGAGCAAAGTCCCTCCCACTGCAAGAGAAGATCAGGTTCATGATCACCTGAGGAACCTGAACATCCCTAAGTCTATGGGACCTGATGAGATGCGTCCCAGAGTCTTGAGGGAATTGGCTCATGTAGTTGCCAAGCCACTCTCCGTGATATCTGAAAAGCCATGGTGGTCAGGTGAAGTCCCTGGGGACTGGAAAAAGGGAAACATTGCACCCATTTTTACGTAGGGTAGAAAGAAGGACCCTGGGAACTACTGACCTGTCAGCCTCACCTCTGTGCTTGGGGAGATCATGGGACAAATCCTCCTAGAAGCTATGCTGAGGCACATGGAGGACAGGGAGGTGACTGGAGACAGCCAGAATGGCTTCCCCAAGGGCAAGTCCTGCCTGACCAACCTAGTGGCCTTTGACAATGGAGTGACTACACCAGTGGACAAGGGAAGAGCTACAGGCAATGTCCATCTGGACTTCTGTAAGGCCTCTGACACAGTCCCCCACAACATCCTTCTCTCAAAATCAGAGAGATATGGATTTGATGGGTGGACTGTTTGGTAGATGAGGAATTGGTTGGATGATCACATCCAGAGGGTAGCGGTCAACGGCTCAGTGTCCATATGGACATTGGTGACAAGTGGTGTCCCTCAGGGTTCCGTCCTGGGACCAGTACTGTTTAATATCTCCATCAGTGACATAGGCAGTGGGATCGAGCGCACCCTCAGCAAGTCTGCAGGCAGCACCAAGATGAGTGGTGCAGTGGACACGCCTGAGGGACAGGATGCCATTCTATGATTCTATGAATCAATCAACAGCACAAGCAAGGCAATTATGTTTGTTTATCTACTTAGGCTTCAACTTTCCACTAACGTGAAAGTAGCAATCCCTAAATCATGCTCCTAACGCAATTTTTTGAAACACAAAAATTAAGGTACTTTTTGTTTCCTCAGTTCTTAAGCAACTCCTGTTTCTAGTGCTGTATCATTGTCCTTGTTTTCAGGCACACTCTTCATTTCTCCAAACCTGCAAATATTCCTTTCCCAGTTTATGTTTTTCATCTAGCAAAAATAAATCAAACCATTTTTTGGCTTTTACTCTTTCTTTTGCCTTTCATATTTGAATCTGAGCATCTCCTGAAGCTGAATCGCCTTTCTCATTTGTCCAAGTTCTATTGCCAAATTGCCTATACTAAAATATTTCATGTGATCAACAGACAGGACAAATTTAAGACAACTTTAACACCTTTTGCCAGTATTAATTTGCTCTCAAGACCAATTTGAATTCAGTCCATCGAAATGTAGATAGATGATTTTTGGCAAGGATAAATTAAAAGAAAAAACAAAATATAAAGCAAATCTCGATGGTCAGTAAGGTCACTTGTTGGGGGTAATGTGGTTCTTCACAATTGATGTTTGCAATATATTGGCAAAAGGATATTTTTAGCAAAGATTTAATTTGTGTTTACAATATATTCAATACCTAGTGCCTTTCCATTCTATGCTTCTACAGGTCACTTCATTTGTGGAAAGACAAAACCTTCAGTGTTATTAATAAAAAATGGGGGGAAAAAAGAACAAAACACCTAAAATATAAGTTTGACAACCTGTGAATTTCTCAAGTGGAGTGAAGCTAAATCTAGACAAGTATATTAGAATATGGCAACACTGACAGCCTTGAAACCCATCATATATATCACCATATCGGCCAATATATTTCTTCCAGAAAAGAAGATAGTTCCACTTTCTCAATTACAACATTACAGCTACATTCACAGCTTACAACAAATGCTAACGTGTCAAACTTACATCACGCAGGAATTCACTCGCATGTTAAGTTGTAATGAAGATATAGAAACTCGTATACTCACGTGTACATATATACATGCGCATTTGTACACTGGCATAAGTTACTGTCAGCGTACGCATGTTATCTGTTATGCTACTTTTACAACATATTGGCTTATTAGACACATGACAGTGGTCTTCCTCTATGCAAGTATGAACAGTTTAGAAAACAAATCGATCAGATTTTATCATTGAAAAAGCTGGTGAGCAACCATGAAGTTTTCAATAAACCGTATTGCTGTATATGTGATAGATATCATCCACATATACTACATACATCTGCAGAGACTATACATATTTTTATGGGATAGAAAACACTAATGTATGCAACTGTTTGGATATATTCATACACACATTTCCTCATAACCATATTCTCATCCTGATCTTTATCTTGAACTCAATACAACAACAAAATGTACAGAAGAATTCTCTTTTAAAACATTGGAAAAGTGAAAGTCCATAATTCTCTTGTAGGCAAGTTTGGACAATAGCTTCTATATTTAGTGAATAAAATAGAAGAAATATTTGGGGAAGGGGTGTTAAAGATTACAGGTTCTTTTTAGAAATAAAGAGAAATTAATAGATTTTAAAATATTTTCATTTGAATATTTTTGTTGTTAAACACTGATTTTTCAACATTAGGGGAAGCAGATTCTGAGACATTTTAAAATCTAATTCCATTAAAAATAGATTTAATATTTGACTTTCAAAATATACATGACAAGTCACCTGTTGAAATTTATACTAAAGTTCAGCGCTAATTTCCACAAATAAAAGACACTATAATTAAGTAATTACAGTTACAAATAATCATTTGGCACCTGCAATGCAATCAACTAATAAGAAAACTTCTCATTTGGGAATAGGAGGTGGAGAATAAGGAGAGCAAATTCACAAAATACACTCATAAAAATCTCTGATACTTTAAACCAAATGAATTTGCTAGGAGACAAAGCAATATAAAACTCCACTGAAAGGTTGTATCGTGCCTCTGTGAAAAGGCCTTTTCTGCCATGTTAACTGTCTCATGGTAGTTTCCTAACTTCACTTGAACCAAAAAGGGGGAAAGAGAAACAGTCTCCCAACAGTTAAAGTAAAGTAAGCATATCAAAAATACATGCAATGGGCTTATTAGTTCGGTTTTGACAGGTTGCTAAACGGTAACTCCGAGTGAAGAGCTGAAAACATTCCACAATTAATTACCTCGACATGCACTGCCTGAGCTAGAGCCTGCAAAAGAACTGCTGACAGTACAAAATTCGCATTCCAGTGCTCCTCCCGCCTCTCCCAATTTACAGGAGAATAGGAAATCATGAACAATTGATACACTCTGTTAGCTCCTATCATGGAGGGTGAGCTCGCATGTAGCCTTAGGGGTATCTTACACAGTTTAATGCTGAAAATAAAAGGTAATGTTCTTGGCAAAGAGCTGGGGGGATTAAATTTGGAAGGCTTGAAGCAGCTTTGAATTGTAGTCAATAAAAAAGAACCAAATAGTAATTTTGTAATTTAACTGTGCTGGTTATGCCCAATGAGTCAGACACTTGTGAAATAAACCGTGTAAATAGAAAAATGGCTTAACTCTTTCTGCAGTTGAGTGTATTTTCTCCCCTCTTTTTCCTTCCTTCCTTCCCTTGTTGTTTCTTTGTTTCAATAATACTATATGGTTACTTTCTCCAGCTTACTCTCTTGGGACAACTCATCATTCAGATTGAAACTATGCCTGTTTGAAACAGCTTTTTTTCATTTGTTCTGTGCTGTGGACAGCAACGACCGCGCCAACAAAGCTTGTAAAGATAAATGCCTAGCGACTGTTCCAAGCAAATTAAACGGGTGGCTCAGTGTTATATGCTGGCCCTATTGGAAACTCTACACTCAAGGTGACTCCCCTTCCGAACACAGCATCCCCCTACACCATGACCTAAGCTGACGTGTGGAGCCCTCTATCAAGTAGAAAATAAGTAAGATTTTGCATGATGCGATGCTTTCCTTCCCTTGTTTCTGGTCAGCTTTACAGAGGGGAAGTGGACACTAGCCCCTACCAGTTCCTCCAGTTCTTTGCCCGCCCTGCTGCCAAACTACACAGCTCTTGCGCTCCAGACAGAATCACGTTGGTGAGAAATAGGTTAAGCAAGACTCTGTTCTGAAGTCCAAGAGCACCTTGTATCTACAGTTACCGGTATGTGGACAAAGAAAGGCAGCCACTGAGTTCAGCCAGTATGGCTATTTCACCATCAAACTAGGCATGCATTCCAATACCCTGCAATAATAATAACAAAAAAGCGCCACCTTGTCAAGCAGCAAGCCAACCCCACTATCCGAGTACCTACAGGATTAATTTGCCGACCGCTACCTAAATTTAACATTGTTACAATTAAAATAGAAGTTACTTTGGTTTCCATAATGCAACTAAAGAAGATATACATTATTAACCACTTCCTTAATTGTAATAATTTTTATGATTTCTCAAATTACTGAACCATGAAATGTATTCTAAATACTCCAAAGCAATTCCGAGTAGAGGTAAAACTAAATTATTTTTTCAAAAATGTACCCTTATAATTACCTCACAGTAGTAAATTATTCAGATTATCATTGTACTGATTTAATAAGATCACAACCACATCCAGCCTCATTTAGAAAATTACAGAACACTACAAAAATGAGGTTATTCTCCACTGTTTCACTGGTTGCAACACTGACTTTAAGTTTACAATCTAGATTTTTGGCTGTTCATTAGGAGTAATTTGATTTTGGTGAAAAAATAATTCAAGTCTATTTCACAAGAGAAGGAATCTGTTAATAAAAGGTAACATTAAGAAGCCCCCATAAAATTGCAAGTAATTGCAGATGTTTTCACAGGTGAAATTCTTCAAAACCAGCAGTTTTCTAGATGGTTTGGGTTTTTTTTTTTAATTTTAATTATTGGCTTTAGAGGGAACATGAGTTCACCTAATTCTGAAAATCCTACCTGAACTACCTTAAATACTCACTGTTGTTAGTATCTACTGAGAATCTAATTTTACATTTCAAATCACTACTTCTTTTGCTTAAAAGAGGTATTTAAAAAAAAGACTAAGAGCTTTTTCCTGTAATACACAAAACTATGCATACAGACAAGAACTCCTGCTGGAGTCCACAGGAGCAGCAGAATAACAGAACCAGGCAAGTAGGGTTCTGTCTTACACAATAGAAAATGTGTTTGAATCTGCACTTGTTGAAAAATAAATTAACGCTGGGTGATTACTCCCACGATCGTGTTATTGCACACAAGATAAGCCCCACCACAGTGACTTCCTCCCGTGGGTGTCTCTTGAAAGCAAAGCTCGCGTAACTACTGTGCTGCACGTGGAACGCAGCCGGTAGAGATGCTCAGTGACCATCCCCTGGACCTTGGAGGCAGACCTCAAAGTCCCAGCGAAGCTCTGGCAGACAATGCGTGGAGTCGCTCAGCTCTCCAAGGTGGTATCTGGACAGCAGCAGATTTTTATTTTGGAACTGCAGCACCTAATTGAACCTTTGTTCCACTTTAAGCCATCATGTCTTTTTTTTGTAGAAGACTAGAAGGTGGCCCCCTACGCTTTCATTATTTTGAAAAATGGGAGTTAGGGGCTTTTGGAAAACAGGATTTTGATGCCTCATTTAAAATAACATATTAATATAAAGCTCGTTCTTTTACTGGTGATCATCAGTCTCAAGATACAGTTTTTGAAAAGTGTTTTTAAAAACCCTAATTTTCTGTTTCTTAAGGTAATCACATTGAAGACTGATAGATCTCTAAATATTATATTAACTAATCACTTTAACCTCCAGAAAAACAAAGCTGTAAGTTTTTACAGTGCTTGGAAGGAAAAAAAAAGTGAATGTAGTTTTAACTACAAAATAAGTGATACTTAGCAGGAAATTTCCCCAATGTTTTGGTTATGCAAAATACAACTAACAAACACGATTAAAGATTAGGATTACCAGGGAGAAAACAAAAGTTTTCAATGTCATTAAATGAGTAACAAATTCTGTCATTAAATGATCTTTGAATAAAGCACCAGTTAGAATAGCTAATGTCACAATTCGGGATCTGGTTGACGTAGTTCCATTTACATGTAACTGTGAACACCAGTAAACAGCTTCCTTGACATTAAGCTACTGGGTAACACAAACTGAGATATTCTAAAGAACAAGTGTAAAATCTAATCCTGGATCTCCATGAAGACAAAAGGTCTGCTTTTTACAGTAGGAGACATTTTACTGGAACAAATGTGATGCTCATCTCTATATGGAGAAAGTCTACTGTATGAAACAAAGTATTGTAACTGAAAATGTTTAAGTGCTTTGGTTCAAAATAAAAAAGAGCTTTCTAAGGGGAGGGAGGTCTTCTCTAAGCCAAAAATAACGTGTATTGCTGTTAAGAAACAACATCATCTTGTAGATGGCACTGACTGGTCATTCAGAATATAGGTATCTTAACTGTTTAGAATCCTGTTTATAAACATCCTACAAAATATATATATACAAGTGAGTAAACACAGTTGCTTACACCTAAGCATAAAATCTTACAATGTCTCTGTTTTGGAAGGAAACATAAGACTTCAGAATAAATAATTCCCAGAAATTTCAGTAGCTGCTTCCTCAACTTCATAAAAAAAATGAATTCAAGCAATCATGGTAGAAAAATAGCTCCATCTTAATCAGTGCTCTCAGTCTACAGATATCCAACAGCAAGATTTATCCATTCTAAATACATCATAGAATGAATCATAGGATGGTTTGGGTTGGAAGGGACCTTAAAGATCATCTAGTTCCACCCCCCCTGCCCTGGGCAGGGGCACCTTCCGCTACACCAGGTTGCTCAAAGCCCCGTCCAACCTGGCCTTGAACACTTCCAGGGATAATAATCATGTCCATAAGAAAGTCAATATTTTGTGCTGTTTACCATAGGACTTTGTCAATTTGAGGAGGGTACCTTCAATGGGAAATTGGCATCTCTGGTGCTGGAATCTAAGTAGTATGTTTAATTCTGAACATCCATTCATGAAACTACATCATGATACTTTGAATGGTGTACACATTCAAAGAGAAAAAGAAAATTCCTTATGAAATAGCAATCATTTCTCTCCAGTTGATTATCTTCAGTATTATTCTGTTGTACTTAAAAATAAAACCAAATATATTATTTATTTCCTTGCTTGCTAGAAAGCATTGCATAGTATTCTTTTGTACAATTTGCCATCCCCATTTTGTTTTCTCTTCATTTAGTAGTTTTAAAGATACTGTTACACATTCTGCCCTTTTGGTTGTGCTTCCCCCCCGCCCCAGTTCTGTTCCTAGAATTTCCCTTGCTTCAAGTGGAAAATAGGCATCTGAACATGATGGTCTTAATCTACTCCATCCATTTTAAATTTTTTGCCCCTTTCACTGAACTGACTGACCCTCTAGCTCCCTCCAGTTCTGAACTAGCAGCGAATGTCATTACCTTTCAATAAATCCTTTTTCCCATAGGTCACTCCTATTTGAAATGAACAAAATCTGTCCCTGGTATAAATTCTTGTCATATTCGGCTAGTCTCTGATTCAAAGACAGACATAAGAAAGAAATATATCAAGTTCCACCCTATGTTCCAAGAAATTCAGATAAAATAAGGAAAAAGAAAGTAAGTGTGATATGCAAGGGAAATGAACAGTAATATAGGAGAACTGTGCAGTGCAAAGGAAAGAAGCACGGTGTAAAACGAGAGGAAGAAGTAGCAGATTATAAGAGACAGAGAATCGTTCAGTATGATGTGGAAATTTTTAAAGACCTTTGCCCTTATGAATCATGTATGGAACAACCAGTTGAGACTCCATGGACTGACAACTAGCAAATAAAATGTCATGGATGGTAATGTTTTCAGAGACCGAGGATAGTAAGGCTGACCTCACTATGTAGTTTGCTAACATAATTAGCTCGCTTGTTTTTGGAAGAGACGCTTGCAGATTTTTTTCATTTTCGTTGGCTGGCATACAGTGCCTCTGGAGCATACTGACATCAAATGTTCTGTTACCTTTTTGACAAAGCACTTCCCAGCACCATTTCAGAGGCCCCTCATGAAATCTCAAAGGTAGTTTTTTGGGGGAATAAAAAGTAAAGCCAACAAATAAAGTTACTTGGCTAACCTTAGTAAAGCTTTATTTTTATTCAGCATTCTAAATATTAATTGTGCTTAAAGCATTTCCTTGCACACTTTTCCATATCTCTACCCACTCTAAATGTTAGCTTGAATTTAGCTCCACTTGTGCAATGGCAATCATATATGGGAGCTAAGGCTTAAGAGTTCAATCCTACAAAGCTACACACTAGGTTAATTCAAACATTCTTGCATGAAAATCGTCAAAGAAAGAGTAATCTGCATTTTGCTGGTCAAACAGTAGTCTTGCTCAAGTTGTAACTTAGGTCAACAGTGCAAAACTGTCTGGTGTGGCTTAACTCACATTTTGAACAAAAGGAGCTATTTCTTACCAAAGGACAATCCTTACTCATGTAACTATCACTATTAGGGCTTTGTGCTAGCATAGGTATTTTAGTTGAGAGGGTGTAATTTGGGAGGGGTTTTTTTTGCTCCTATTCCTAACCAATACAGGTTATAAGCAGAAATTAGATGCAACTAAGGCTTTGAAAAAACTATTGTCCCTACCCACAAACTTTATATAGGTTCTTTTTGTGAATAGAAGAAGAAGGGACATTTGAGCTGAAAAGTATAGAAGATTCCAGACTGAAGAATATATGAACAAATACTTTGCAGTAAATCTTGGAGGAACTGTTCATTTCTAAAGAACTGAATCTATCACAGCAAAGATCTATGCAACGTTCTCATATTTATGCACAAAAAGTTGCACAATTTGAGGAGCATCAGATCTACTGAGCAAATCTTATAGGATGCAAGCACTCATTTTTCTTTTGAGAAATCTCAAGACAGAAATAGCGCAGCCCTCCCTGGGGTACTACACGATGATTTAAACTTCTCTGTACCTGAATTACTTGAGTCATAAATAGTATTTGCTTAGTCCTTCCAGGAGTGCTGCCTCATTAAATAAGAGCATTATAATTATTACCATCAGTTGTTTGAAGAAGTGATCAAAGAATTACCAGCAATCAGCAAATCCTTCTAGACTGGAAATTAAGACAGACTTGCACAGTGACACTAGGAAATTACTGACAGAGTTTAAGAAAGAAAAACAGAGCACTTGATTCAACAACACAGAATGTGTGGATCTGGCAGCTGAGAATCTTATCTCCGTCTTCTACAAAGGAGATTGTAGTCAGAAGTGCTTTAGGGCAAACAGAGAATCTACAGCAGCTTTATGCCTCTCAAAGTTCCTCTCTCCCTTCAAAAAATAGTTGGATAATAATTACTGCTTGCCCTGAGTGTATCTGTGGGCTGAAGGGTATAACCTATGGTCCTTATGGCAGCCATAATTATTACAATTCCTGTTTTACAATATATTCTAAAATAATGTCATTAGTTCTACATCAGTTTAGGTAGAGGCTGAGAAGGTTCGTTTGCAGTTTATAGATATACTTCTAAGTAAATATCCCTTAAAACAAGATTATTTCTGAAACCGACCTCTCACTGCATCTATATCTCATCATTCACTAATTGTTATCACAAATTCATGATATTCCTCTCTTGCTCGCACATCAGATCCCCTTCCTTCAACTTAAGTGTTTTGGACGTAATCTCTCGTGAACCAGAACATTTTTCTCTTGCCCGAGAAGCAGTCTTATTTTCATTTCATGTTGCCTAAGGACATGGAATTAAGGCTAGCACTACTGCACACTGACGAAAGCAACGTCCCTTGGATGTTCAGTAGCAAAGCACGCACATTCTCCTCTTCTGCCTCTACTGCCATACACCATCCTTTTCCAACTGATAACTCTACACAATATAAATGAAGTTCTAATTAAGATTGAAAAGGCTAGATTTTGCTAACTAAAGCCTCCAATCTGTTAAAGGCAAATGAATCTTTAAGGATTTTTTTGAACATCTTAAATTATTATTTTAGCATCATGGGTCCAGTTTCAAAGAAACTGCTCAGCACAAAATGGGTTTCAAAGGGGGAAAAAAATCTTAATTAAATACACAAAAGAGAAAGTATTTCATTTTGAAAAAGGTGGTTCTTTCATAACTTCTTATTTGCTAGCAATACGCAAAGTTAAGACCCATTTATCACACATCCTAAGCAGTCCTATTTCCAACTGACTTCTACTGAGTATCAGTAAATTTCCTGCCTTTTTATCAGTCATATACTGATTAGTTTGTCCTCTGCACTTCTCCAGAATATATGAACTCATAGTAAGACAATTACTCTGGCATCATTTGATATAAAATTTTACTAATATTTAGTTATTTCCTCAGTTACAAAAAAAAAAAATACCCCCCAAAAAACCCAAACCAAATCATTAACGATACGGAGGATAAAGATATTTTTTAACTGCCAATAGCATAAAATTCTTCTCCAGAAGCTTTTGTGAGAAATTGATCCATCTTCCATAACAAATTCTCAATGCAAAAATGTAGTCAGGGAGTCATAAATGGTAACAATCAATTTGATTCCAGCATTAGCAATATATGTCAAACGGAGTCTATTCAGCCCTGCTTCAGAAAAACGCATCTTACTCTGCTGCTTTTACAGGGAGCATGCAACATGAGTAGCACGATTCTGTCTGTGATCAATGGCACAGGCATGCTGAATAACCTCCCTCTGATTTGTTTTTAATGCATGATTTATCTGTATTTGTCTTTTGTAAACATTTGTATCACAAATATTACAGTATTTTCCTACACAAATATCAGGGAGTTTAGGCTATCACCAAATGAGAGGGGAAAAAAAGGAAAGAAAAAAACCCCTACAGTCCTTGTAATGAAGTTTGCAATCTAGAATCCACTTTCTTAAAATCAGATTACTTACATAATTCACTTGATACAAAAGGTACCTATCTCTAAATCCATACCTAATCTAGGGCTTTCATGTTGTTTCAAGGTAACGGAGCGATTGTCCCAAACACATCAGAGAATCAACAAAAAGGTGAGTTTCTACACCTCACTCAGCTGGCAAGACCGAAGTATACACAGAAAATCGTCTGTTTAGGTATGTATCAGCATAACACAAAAGCTGAGCTCTTCGAAACTTAGAAGTAATACATATGCAAGATCCTTTCTCTTATTGAGGGCTTCTAAATAAGAAGAGTACTTGGTATTTTATATCTAAATGCCATATTTAAAGAGAAAACAAGAACCACCACAACAAAACAAAGGGAATAAAAATATAGCAATATTAATATACTGCACTAAATTCAAGTTGTGTCTAAAAACAAAGCACAGATTATGTCTTTGATAGTTGGAGACATTATTCATGTGAATTTAAAAGACAAATAAGCGTGCAATATACCAGCAAACTAAGCTGAATTTAAAAAAGAAAAACTTCAGTAAAAACATAGACAAAAGTTACCGGGGAGCAGAGAAGAAAAATACAATGTTGTCAAAATACCACAAGGTCTGGCATTTCAGTATTCTGAGAGTGCCTTTTTTGTTTGATTAAAATGTCACTTAGTCTCTCTGTCCATATTAAAAGGAAGCTATTTGTGCCCAGAGCAGTTCAGGAGGCAGCAGCAGCCTCTTACACTTCAGCCTGTTTATTGTGTCTGTCAATGTCTCCGCGCTGGAGTGTTTCAGAAGTGCAGTTTCAGCCATTGCGCGGTGACTGAGTCAATGGGGTTAATGGTGGCAATGAATACAATCACTTCGTGGCAGCAAAGGATGTGTTTAAAACACTTGAGTTAGTCTCCCATCTGTTCCTTTCTTTTAAAAAAAAGATAACTGTGATAGTCTCAAAAGACATGCAAGCAAATTAAGGTGTGTGAAGAACAAGCTCTGCCTCTCCCACCGCTTGTACTCTACCTTTTCCAAGGCAGACCATTTATTATGAGGAAACTATTCTGGGGATAGCAAAGGCTTCAGTCCCAGTTTTCATCTTTCCCATTAAAACTATTCACCTCAAATTATTTTCATTCACCTAACCCATTTTTTTTTTTTCAGGTCTCTTGAATACCCAAAATTCAAAACAGAATCAGTGACATTTCCAAGACTTATGGAAAGCAGGTCATTATTTCTAGTGTTCAAAGGTGGATTTGGGAGCACAGTGTTAGATGTCCAGATGAGCAAGCTGCAATCTTTAGTCTGCAACATAAAGCCCAGACCACCTTCAAGAGACGTAGGCTGCCATTTCTAAAATGTAGGATTCAATCATCAAAAAGAAGGAATGCTGTAGAAACAGACCCCTCATCTCCAGCTGATATATTGAGCACCTGTGATTACAGACACAAAATTTAAAGTTCTACAGTTTCTGTGCTGCACCTTTATCCACATTTAAAAAACCAAACCATTCCACAGCTGCTGACTAAACCATATGAACACTGCTCTGCTCCAAGTCCCCAAGTATTTACCTGCATATTCCTTCAATCATGGGTGTAAACACATCTTATTGTACCAGTATAAAGCGCTCCACAAGAAGTGATGAATTGTACAAGCTAGTATATGAAATTTTAAAAGCTGGGAATACTCATCCAGAAACCAGGAGATACTAATGATTTGAACCTTAGCAATCAAATCAGCGAAACATTCAGACTCTGCCACATCTGACCTTGGGGTCTCTGCTTTACTGTAACAATTCTGAACTTCCATGAATAAACCAATTCTCAATATTTCATTGTATCCCACCCAAAAGCCTGGACCATACTCTTTAACTTGTTTTTCAAATAGTTGCATGGCATAAAAAAAAAAGAA
This sequence comes from Phoenicopterus ruber ruber, assembly GCA_009819775.1. Classification (NCBI taxonomy): domain Eukaryota; kingdom Metazoa; phylum Chordata; class Aves; order Phoenicopteriformes; family Phoenicopteridae; genus Phoenicopterus; species Phoenicopterus ruber. Next base: position 4,322,326 of record CM020229.1, on the reverse strand, counting down.
AGAAATCAAATAGATGTAGTCCACTGTTTCCTACATCAGTTGCTGTAGAATATCAAGTCGAGGGCTGCAAACCTTTCCTCCCAGGCAAAAATTGTCCTTGTCTTAAGATACTAGGAGATACCTGAAGCTCCAGGATTAAAGCAGAGGTTAACAATGCCAGTTGTCCTAAGCATGAAGGCAATCATATCTGTTTAGGGATGGGGATACATTTAGAGATGGGGGAACAACCACCACAAATGAAACCATAGCTTCTTTCAATAGCTAAATAATTTATTTTAATTGCTTGCTCCAATAAAAGCAAGCAATGCTTGAAATAGAGTCCTTTGACACTTCCCCCTGCTGCTCTAAAAAGGCAAAACCTATTAACTGCAGTAAAATATTACATCATATTCTACTTGGGAAGAGTATGTGCGAAATGTCTTGCAATAGCTACAAGTTTCTTAGCTTAAATATTAGATTACAATAACTGATAGGGATAAAAACTTCAGAAAGTTTGAGGGGCAATCTTAGCATGTTACTTTCTGGGGAAGAATGAGCTAAATGAAAGAAAATATCATCCATTGCTAATAACTGTAATCTGGGGAGAAGAATTGAGCTAAGCTTCCTAAGCAAATCCAGTTTAACCAAGTAGGGAACGGTACCTCTTGTGCCCTGGAGGGGAACAAGTAACATAATACCCGTCTGAATCGGAGGAGGGAGGGAGGGGAGAGAGGCAGAAGGAAGCAAAAGGCATTTTCTAAGTTTTGACCAGTGAATGTGCACTAGATTAGACTGTACTAGCACTACAAAACCAAGTCTGATAAAAAACTGGATTAAGGAACCAGACACTGTAAAGTTCTGCTTCACATAATGACCACAGATTTTGCTCTCAGATGAACAACAACTGAGACCTGTGTAGGTGCAGAGAAATGCACCTGTTCCACGCGTCTCTGGCAGTACAGCCAGGCCAGAAACTCCGAAGGAAGGCAGCGGCGCCAGAACAATCTGCTCTCTTTCATATTGCATGCTCCTGACTGTAATGGGATTACTGAGCACAAAAGACAGCAGGTATAATTTATAACTTCACCATATGATCTGTGACAAATACGCCATCCCTCTTAGACCTACAGACCTATTCAGTATGTCTCCTTATGCTACAACATGATCCATCACTAGTCCCATTAAATGAATAGGAAACAGTTTGTCAGTTAAGATGCTGCAAATGGGGAAAGAGCAAAGTCAAATTAGTCCCATTGTTATTCCCTACTTTAGGCCACTGTGTGCCGCAGTCCATGGGTTATATACAGCAGCCTGTCTAACCTGCTTGGCAGTAAAGCAGGCCTTTAATAGTGATGCTGAGGAGAAGAATAAAGTAAAAATAAACTTTAAAAGTTTGCTTGGCTTTAAACAAGATTATGCAAATATTAAGTTGTTGGGAAATGATGACTTGATGAAAACCTCAACTGTCATTTCTAAATTTTATTACTGCCATACCGTTTTGCTTACTGCTCAGAGAAAAATACACATAATGTTTTGATAAATAATAAGTGTTTCATTTTTAATAGTTTCTGAGAAATCAAAAGTGTGGGTGAAAGTTAGGTCTACTAGGTTACAATTTCAGTACTGTTAATTTAAGTAGGGGGTGCTGAAGAATAAACATCAAAACAGAATTCGATATCAAATTAGTGAATTACAAGATCAGGCTTAATAGACTTTGTACAAAAATATTTCAGAGCTGTAATGAATGCAGTTCTTGTTCTATTTGCTCCATTACAGCCATATGCCCAATTCTCACTAGATCTGGATATTTAATGTATTTTAACCAGATTTATTCATAGTTGAAAATTCGGATTATTTTTAAAAGAACTCTATTGTTCCCTCGAAAAGCCTGAAATAAGTTGAACAACTTAATACTGCACAACGCTGTATAGGTTTGTGAATGCCACGTTGATAACAGTGCTCTAAATGGCATCTATTATTCCAACCTAAATAAGAAAAAGGAAGAGCACCTCTGTGCTAGCCAAAATAGCTCTCAATAAAAACTTTAAAGAGTAAGACAGGCTATTTATGATATTCTAACGCAACCTTCTGTATGCCACAGACCACAGCATTCCTCCAGTAATTCAAAGCCTGAAAAGACTACTTCTTCCTACTATGTAAGTTAACATTGTCAACCCCAATAAAATGGTGCCTGAAACTAGAGCATCTTTTGCTCATTTACTTTTCATTTCATGTACGGGCACTTTGGCATGTGGTCTCAGTACAGCTTGTGAATAGGTCTAATTAAAATCCTTTTAGTCTTATAGTGAGCTGAGTAGAAAATGGAATAAAATTATTGCAGGGTTTTAAGGTTTTGATACTGGAGGAGCAGTCAGGCAAAAGCAGAGTTAGAAACATACACACTATGGGCTTCTCCTTTTCACGTTGAAAACGTAGATGATAAAATAATATCTGGCTTTAAGTTTCCCATGTTTTTTCATCAGAATTTCTCACTGCATCTTAGAGGATGTCTTACTGACACCAGCTCCTGATACCACAAAAGAGGAAATGATGAAAGTCACATTGATATCCAGTAGCAAAAGCTGGAAATTAAAAATGTTACAAGCCAGGGCTCAATCCACAGCTGCCTCGGAGCACTTCTCATATTTCTTCTCTTGAATATTTCTGCTGTATAAGGTATAACCTATGAATAAACCTATATATGGCACTGATTGTTATGACTGAAATGAATTTAAGCATAATACCTGCAGTGATTTTGCAACAGATTTCTGGTCAGACCCACTTAAATGTTAATTGTAAATACGATTTTGATATCTTCATAATTACATTCTCACTGAAATGTTCGGTAATCCTTAATGAATTTTCTCTCTATCTGTCTCCATTTTAATTACTCTGTGTAATTGTTTCATTTGCACAGAAGAAAATACTATTTTTATATCTGCCCTACTCAGCCTTTTCAAAATGTAGTACCAGTTCTAGAGAACTGCACCTCAGTAAAATGGGTAGTAAGAAAAATCAAAACAAACAGAGCTAACACTCAACTATTTTGATCAGTCTATATAAGACCCATGTTCTCACCAGTTTTTCTGCTTCAAGACTGAAAACACCTTTTTGGAGTTCAAAAGTCAATTTATATTAAAATCCCCCTAAACGAAAAGTAAAGGAAACTCCCAAAGACCCTGTTTATCCAAACGGTGTGTTTGACAATGCTGGGATTTAACAGCTACCCAGAGTCGGCCTGCCTGCTCTTCCAATGTAACCTAAGATACACTTCTGCAAGTATAGTGCGAGGGAGAAGTTCACTCTATATTCTTTCCACAGGGAAGGACCTCATTTACCATCATCCTTCAAAAATTATTCCTCATATTTCACAGAAGTGAACTCACACAAAAAACAGACTTGATTTTAAAATCGGGTACCCCCCACGTTCACCTGCTATTTATTATTTACGCAAAAAAAAAGCAGTATAGAGCTTGAGAGCTGAACATATCTACCTTGTGCTTAGCGTACTGAGATGGATTTCAAACTGAATCATGCTCCATACGTATTTTTGAAAGGTTACTGGTATTTCATTTTACTATGTCTAGCTCTGAGTCTGCAAGTGTCATGTAGCTTTAAAATAGTATAGAAACCATTAAACAGAACACTAGACATAAAACACTTAGCAGAATTTCTTGAATGAAAAAAGCTGTTTTTCACCCTGAAAGCTGTACAGGGTTTCTTTGGAAAATTGTATTCTCCAAAAGTCTTTTTAACAGCCCCTTAAATGAAACGATAAGAGAAGCTACATTAACAAGTAAACAGTTTCTTATACAATACGAATTGCAGTTTTGTGTTGACTATAGCCTTTGTGCTAATATTTCAAATTTTAAAATATTTATCTCAGTATGACTATAACATTTTAAAGTCCATACAAAATTGCGTGTCCATTATCTGTTGTGGATGAAAAACAGAAATGCCTGTGTGTTTTTAATAACTTTGGCCATTTAGAGTATAGCAACTTTAGTCCTAGAAAGAAAAGCGTGGTAGTATCACACCTGTTACCTCAATCTGTGCAATACTGAGGCTTTTAATCCAGGGTGCTTAACATGAGCAGGCAGTTTGCTGAGGAGGGAAAGACATCATCTCAGGGCTTCAGCTCTGTGGAATATTTAGAATAATTATTTAAAATTCTTCCACTTGGAGTACTTCACATTTTCTTCCAATGAACAAATTATTTCTTAGAGAATAGAGAAGCATTTGTGATTGCAATTTTGTAGACAAAGCCTCATTCAAAAAATATCCAAAAGATTTCTTAAATAAAAACCATACATTTTATGTGCAACTGCATGAAACATGTAAATGAGATATTACATATTGATAAATTATATTCCCAAAACTTTTAGCAAACATTTTACTACCGTCAGTGGGCTAGGTCTTCACCAAACACATAGACATGCAAATAAACACTGCTTCAGACTGTATCTTTGATTATGTAAGATCACATACATTTAACTAAGAAATTAGCTTTGAGCTGGTTCTACAACTAATAAAAACGTTCAAACCAATGCGTTTGGCTACAATAGATCACATCAAGATCATTATTACAGCTTACTCACGTCGCTAGGACATGATATTCATTCTTCAGTCTAAAAAATCTACTGTGCTTGGAGCAAAACAGCTTGCGTCCGTTCAGCTGGCCCAATCTTCCGTTGCCCGGACAATCAAAAGCACCATTTATCGGACTGGGACAGCCTGATTGAGGGCCAAAAGCGTACCAGTGGATACTGTAGCTTCTCAGGAGGAGTAACAACTCACAAGAAGTTTTTATTATCATAAGCGGCCTGTTAATGGTGACAGAATTCAATGATGACATTTAGCTTACTACACTACGCTAAATGTACAGTGCACAGCTCTGTGAAACGAAAATAAAGCGCTCTTCAGAGGTGTGTCTCCTTTTGTGACAAACCGAGCTCATTACTTCATTAAAGGGGTATACTGATGACATAGACTACAATGAGACGGATACAGTATTAGTTAGAGAAGAATGCAATTTCTAGTTCTTTGAAAAGCTTTATTTTTCAGCCACAGTACACGCAAGGATTGGAGAATATGTGTGCATGGAAAGGTTACGCAAAGACCAGGCAGAAACCTCCTACCATGAACTTGAAATACAGATTAACTATATTTTTGTAGAAAAATAGAGGGAAAGCACAGATTCTTTCCAGAGATATATGCGATGGAGGGTTTATACAATCACTCTCAGAGGTTGCAGGTAGTGGTGTAAAGAAGTAAAAAGAGACGAACTTACATTTGGGCACAGCTCCATGCACAGACTGCACGTGCTGGCTTTGCCTAGTTGATTGCTGTCTTTTGTCATTTCTATTTCAAAGATTCCATCTACGGAGAAGCAGAGACTTCTCCATTTGTTTTATATCCACAATCACGGTGCTCTGCTTCCGGATTAACACAGAAGTGGGGAATATTTACTCCCTGAATATTATAAAAGTTTTGTCACTCTTAATACTGATACGCGTTATCTAACTGCCTTAGGCTTTGGCTTCATACAACAGAACAGACATGAAAGACATTGCTCCTAGCAAAGTACTGTCTCCTATTATCTTTAGCACAAAGTAGACTGCTGTTATTGTGAATGTGAATTCCAAGATCTCTAGCCCCGAGACGTACTATTATACCACATTGATACTTTTCCTCAGAGACAAATAAATACAGTAATTTCAATTAGTATTCCCTTGCATACTTTGCATTTTGGACACAGTATTTAACAGATATGAACTTAACAGCATGAAGCTGACAGAAACTGTAATGGGTAAAGCAACACATCTTTTGGCCATGAAAAGAAGTAATAGAAGAATATTACAAGGATGAGCCAACCACCTGTGCAACTGTACAGATTAATGGTATCTAATCACTCAACAAAAAATGTGTAACATTTGAATAGCAATTAATATCTGGTCCAAGTTCCAGTCTTGCTCTAAATATTGAAGATAAAGCCCAATTGTTTGTTTTCTTGAGATGCGTATTTTAATTAAACATCCCCCCCCCAAATATTTAATATGTATGATGTCTGAGGCTGCTAAATAATATCAAAGTGTTCCAGATGGGAATACTGAAGCACAAGGCACATAGTGATTTTAGGACAGTAACTAAGTAGTAGAGTCAGATTTAACACACCTGTAACTTCAGAGCTTTCACAGAAATCAAAGACAGAAGGGACCAAATCATCCGGGCTAGACATCCAGTCCACTAGCCATTACGTCAGTCCTAATATACCTTAGAGAGGGCAGGAGAAGAGGTGGGAGAAAGTTAAAAGGCAGAGACTGAGCAGGGCAAATAACAAGCACCATTCCCAAAATGGCAGGGAGTCGTTATATGATGCATGTCCAGCTGATACCAGAGAACAAACTATTTTCTTTGCTGCAGACAAGGCCCAGAGAAAAAATAAAGGTCCCAGATGATCTGAGAAAAAAAATACATTCCTGTCCTGTATTTGGTCAACTGTTATTAACACTGGCATATGAAGAAGACAGAGCAGCTAGGCACCTGAGGTATTTTCACCCTTATCTATTTCTAGCTGGGTCTGTTCTTTGATGTTTCAGAGAGAATAAAGAGCAACAAGCCCCCTTGCCCTTACTGAAGCAAAATGCGATGGAGAAATACATTCCGTCTTAAGAGAGCTGATGATATATATATTCTTTGTGTATAGTTTGAAAAATGTCTTAATGCAGAGCTGCAAGTATTCTCAGGACGTTGAGAGCAATGCAACAGTCCCAGAGCCAATGAAAGCAAGGACTGAAGGGAGGGAGTCAGATCCGGAGATTTTGAGGCCAGTAAAAGTCTATCACAACCAGCTAGTCTAACCTGTAAGGTCAGAAACACAACAGAAGTCATTCTTCTCCCGAACATGTCCTATATGGCAGGTAATGACATTATGCAAGCTCCGTCAGACCCAAACCCTGTATCTAGCTAAACCCTACTGAAGAACAAGGTTTCCCACTTGTTCACCTGTAATCTTGATACAGTGAAAGTATTTTTTGATTTAGGGAAAACATAATATAACCAACGATGTCCCTTCTTTCCCCAGGAGGTGGAAGAACAATATAGACTATACCAGGGAAAAAAAACATCTCCCTGAAAAAAAATGAATCTTTGCTGCATGGAAATGGAAGGAATATAATCATTCAGTAGGGTTTTTCACAGAACAATGGAATGTAGCTTTCATCCCCTAATAACTGATCTCAAAAATTATGAGATATAAATAATGATCACAAAAAATTCTCATTATGCGATCATTTTATGTGTGTTTGCCCTACTATGAAAAAAAATTCCTTCTGTTTTTCAGAATGTCATTTGTACTTTCACATAGGTTTTCTCCATCTAGAAAAATTTCGTTTCAAGTTTTGAGTTTTCACCTTAGCATGAACTAGATAAATTTTATTCTTCATCTTGAATTTCTCCTATAAAACGATCTCCTATAAAAACGATCATATCAAATCACCCCAGACACCTTTACTGATATTCATCCTTGTATTAACTGCGTAACACCTCAGGGATTCCCCAGTATCATGCTTCTTGTTGCAGTTACTATTTTATTGTATTGCAGAAATATGAACTGCAGAAGTGATTTCTGAAAGATAGAAATTTGCAATTAATACAACCTAATAACTTCATTTGTATAAGTGGCTGAATTCAGGCAGCAATGTCTCTAACAAATATTAAAAAAAGTCTGATCTACAAAAGTTATAAATGTTCATTGGAAATTCTGCTGAGCACTGTAAGACAGCTATTTAATCTTCTAAGCTAAAGGAAAAAATAATAATTCAAAATCCTCATCAGTAATTTCTCTTTGAAGAACATAGCCACAAGATCAACGTTAAGAAAGGTACTACTCAGGGATCAGCGAAACTCAGAAGGTGTAACAGTTCAGTTTATTTTGAATAGATATTTAAGATCTTGTTTTTAATCAGCTACTATTTATAGATTCTACCAATGAATCCTAGTTACTTTGTAACTGAGTCAACCATGTTGATCCAAAAAGGACTTAAGCGATCCCTCTGAATTCAAAGACTGTAAGCATCCATTTCAGAATCTGAGGTTTCTTTTATACCTCATTCAAATCTATGAGGTATTGCAGGTAAGGGTAGAAATCATGATCTTTGCCAGACAGGATACAACATAGGAACAATTTCTTCCTTTGCTCATCTCCTTGTTTGTAATAGAACATTTAAATACTTTAGTTCCATGCCTTGCTTTTTGCAGTAGATGGACAGGATTGACTTCTTGAGGGCCCTTCCCAAGGCAATTTTCTATGTAGAAGTTAGTCTTTGCCACTTACACCTTACATTTTCAATAGGCAAGAAGAAGGGTACTTTTGTTTCCATTTATGAGCAGGGAATAGAAGCGCAGCGCTTAAAAGTCTTGTCTGATTTGGGCATACCAGGAATTCAACATAGCACTGAATTAAAACTCATTCTGCTGCACTTCAGTCCAGCACCTTCACACAACAAAACAATTTTCTTTCACAGTAAATGCAATAATTTTTGCTTCACCTCATAGGATGCAGCAGAGACAAATTCTAAGTACCATGAAGAAATACAACACGATTTTTTGCCTAATTTGTGCAAATTTCAGGTCGTTTCTAATTTACTTGTTCTACAAGAATGTTCTGTGCATACCCTACAACCAATTATCCAAAGCAGGACTAACAAGTGTCCCTTAAAGTATAAGAAATTTCACAGTTTAAATTCTTCCTCAAAGGTACGGGTTTAGTAAATCTGCGTTGAAAATATTAACCTGCTTTGTTAAAGTAATTCATGACACTTATATTTCATTTACAAGAGCAACCAACACATCAGTTGTATTACAGCAACAGTACAGTAGTCCCGGTTGGGCCATTCCTACACGTCCATTTTTCTAGAAGTGCAAAAGGAAGGTTTCCACTCATGACAATGCAGACCCTAACCCTCTTCCAACCAGGTCATTATAGAAGATTAAGCAGATAAAGGAAATAAACAAAAGCTGATCGAAAGCCGAAAGAATATAGCATTTGGTAATGATAAACAGTCAGAAACAGGGAAACCTACTTTAGTCTGCGAAGTCATTATAATAATTTGTTTAGAAAGCAGTGAAGAAAAAAAGCAGTAAATACTTTGGAAACTGCTGGATCAATTTGCAAGTGCTGAAAGCACACCAGCCTCAGAGACTCAGGGACATTTGTATTAAGCAAGAGACACACAATTAAGCTGCATCTCAAGCTAAAACCCTGAGGGCTCCACATTTCATTCCAGTCAACTACTGCTGTTTTTTGGCACTATTTTCATTGCAAATATGAGTAATGTGGGCCCTTTAGTCACTATTAAGCAGTAATCTGGGGAAATCATCCACTTCCAATAATCTTATACTCCAATTTAGGGCACTCTGAAACCACATAATGAATAATACTGTCGCCAGTTCTCTCCTATAATGACACATGACATATGCCTGCTATTGCTCTTTTCAAATCAAATCCAACTGTGTTGCTTTTTTTCAGAAAATCCTGTTTATTGTATTCATTTGAGTTTCTTTCTTCGGTTGTTAGATGAAGAAGTACATTTCTGCTTCATAAGCAAGATATTCATCGTTAATTTGGCATTCAGAAAGCAGTGGATTCCTTTGCAATCAAAACAAAATTATTTTTTCAAGTAACACCACGTTAGGTTACAAGTTACTCATGACTAATAAAAAAAAAAAATGTATTTTCACTGTAAATTAGAAAGCTAATTAAGAGACCTTCCACTGTTCTTGCCCCTCCTGGACAGATCTTTCCTGTTACTAAGGTCTGCCGCTGCAGAATTCGCAAGAATTATTTCCCTGTTGACAAATGGAGAAAAGCTTTTATAGCTAAGCAAGTTCAATGCCAGAATAAAATCAAGCCATCTATCCATTTCTATTTCTTATGACCCTTTTGGTTTTCATAACCATTGGAAAATGCTGGTCAATAACATACATTAGAGCAACATTCTAAGGAATATAGCAAATTTAAATCTATGCTGGCTATACAAAAAACCAACCTGCAACAAATACAAAAGTCTTTTAAAGATACGCAAAGATTTCAAGAAGAAAATAGTCTCCAAGATGAAGGTAGAAAGTTTTTGATACGTCTGCTTTTAATAAATTGAAAATTCAAGCTTTACCTTACCTATAAAAGATGGTTTAAAGATATATTTTACCAAAACATTGCTTTTCTCTTTCTCAAGTAATCTAAGGCAATGTGAAATACACTGCACTTTATCAGAAATATTCCTAAATTATTCTCCGACTTGCTCAGAAGCAGCATATCTAAGTTTTAGATAACAGTGTGGATAATTCCTTATTCATCCCAGGCAAACACAATCAATTGCATTCTAGAAATTCAATTTAAAAGTAATTTATCTTACATTAATATTCCAAATTCACAAGATTTCACATAAAGCTATTCTTGTAGCATAGTAAATTTCCAATAGACATTGTTATTAAAATAAAAATGATCCTGCGCAAAATAACTTGCAAGCTGTGTGGTATAGTCTCTGTCTTTGCAGTATTTACTCTGTGTGTGTGGTAGTAGGGAAATCTATGTGAAGTCTGCTGGAAGTATAATTTACAGCTGAATTTTAAATAATCTATTATACAAAATCTACATAAAAAGACAACTTTGGCAGGTGACTTTTTCAAGAAGCTTTCATCGTCTTACAGACATGCTGATTTATTAGCCAACTCACAGTTCTTCACAGTAGTAGTCTTCACATTAAAAAAAACCACGCCGGAAATGAAATTGTTAATGTATCTACTATAATGAGTGATTTGACTAGCACAAAAATGGTTCTCCAAATGTTATTTACAGAGCACCTAACTAGTGGCAGATAAAATAAATTAACATTCATTGATGTATGCATAAAATAAAAAGAGAAAACTGAAAAACAATCATACCTAACACCCATAACACCCGGCTGAAATATGCCTATATTAATATTTTGGTGATGTAAAAGACAGGAAGGTATAGGCAGTTACCACACCTGACAGAGTTTTGAATATTCTTGGGACACCCTTTCTCAGACAAGAATAAAAATTGTTCAGTAGTTTCAGTATTTGAAAACATAATGTCCACTATATTGTTTCCCGTTGCTTACCATCTTTGGCTTAGGCCGATACTCTTTGTGAGAGACCCTAACGATCATACCAGAAATCAACTCATACTTGTATTGTCACAGCTGTTCACAATATTAACAGTTTAGGCTAGCTTTTCCGCATGTGATAGCACACAACGATTCTAGCACAAATTACTTTCTACGTACAGAAAAGGGGTGGTCTTCTCCTTTCAGGAGACTACGGATTAGAGATGTGTGCAAACCCAGGGTAGAGCAAGAACAACGGAAATTTGAGATCCACGTTCACTGCTGTTTCCAACAGAATGCAATATTCAGAGTTCAAACACTCATGTAGGAGCAAAAATTTCAAGGATTACTCTAAACAGAGGTATGGATTCATAAGAGAGTATTGAAAACCAGATGTTAAAAAGCAAGCTTTTCTAATACAAAGACTATGTTCTAATATTCCATCACATTGTCAGAAAAAAAAGTGCATTGATTGCAAAAACTTTCATATAGTGGTGTTACAGTTTGCTGTTGTCCATTAAAGCTACATGAGCAAAACACGCACCAGAAAGAAACCCCAGAAGTAGCAAAGTAGATAACAGTAATGATAAACATAGCATATACAGTGTAGAATCAACCACCACAACATTCAATTGAAGGTGCTTTTATGTGACCATAGCATTCTATATTCTCATCTCTCAGGTTTGAAAATAGAGTTTTAAACATCAATTCCCCAAGCTGCAGCATGTTTCCCGGCTCATGCAAAACCAATAAACCTTCTTTAAGTCCAAAATCAGCTTCTATATAATCAGACCAAAACAGGGCTTTCTCAATTATATCTCTGCTATCTTCCCTTTTTTTTTTTTTTTTCCCCCATCTGCTGCCTAAATTTATACTAGTAGTAACTCCACTATACTCAGCAGACATGTAGTGGTGAATTTAGTAGAACATACACATGAAAAATGTAATTTCATGCAAATAGATGACCTTTAATTTTAAAAGAAATAAAGTTATATACTCATTTCATTCCTATTGCTATATACCTAGGAGAAATTAATTTCCACCAAAAATGCTGAACAGCCACACACCAGCTTGTGTAAAACCTAATTATCAAAATCCCCATATATGTTTTACTGGAAATACACTGGGTATTCCCTTAAGGACCAGATTAAGGTATGGTCACACCGCCCTCAGCAATTGTACAATAGGTTCATAAATGGTTAAAACTGTGAACATAGGTTCATAAATGACTAAAACTGTGAACATAAGACGCATGCTTCCATTTTTCTGAATGCCTGATGCACTTTCACAACTGGGGTATTCTGAAGCTAATCAGAAGGATATCAGCTAAAGACTTGCAGTTTACAGGACCACAATTTGCTGACCACATGGTCAAATTTGAGATGGGAATAGGACATAACTTTTACTATACTTGCAGTAATTAAGTCTCATGAAAATGAGGGAAAACAGACAATGCTTTTCTTCGTTTACTTTTAATGGTGAAAACCCTGACTTGAACACAAGACCCGCAAAAGGAATGAATCGTACTCTGACTGGGCACTTATTTTTAAGGTCAAGATATGTCAGACTTTGCTGTAGCTGCCGGTTCTCAAAGCACAATTATGACATATTTATACATACAGTACATAATGCCTTTAAGAGAAATTTCCGCGTCACAGAAACGTACGCATGTAATCTTTTACATTCATTCAATGTTGAAGTTGATGCTTAAGATTTTTTATGTTGCAGTTTTAGCACTTGAAGAAGGCCCAAATAAAAACTAATTAAAAGATTGTGCAACACTTACAGCTCAGAGCAGCAGTTACTTGTTGGTTATTATAAAGGGAATCTCTTGATTTAATGATCATTGTATCAGAGTTTCACAAGAGTATTAGATGGACGAGTCAGAAGATTTAATTTGAAATTCCCTTTAACCAAATGACAAACAAACATCATTACTGATGACCATATTGATAGATGATCTATAAACTTAGACTTGAAAATCAGACTAATTTTCTGTCTACAAACAAGGCACCTGAGAAATCACTCAAAACTACTTACACATTTCAAAGCTACAAAGTTCTTAATGTTTGAAGTTGTACATTCACCTGTAAAAGACTGGGTTTGCTACCAGTAAACAGGATGAACTTCTCATCTCAACAAAGACACTGCAAATCATAAACTGAAGTTTGCTACGAAAACTCCATCTTCTTATATGTTTTTTTAAAACTTGAAAATATATCCAATACGTTCCATGTTAAGTAAACATAATTACGTTCATTCAGGTAGTGCAAACTTCAGAGTTAGCATGGTTGTACATTTTTAGAGATACATGCTTAGCTAAAGCAATGAACACTGGATTTTGTTCTTCACTTCCCTGCCTAATAATCAGCAATACCATTAACCATTTATATATTTACAAAAGAAATCAGGGTCTTACACATATATAAACGTGTATGTTAAAATCAGGGCTCAAACTTGTTATAAGCCCATGCAAATGACCAGTCGATGGGATCAATGGGATTGAATCCAGATGCAGAAATTTGTCTCCAGAACCCGTACTGAAGGAATGGGGCTTTGAGCAATACTGAAAGCTTTTCCTCTCCATTCTCCTGAATGATAACTGAGCCCTTTTCCCTTTAAGTTCCCAGTCTTGTGACAGACGGAAAGAACTGGAAGGTAAGCACTATAGGTTCTATGCCCTGCATGGATTCAAATTAGAGAAGCACACAAAAATAAACCAGATAACAATAGGAATCCGAACTCAAATGCTTTTTGCGTATTGCTCTTAGTCAATTTGTACACTTACTTTCCTAATTAAGTATTTGCAGTAGACATATTTAACCAGCTTTGCATACATGATTACTAATGACTTTTATCACTATTAACATTTCACCAAAATTTTATCTATGTGTTTGTCCGCCAAATGTTTTTCTGTTATTCTGGTCTCTGACCCTGTAGCTCCAATTATTTGATAACATTTTCCAATTCATGACAGGTAAAATTCACTACTGCATGTAGGGCATAGTACCTATGGACCTTTGAGGAAACTGAGTCACTTTATCGCATCATCACAGACACAGATCAAAATTCAACCTTCTGCTACACCAGGGTGAAACCTTGAGTGGAATGTTAATGGCCTAGGTGGTGAACGGTCTCTGCCCCCACACCGGGGTAAGCTTCATTCCAAAAGCACAGCACCAAAGCGTACCTGTAGCGTTTCTTACCACATTTGTTACAGATACAAAACATTCTGGTTTTGGTTTGTGAAGACAGGGAAACTTTCGAAATAAGTGTTTTATTTCAGAAAGATTACAAATTTCCCGTTAACTTAATGCTTTCCCCAGTGCCTAAGTATGGGGAAAGTACTCAGAACTTTTGACTTCCTACTACACATCTGTTTTTAACTCACAAAAAGATTTCCAAGACCTCTTGGAACTTGCTGTGTACTACTTCTTGCACATAATCTTCTGTGCAGATAGTAAAAAAATAAACCACTATACAACAGCTATGACCAAGTTTTTGCTGTGGAGATAGCTCGATCAAAACTGTACAAAATCAACAGAAAGTCTGGAAGTCAGGTTGTACCCAAACATACAGTACAAAGCTATCATAATACCTATTTACATAGCAATTAGCATTAGTAATTACTAAAATTTACATTTAGATATTTCCCCAAAAGATCAACCTCACTAACTGTTTATGGCTTAACAGAGATGTAAGTATGAAAGGACACTGTAACTCTGCGGGTCTGCCACAGCCAGATTACATAAATATTAACGAATTTGGGTATTAAATAGTAAAAAAAAAAAAAAAAAAAAAAAGTACAGTGTAATTATACTTTCTTTTATTGTGGTTCTGTTACAGTGCTTTCAGAGTATCTGAGAAGCTTCCAGGAGAGCACTGAGAAAAATGTCTAGCACTTACTTCAGATCGGTTGTGCTGCTCATACACTAATAACAATAAAGATATCTGTCTCTAGCTGGAATGATTACTCTGAGCCATTGAAGAAAACAGGAAAGGCTTTGGGCATATCTTCATTCACCATGAATCTCAGCATAGGGAGAGCCACAGGATGGCCCTGACCAAACCAATGTATCTTCCAGACGTAACATAGCACGAGGAGACAGCAGTCAGTGTCTTAACCACAGAATTGTTGAGTTAACATGAGAATGCACCTGAACCAATTAGCCCTGCCTCTCCGTACAGCTTAGGATTTCAGGCACAGTGCCGCCCCGATGCACCTGTGCTCCAGAAAAAGCTCTGTTCCTGTGGATCAGGAATCTCTTGCATCATATTCTGTCTGTTAGGTAGGCGAGCCCATAGGCTCAAACACATATCTAAGGCATTGTTTTTCAAAGTAGGATTGGACAACAGCTTTGGACTATTAGAATTTGTATTAAGAGAGAAAGTTAGTTCAATGTTAAAGACACTTTTTAAAATTCACATGAAACATAACATATGCATGTTGCCTCAAAATGTCGTATTGTAGACTAGAGAATATTTAGATTAGAAGGATCTCTGCAGATCACTGAGTTCAATAGCCTCCCTCTCCCCCAAATCAAAGCAGGTTCAGCTTCAAAGTCAAATTTCTCTGTGGTTATATACTAGCAGAACATTGCCAGAACCTTCAGAATCATTTTTGGTCTTGGGAGGCAACAATAAACTGTTGAGCCCTGCATGAGGCTATCAGGCAGATCAAATGTAGCTTGCGCTCTAGGACTATTATCAGCCAGGACACATAATACCGCCCTATATCACACTGTAGACCATGTGGCTGTGCTGTCATATGGGCAGCTGGACAATTAAGGTCTCAGAAGCAGCAGAAGTTTCTAAGCAGTGTGTTGTCTGAACAGAATTAGCCCATCCCCATCATGCAACAAGTGTGGGTAAGACTCTGGAGGAACTGCCATCATCTCTCACCCAAGGTTTTCTCTCACCTCTCTGAGTTACCTGAGGCATGTCCCGTCCCTAATGGATGACAGTTTTACTATGTAGTTAGATCAGGAAGTTCAGCCATCTCTAGGCTCAAGGATGAACATCCAGGTTTAGAATCAGCTCCTGCCACACCTTCCTCCTTAGCCCTGGTGTCACAGAATGGAGCAGAACAGTCCTTCCTGAGACACCGAAGGATATGTAAACTTTTGGGAAACCGTTAGGATACAAAATATCTGAAATAACTCCCTTTTCCCTTCTATGGACTTTTATAGAGGAACTGAATCTATTAGGATCTATCCAGAAGGATTATGACTCTGTCTTGGGACTTTAAAGCGGGATTTTGTTTCATTTGCTACTATTTTCTATCTTACTTGATAGCTGCATTATCCATGTTTCCTGAGTGCTACATTTTCATCCTGTAGGGAAAAAAAACAAAAGACTTCTGTAGAGATCTGAGCTAGTGTCTCTTTAAGAACAGCATTTAATGCAACTACTTTTAACTAAATGCATTTTTCCTTTATTTTCTTCTCTTACTTCCACACAGTTAGAAAACTGTGAAGATTCCTTTAAATAATGCTCTTCACTAAGTTATGTCCAACACCATGTAAGCACATGGCTAAATGAGTAAAATGTGCTCTGCTCATATTAAGAGAGACATTAATTACATCTACCACAAAAAAGAAGGCAATGGCCTGCAGATACAGGCATATAACATCAACTAACGTGAATACCATGCCCACAACTACTTAGCAGCAAAGTTAACAGAGCAAAAGTCTGCCTATAAAGTGAAAGTAAATGACATGCAAAAGGTTTCACACAGGCGTACATTCCAGATTAAAATTTCAGTAGGTGAACACATTGGAGAACCAGGGGGTCAGGCTGTGCAATCACATGAGCTTAGTGTCTTATGAAACTAGACTAAAACAGGAAAAAGAAATATAAGTAGTCAATTGATCAAAAAGATGACCACCGGGTTCTGACTATTTCTAAGACTCTCTCCTACCTCCTCTTTAAATTCAAACATGAATCTCAAAGATGAAAATGTATTCTGACTCCACAAATTATTTCTAGTCTTGAATGTAAGCATATAAATACGTAAGTATGACACAAGATATTCCAGAGTAGATAATGACAGTTGTAGCTAGCTCTGCCATAATTTTGTCTGATTTACCCAGCATATGAATAATCACTACAGATATATAAAGGGAAAAAGCTCAGAGGTAACTAAAGTTTCAGAGCTGCTTAAAAATCTGATTTTAGTTTGTGAAGATTTGGGGTGAGGGTTGCCATCTTCTATTACATAGAGCCGTTTTGCTATACATTTTAAGTGAACATTGGTTAAGTTTATTTTAATTTGTTATAAAGAACTCCCGTTGCTTCTCCCAAAGTCTCAAAATCAACCATTGATTTCTAAACATTTCTACTAAATAAATTATTTTTTTTCCAAGAAATAGTAATTGCCTACTTCCCCATAATTTAAGATCAAAATTATCTGCATTGAAAGTACTTGGTATTTATACGTGGAATACATTTTATAGGGACTTTACTATGCATCACGTCAAAGTGGATTTTTCCTGTAAAATGAAAAAGATGTTAAAAAAAAAAAAGGCCTGCATGGTGATTTTTCCCTTTGTTTGCTATTCTATTAATATGTTTGCAATGGACATTCCATCACAATTTTGTTATTTGTACTGTATGCTTTTTGGCATTAACGTTCAACTTTTTAATTAAAGCAGGGGCTAACTTTAATGGTAAACTGTAGCATCCAACTGTAAACTTGTAGTATCCAACTGTAGTATTATACTTTAGTTATTACTAAAGTGGTTGCTCAAAAGAGAGGTAATCATTTATATCAACTAATTTTTCCTTACAGCTGTGGAGATCCTTTGGTGTAGAAATCAAACTATTGGATTAGAATGAATTTTCATGTCAATTAAATTTACCTTTAAACATCTCTTTGGAATATTAAGGATCAAGTATGATTTATGTTTCTTTATTTCACAATAAAAGCTTAGGAAACTATGACCACTCTTGCTACTTCCTCCTGTATGTCAAAAGAGGTTTTCTGGCACCTGTTATGCGAAAAGACTGGGATTCATTCAACAGTGGAACTACAAGGTACCACATAAACATCGCAGTACAATGTCTTAGAATGGTTAATCATTCCCCATTACGGAAACTTCAGGTCCTATTCTGTGTTGCTTAAATCCAGTAAGAGAAATGCAATTAAGAGAATTCACTTGGGTTCAGTGACTCTTATGTTTCTATTAGATCCCACATCATTATTAGAGGGTTTTTCTTCCTCCCTCACCCCAAAATTTTTGGATAAGTGATGGGAAAAGAAAAGAGCCCCACTCTGTCCTATTATTCATAAGCCACTGACAGGGCTAAACTTCTCTATTGTTTAGGATTTGGCAAAATGAGGGTTGGCATCCAGGAAACACTAAGTAGTGACATGCAAGGCTGTTATAAATTTTGTATTTGTCATCTAAACATACAGTCTAATAAAATGGATGTACAATTAACAATACCAAATAACCACTGTGATTTGATTTGCAGATAGATGTATTGTAGGGCTCAATTTACACATCATTCCTTATGCCATAAAGACCAACTGTTGAAACGAGCAAAATGAGTGGGTTTCTCGAAGAGAGTAAATCCACTCTCTCCCTGCTGGTCTAAATGCCCTGTAGACTGCAGTGTGAATTAAAGATACCTAACCTAACTATAAATGATTTATCTTCAGGATGAAATACAACTCCATCAGTATGAGGCTTAATGCAGACAAATTTACGTTCTTCAAATAGAGATCAGCACCACACGTACAGTTTGATTCCCCGTTATGATAATCATCCTACTCATCTCCTAGTTCAGCTCCAACCCACATAGAGTGTTCAGAGAAGATCAAAGAGTAAAAACACTCTTTACTGACAGACCTGCAGTAAAGACTGGAAGAACAGCACTGAAGCAAACTAGGAAAATTCCTTGCTTCTGTAATGTCTGCAACTTTTTCTTTTTGGATATCCATTCCTATTTTTCTCCAGAACCAAAGGCTGATGACACACATGAGTCTGGGCAATTAACAGCTGCTCTACCACTGTGAAAACACAGGAAAACATTCAGGAGATAAACTTTAAGTTCTCTTTCTTGGATAGACATCTCTGGTCTAAGACACCTGGATAACAACAGACACCTCAAAGATTTTGATAAGAAAATATACCAAGCTGCAGAGTCCAAGGCTTTCTTTTGTTAAGAACAATTATCAGAGGAAAACTGCAATATTTTCTATCAACTCATTCACACAGAAAAGCTTCATACAATTTTACACTCTGATTTAATTCATCCAAGTGAATAGTACAGTAAGATAGAGTTAAGTTTTCCTGCCCAGTTTAAAAGCAGTCCCCACATCCAGCCAGTATTTTTCATGCCAAAGGAAGTTTAAACTGAAATTACATATACCTAGGGTTTTCTTCTTGCTTTATTATGCTGTTTCCCATGATGTAATTGCATTATGGCATTGAAAGCAGGTCAGTTTTGCACAAGTATTACCATTTTTATTAACCAAAGTAACAATGGGTATATATCATTTGCAATTAGTCCTCGTAAGTGTTTAACTAAATACTGCAGAAATTTTGGAAATTAAACCAGTAACAAACAACTATTATTTACTGACATGTTTTAATAAGGTTAGAGCCCTCTGTGTTTTATCTTCTGAAATTATTTTACTCTAGCCACTTCAACTGGTGTAAAATTCTTGACTAAGACACATAGCCTTATTGTCACTCTGAGTGGTGGCTCTTCATCTTATGATTAATGGGCAGCTCCATTCATTGGGTAATTTAAAAATGCAGAAACTTTGCAAGCAAATTAATGGCCTTCAGAAATCTCAGCCAAATTGCACAAATACAGATTTAGCAGGAATGAAGTTAAACTGTAAACAAAATGGCACAAAAGTTAGAACAAGTTTAACTAATTTATCCACTATCTGTACTAGGAAATTAATTTACAAATATTTCAGCAATATTAGTTTTTCTACAGATTGCACACCTGAAACTTACTTTCTCTGCTGGTATTGAAATCACTATTACTCCACCATAACTGTTTTTCAAACATTTTCTAAAATACTGGTTGCAAGCAACTACCATAACTGCAGGCCATGTATATTCCCTTCCCATATGACAGACAGATTTGGATACACAGGAGCATACAAGCAGCAAACTGTAAAATCAGTAATGAAAGCAAAGAAATCCGACTACACAAATTCTTACAAGAATTAAGCACTTTACAGTAAAAGTTCCCAAATCGTTTCTGTTGTGACACCACTTATGGACTGATATTTCATGAAGCCTCAAATGACAGAAAGAACACAATCAAATTACATCTGTGCCAGGGTCACAATCTCACTTATATTTGTATAATTCAGTAAAGTTTCATAATCCTCATTGTGGAAAGAACTGATCAAGGAGAATATTTTTCCAAGTTCTAAGTTTACTGGAGCATCTTTCACTTATGTACATGCAGCCTCCTCAGCAAAGCACTTTGGCAAATTTTGTGTCTCTATTTTTTTAATATCTCTATTTATGATCATAAATACCATCAGCAAAAAAGGGAATCAAAATTACATAGTGAGGAGAAAATAGTCCCTGTTCTACATTTGAAAAATTAAAATTGAATTGCAAAAAAAGCGGCTTAATATTCATAGGTGTTTACGTTCCTACAACAAAAAACCCCCAGCTTATAAAATCTATCCCATGAACCATATGCAATTTGTATTGATTTTACTTTCATAAAGTTGTAACCTTTTTATGATGATTTATAAGTAGATGAGTTAAGTATTTTAATATATCTATCTGTAAATATCTATCCAGACTACTGGCTACAGGGAAGACAACAAAGCAGCTTTTTATGTTTTACAGTAATAAATACACAGAAAATGTCATCTTTTGAGTTATTCCTTAGTCATTACACTTCCAGCTATTGTTACAGTTCAGCTAGAAAGAGCTCTGTATACAGCCTGATATAAACACACCTTAAAATGAGCAAATATAACAAAGCAGTCCACACATCCACACTCATCTATTTATAATGTATACTAAAAAGCTTTTAGAATTTATACAACACGAATACTCAAACACCAATAAAGTATTTGCTACTTTTGAAGTGTTTAACACACCTACACGCTCTACGATACTGCACAGTGGGCTGATCATATTTTCCCTGGCCTGCTGTTCTTTTTCGTCTTAGTGTACAGCTGCCATATCAGGAGCCAAACACAAGACGTTTTATGCAGGGTTGAGCCTAGGAATATGCTAAAAACTTGTCCTGTAAACAAAAATTACATGCTCCTGATCACTTGCATGAGACTGACCAGTGGAAAACGGACAGTCAAGGCACAGAATCACGTTTAAACACTGACTGTTCTTTTTCATTGTTGTTTTAAAGGTATGGTCACCAAGAATGGACTGAGGTATTTGTATGGGAAATAGCAACAAAACCAGTCTTCAGCGGAAATGTATACGATTTTATCTGCTCGAGTAAATTAAAGTTCCTGAGAAACACCATCCTATAGCCCACTTTCTGAGTTGACAAAACCAAAGAAAAATCTATCAAAACTTCCTTTTAGGATGCATTGATTATTTTATATGGAAAATATTTCCTCAAATTCTCCAAGACAAGCATCTCCGAATCATAGAATCTCCTTATTACCCTTTTTAAAAATGAGGGCGATATTCCCATTTCTCCACTCACTAGGGACTTCACCTGACTGCCATGACTTTTCAAATATGATGGAGAGTGGCTTAGCAACTACATCAGCCAACTCCCTGAGGACCCTGGGATGCATCTCGTCAGGTCTCATGGACTTGTGTTAGTTCAGGTTCCTCAGGTGGTCTCGAACCTGTTCTTCTCCTACAATGGGAGGGACTTGGTTCGTCCAGTCCCTGCCTTGAGGTTCAGGGACTTGAAAGAAGTGGGAAGAGTGATTGCCAGTGAAAACTGAGGCAAAAAACTCATTGAGCACCTCAGCCTTGCCTTCTCCATGTCAGTTGTCACTAGATTGCCTGTCTTATTTATCGGGGGTGGGGGGGTGGGGTGGGGGGGGTGGTATACATTTTCTTACTGTTCTTCAAATTCCTTGCCTAATTCCAAACTCCAACTGTGCCTTAGCTTTCCTGATCCCACCCTTACACATGATGGCAACATCCCTATATTCTTCCCAGGACACATGTCCTTGGTTCTACTGCCTGTGCATTTCCTCCTTATGATTTAGTTTGACCAGGAGGTCCTTACTCAGCCATGCTGGGCTCCTGCCTTCCCTGCCTGATTTCTTACACATGGGAATCAAGAGCTCTTGTGCTGTAAGAAAAATGTCTTTAAATAGCTGCCAACTCTCTTCTATTCCTTTATCCCTGAGGGCAGTTTCCCAGGGGGCCCCATCCCGATCTTGAGATTAAAACAAAACAAAACAGTCTGTGCAGTCAAGAACCCAGATGCAGCCAGCCAGTGTCATCTTTAAGAGTTCTCCTAAACTACAGCTAAAGCCAAAGTGCTTTGGTTCATTACTTTCCGATGCAATAGACCATGCTGAAGCATGTAATCCATTCCATAAATTGAAGTTGATAGGTGCATTTGACCAGATCTGGTAACGCTTATTCTCAGGCTCACATTAAAGCACAGAAATCGTCACACTGAAGGGATAGTGTGACTGAAACCCTAAGCTAAGGCTTAACCAACACTTGCTATGCATATAAACTAGGATTTACTGTGTTCCCTTTTCATTTACCTTTCATTCCACTGAATTGCCTGAATTTTCATCTTGTATAGCACTCCTTGGGTATATCTTTCCTTCTACTCAACATATGTAGGAACATGTTAGTGAGTTATGACTGATTCAATCTCTATGAAGTTCCAGAGAGTGCAAGAGCCTGACAACAAAGCTTTTCTATTGCTACAGAGCTCATAACTTTCAGTTTAATGCAACTAACCGGATTAATTTTGTTCATTGGTTGAAATTAAAAAGTTTATCAATGTATAACAGACATAAGGAAAAACAACCGGTAACCAACTTCAAGTCTCTCTTTGTATCTCAGAGATCAAGTTTTTTTAAAATAAGGTATTAACATAGTCAAGAATTAATGATTTTGGGAAAATGAGATAGCAAGATAGCCATAAATTTTTAGCTGTTAATGTTAATGTTTGGACATAATTAAAAAGATTGAAACAAAATCACCAGAAACCCTCAATACCCACGTCGCTGTATCACACAGCGTCTGTTGATTACTCTTTTAAAGCTTCAAGAAATCAAGCAAAT
The DNA here is from genome assembly GCA_009819775.1 of Phoenicopterus ruber ruber. Classification (NCBI taxonomy): domain Eukaryota; kingdom Metazoa; phylum Chordata; class Aves; order Phoenicopteriformes; family Phoenicopteridae; genus Phoenicopterus; species Phoenicopterus ruber. The sequence goes on along the minus strand of CM020229.1, from coordinate 4,298,992 downwards.
CTTCAAACCTTTTGGATAGATAATTGTTTTCAACTTGTGCCTGGTTTTTGCCAAGCACTGCTATTTTGATTCCCAGGTTTGGTTTGAACACTTTACTAAGAATCATTATTATTTATTGTATTCCTGCACCAATGGCTACCACTTAAATAAATGACCTCATAAATGACACATACTTAAATATAAACGTAAAATTAATTGGAAGATTGATATACAAAAAGGAGGCCTGAATGTGATAAATACAACGTTACATTTATTGCTGAGTGACCAAATTAAAAGATAAGACACCTCTACAATATAGTATGCCTTTGCTACCAAAGTAAAAATGTATTTATAAATAAAAAGGATAATTTAATAATAATAGTTGTCTTTGGTACTAAGAAAAAAACAAATTAGCATTTATCATAGTCTGGAGTATCATATGATTGAGGGTATAGTTTAACTTGTAGCCAGCCCAGTAGACAGCTTTACTGTATATGAGTAAGGACAACATGGGACTCTGATCCTGTAGAGATTTATGCCTTGCCTATGTATACTCACAGTCTTATGTTATTAATACCATTAAAAGTTAAGATAGGTGTGCAGTCGACAAAGCACCAGACTCAGACTAGCAGAACTACTTATATTAAAAACTTTGACAAGAACATTATTTTTAATTGAGATTGAAATAATTGACTTAAGTGGAGGCTTTTTGTTTTCATTACTTGCAAATCTGATTCTGCTTGATAAAAAAAGAGTTGGGCGGGAAGATTCACTCTGATCTTTCCCAGATTTCATAATAAATCACCATCCCTTGGCAATCATTTACCTGAGTCAAGTTAGTATTCTCTAAGTCAGCTGTGCTTTCTAGCCTTTCATAACATAAAATTAAAACAATAGAAATTATTGATTAATGACAAGAATATATATGGCCAGCTCCATCATTTAATAAAGAAAAAAAAATCCATACCATTAAAAAAATGGATTTGGTTCAGCGTCCATAAATGTAAAAATGTCTATGCTTTAGTATTCTCCCAGGAATTTCTGTTTAACCCTCTAGTGTATATTGTCGTCAGCATTTTTGATTGAAGTTCTATCATGGTTTGTGTGTTAAACAGAAATGTCATTATTCAAGAAGATGAAAAGTCATAAAGCATAATGCAATTCTGTACTGTCACAAAAGGGGCAATAAACAATAGTGTGAATTCAGGAAAACGACTTGCTGCTAAAATATAATTTCCTTAAAGTGAAATACATCACAGAAAAGAAATTCCCTTATAAAACATCTGATAATTCATGAGTCAAAAGGACTGACCGTATTAGCCAAGTTGTACAGATAATGACACAAACCACTGGCAATCAGAGCTTAACCTTACAAACATCATAATATTGCTATAATGCTCAGAAGTCTGGCGTTAGAAGGAGCTGAATTACATTCTTTCCACAACGTAGAGTGATATTTCACACAAATATAGATTTCAGTAGGTGAAATGAAAAGTAGCACCCACAAGTGTCAATGCAATATTAACACTGCTGTATACAATAACCTCAATAATTATTGAGTAAACTACAGGCAAGTTTTGCTCATGATTTTCAGTCTATAAATATGATTTTACCCTAAAACAAATTCAGAGATGGATTTATGGATTAAGAAAAACGATTGATCCAGCTTTTGTGATTTTGTTCCACTATTATCAACCTGAGCAAAACCTGGTAACAAACATTGCTATATGCTGAATAATTATATTCCCATCTGAGGCAGTGCCGTTCAGGTACGGAACTGCATCAGTCCCTGCATCTTCAATACACACAACTACGTTCATGTACTGGGTCTGGCCCATACGCTGCTGTGTTTTACACTGGTGACCAGCACAGTGTTGATAACACACCAGTGTTTTAGCTATTGCTGAGCAGTGCTAGCACAGCATCCAAGCTTTCTCCGCTCCTCACTCTGCCCCCACAGTGAGCAGGGTAGGTGTGGACGAGAGGCTGGGAGGGAGCACAGCCAGGCCAGCTGACCCACGCTGACCCAAGGGATATTCCACGCCATATAACACCACGCTCAGCAATAAAAGCGAGGGAGTAGTCTTTCCAAAGCAGCCATCACTCGGGGGCTGGCTGGGCATTGGTCTGCTGGTGGGAGGCAAGTGAATGCCTTTGCATCACTCATTTTTTCCTTCTCTTTCCTCCTCTTACTACACTGTCTTTATCCCAACCCATGACTTTTTCTCACTTTTGCTTTTCCAATTCTCTCCCAATTCCACTGGGGTGGAGTGAGCAAGTGGCTGGTGGGTGACAAGGGTCAGTCCACCACAGTTTATAATGAAGACTTTTCAGATGAAAGACCAGTTACATCACTCTGAAGTACAAGCATTAAAGGATCTCTGAAAAGAAAGGGATTCTTAAGACTGTTTTATTACCTAGCTTACAGATACATGATAATTACAGTTCTGTGATTCAGATATTTGTAGAAGTTAAAACCAGGACTGAAAGTATATCTAAAATCTAATGGGAATAAACATGCATGAAAGGACTTAATGAAAGATTTAAACACTTGAAAATGAACACTTGAAAATGAAAATAAGCCAAATAATTCTGGGATATTCATTGACTCACTGTTAAAAATCTTTAAATGTAATAAATATTTACATGTAGACAGTTACGCAAGTAATATACAATATTAGTTTCAAACTATACATTTCAAAATCATTAGTCACATAAAGCTACTCCATAACGAAATGTGATTGAGAAGAGCCTTTATCCCACACAAAGTCCAGATTACTCTGGGAAGCATCAATAAATATAACTCCTATTCTAGCATGGAAAGTCATTTCACTAACACTTGCCTTGTTTACTGGGAAAGTTATAGGTGAAAGTAGTTGTGAGAACCAATAAAATCTTTCTTTGATTATAGTGGCAATCAATACTTTGTTTCGAACACAGGCAAACAAGTTAAATCCCAAGATTTAAAATGCATCTCCCTAGAGTATCTGTATGTGAAAGAGCTTTTTTCCGGCCCTTGTCTGAAGTGCTGTCCCAGTAAGAGCAAATCAAGAAAGAATATTTCTTAATAAAGGATACCTGAAAACATTCTCAAGACCATTCCCAAACCAGATACCACGGCTCTGATAAGGAGTCTAAAAATTTGCCTGATCCAGTATATTTGCCAATATTCTCCACAAAAAGTGCTTCACTGCCTTACAGGTACCTCCTCATTAAAGATCCCCTCACGGGAACTCAGACCAGTATCTTTATTCAAGCCAAGATCAGTTTTTGCATCCTTTTCAGACTGTCTTGAATTTCTGCCAACACAGAAATATTTAGCCAGCTAATTTAATATTACTGATTAATGCAAAAAGCCTATAGCTCTAAATCCTGTATCTAGTGTTAACACTTGACAGGAATACCAGAAGCAGTAGAGCTAGTATAAAACTGTAATGTATATGGGTAGATATTTTCAGGTTTTCACATGAGTAATTGGTCTTTCAGATCAGCTATTTAGCTAGTTTTCTCTCAGAAAGTGACAGATTATAACCGTACCCAGTTAGGTTCTCCTCCAGTTTAAAAGAGATGTAAAACTGAAGAGGGTCCAGCAGATGGCTACCATTGTGATAAAGGGACTAGAGCACATAATCTCTGAGGAGGTGTAGAGGCAACAGGCTTGCACAGTCTGGCAAAGAAGTGGCTAAGAGGCAACCTAACTGTAGCCTACAATTACCTGAAGAGTAGTTGCAAGATGACAGAACCAAACTCTTCTCAGCAGCATAAGATAAGACAACAAACTTCAGTTTGGTAGGTTGAGTCAGGACACTAAGAAAAAACTTTTCACCAGGTGGGTAGCGCATCACAGAGATTACATGAATTCCGTCTTTGGAGGTTTTCAAGACTTTGCTAGACAAACCTATGACTGACCTGATTTAGCGCTGCCATTAGTGCCACTTTGAGTGGAAGATCAGACTTGATCACCTCCAGACGTTCCACTGAGTCAATTCTTTTATGACTGTGTGATAACATGCAAGAACTGGATTCATCCAGACACACTAACACATCCATTCTGAAACTAAATGGACTTGCTGCAGATGCCTATTCTAAAAAGGCCCAGCTTTTAAGGATGAGGAAGTAATTTTAATAGATACTTGGTATATTAAGAACCAGAAGTGTGTTTTAAGCCATTGCAAGTGAGTACAGATTGAATTATACTCCCTGAAGTGCAATAGGGAATACAATCTAATCTCACTAGGTCAATAACATATTGTGCTAGTAAATCTAGTTTATTTTTTACTCTACTCTTACTATTCTCCATTGATTATTTTCATCATTTTATCCATATAAATATGCTAGGTCACCTAGAAAACCTGATTACTGTAGTTAAAATTATCTAATGAAAAACAAACTAAGTATTTATGCTTTCAGAGAAAGAAAACCATTAATTTTCACAGAAACCTTCGATAGTCTGACCTGTAAAAGGTTGTCAAGAAAATCACCTAAATAAATCAGATGCATTAACTTGTAACTCTGAATGAAACATATTTGGAGGATCATTTTTTCTCCTTTGAGTTTGCAAGATTGTAGAAGAGCATTCCTGAACTTTCCTTTGGTTTCAGAATACCTGAGCGAAGTCACTCCTGCAGTAATTGCTGGAATACAGGCCCTGGTAACCTGAACGCTGAGGAGGAAGTCACCGAGATCAGTAGAGGAGAGAGGGCTCTTGAAGATTCCTGCTCCCTAATTATTTCACCGAAGGTGACTTCTTTAGGGATATAGAACAGGAAAGGACAAAAAGAGAATTATAGCGAGTCATGTGGTTTAAGAGGTGCTAATATTGATTTCCTTCATCAAACCTAAGTACTGTTAAAACAGCTCCTGGTGATCACTGCAAAATCAGATTTTTATTCTAGAAAATCCCTATGCTTATCATTGCTTTTTGCAGCCAGGAAGACTTGGCCACCATTCTTCTGTATCTTCATCCTGTTAAACCTCTTTAAAATGGCAGGCAGTAGTCTTTATAGCCATGAAGCAACTGAGAACTGCCAGCTCCTCGTGAGCCAAAGGAATGGACTGGATGGATAGTTGCCAGATTAGTTAAATACAACCTAGCTAAGCCTACGCCTTTTTTCATCTCTTTTTTCTTTCTATCCATGATAGAGGATAATGTGAGGAATTCAAAAGCCTAATATACTTACTACTGAACACCAAGAAGAAAAATACCTCATTCATTACACATGGTCTCCATGGTATTATTGATATCAAAGCAGAATATGGATTTATGTATTTCTCCAGGACTGATAAGCAGCAAAACATTCCATTTAGTCTCAAATTGTATTAAGTCGGATGTCTGTTTTCTGATCTATCATTCATAGCTACCAAATTCTTATTATACACTTACCCACTAGTTTTGATTTAAAAAAAAAAAAAAAATATTTAAGACTCACATTATGATAGCAAAAAGTAATCTCAAAGAACCCACGGTAAAATATAGCAAAATTAGAGAGTTTAGTACTTGGCTGTAAGCCATATTAAAAATAGGTATATTTTTTAAATCTAATGACACATTCATACATTACCTATTTAAAATAATTAGCAACTGAAACTATGACCATATGTGGTCATTAGGATAATGATATTAAATGGATATGCAAATTTCCTCACAAAGAAACCTGAGTATCTGTGAGGAAAGCAAGGTAATTACAACACATGGAACAATCTGAACTGCACCATTAAGAATTTAAACAAGAAATACTTCAAGTAAGAAAACAGGAATAATTCTGGTTTTGTAAGTTTTGGAATAGCATAGGTTTATTAAGAAAAGTATTGTCACAGAAATAGAAATGTTATCTTTTAAAATCCAATTTTGGTGAAGTCTATGCTCATGTATTTGTAACAAGTGATATATCAGACCCCCCGCAGACAGCATAACCAATGTAACATATGCAGCAGCAATTGTGAAACCTGGTACCTACAGAGAACAGAAACTAATGTGCTTGATCCTTCCCCTTTGGTGAAACATATTTACTAGGCAAGAGTCCCCCTTTCCAGGACTTGTAACCCTGTTGTTGTAAATGCCAGGTGGCAATATGCTGACTTATGTCAGCAATGAAATTTGGCACTATGCTTCATTAGCTAGCCAACAAAGCAATTCAGGAGTGTTATTGAATCATATACCATTCTTAGTATTCTCCTTTTCTCATTTTTATTTCACTGTGTGATTTTTTTCACTATCATATTTCTCAGGAGAGAGAAAAATGCTTTTTAGCCTATTTTTAAAACTATCCCCAGCGGCAATACCAATACTAGTATTTTTACAGTCTATCTTCTCCCATCCACAAATTCTAATAATACCTCATAGAAACTAATTTAAATTTTACATTTAATGTAATATCTTAAATGAGCAGTATTGCTAAAAAGAGAGAATTATTCTATTTCTGTGTATTTAATTATTTTCAGTTCACTTTTTAATGTAGGTTTTCCTTCATGCTGAATAGTATTTTCTGTTTTATTCAATATATTGTCTTACCACGTATAATATTTCCCATCAGCAACTGAATTGATCAGGAATTGATCAGAGCTAGACAGCAGTACAGCAGTACTGTCTTTCAGAATTACAGATTTACTTCCAATGAAGCCAATAGGAGCTTGTCGTCAACATAATATTCATACTGCCGTATTGAACATAATTTGGTCTTTAACACAGTTACTCAAAAGCACTCAAAATAGTCAGCTGATATCAGAAAAAAGGAGATTTCAAAGGATGAAATAACTGAAGAGAGTACTAGAAAGTTAGTATTCATCTATTTTTATTGGAAAGTAAGATTTCACTTTCCTAGTCTACATTAAGCTTTTAATTGGCTGAAGTGCAGTAATAAAATATTGAAAAACTGTCACTTTTCTCTCAGGTTGGGTCACTGGAAAAATCCAGACTCAGAATGCTCACATACATTGGAATAAACATAATTGAGAACAAAGCTGGGACAAACATGTAGTTTAATACACTGAGTCTTACTGAAAACCACTAGGCTAAATGTAATTGTACTTTAGTGATAGGTAGAAGTTGCTACGAGCGGTGCAAACTGTCTTGTCCAGATAAGAAGTTTGCTAACAGGAAAGGAGACCTATTTCCTCATTGCTCCATGAAGAACAAGAATATCATATTATTCTTGACAGATGAAGTGAAAGCCTGCCTGCCAAAATGGAATCCCAGAAGTCAGTACTAATACGGCTTGTATTTCATGTTTAGGGCCACTGCTCATCTGAGAACACACATAATAAAAAAATGCCGATTATGCCTTTTGAATGAGAAAGCAAGGCTTCGCGTATACGTTCCTTAGGGAACATAAATATTTACAGACCAATTTGCTACAAGACTTCATGGTAAGTTTCCTATCTTCATCAAGCCATGCTAAAATCTTGATATTTTGCATGTCCGAGAAGTTGTCTGAAGAACTGTAACACTGCTCCTCAAAAAGGCACTTCAGAAGGCTAAAAGATAGCAGTTGTCTTTATAACATGTTAGCAGTCCCTTTTAGGAATGTTTTTATTGCAAATAGCAATGAAACAAATGAATTATTTGTGAGCTGCCAATGTAAATATTGCTGACTTCCAAATCTACAGACGTTTAGCATGCATACGTATTGTTTCACAAAACTTACTTTTCTCACGTTCCTTCCTTTAAGTATATTTAGATTTAAATGAATTAAATGGAGAGTAAAGGTAGAAGTAAAACATTCATCACATGCTTCCATCAGTGAAAACAAACTGGTAGGTCTCCAGCTCATGTGGGTCTTTGGGTACTATTATTTATTTTGAACACAACCACTAAAATAACTGAGCGTGGGGAATGTGACTTTTAAAATCTGATTTGGACTTGAGTTTGGTTCACCACCCCTACATTACTATCTGAAAGAAAAGTGGTTTTGGCAAAACTGGGAGAGAGAAGTTAATTCTAAGTGAAGAAAATCTAGTCAGAATGGAATAATAATTTAAAAAAAACCCAAAACCCAAAAAACCTCTGAACCACAAAACAACACAAAACACAACGTATTACTGGATAAGTATCTTGGGGGGGGGGGGGGGGGGGGGGGGGGGGGGGGGCGGCGGGAAGCAGAAATCTGAAGGGAAAAGAACTCAAACCCCCAAAGCCATTGAAAATGCCTGGTAAAAATTACATCACACTTCTGCAGAAGTAGAATCTGAAGCACCAAAAAAGCAGCATTATCTGGCCAAAGACAAAGCAGGACCAGAAAGGGATACCAAGTGTCCAAACACTTAGTCTATTAAGCTAAGAGGCCACACATCTTTCCATACATATATATAAAATCACATGCATCCATGGCCACCAAAGACAGGGTAGTGCTTTTTTTCCATCTCCAACACAACACACAAAACATTTAGCTGTTAATTTTTAGTTAAGACAGAATGGTATCGCTAATGTGATTCTACTAAGGTAACTTACATTATATTACAGTAACAGGTTAACACCTAACACCTAAGAATTCCAAATAGCATTCTTCAAGCTACTGAAAAATATGTATTAACACTCAAACGTTAAAGTTCAGGGGGCAAACTTAAATTGCTCTCTAGGAAATATTACTTTACCTCAGAGTGAATTCTACTGATACCATGAATTAATTTTAGTATGCTTAAAAGTTACAAAAAATATTGCAAGGGTTGATGAGACAGTAAGGCAAACATATGTATGTGCATCACTTAGTGTATTTTTTAAATAACTGTCTATGTATTTCATCCGTCACAACCATACATCATTCCATCAGCATTGCCACAAAAAAATACCCCTTTTCTATCCAAAACTTCAAATGAAAATCAAAAGGAAATCTTTATCAGTGACACCCATTAATTTCAAGAAAGTATTATATACCATTACACTTTGAATTTCCAAAGAGAAATAACAATAACAATAACATGAAATGTCCAGAAACATATCTCAAGGAAGGAAATCTACGCTTTCTGAATGACTTTCATTTGATCCAGATGTGAAGGGAGAGTCAAGAAACAACAAAAACTTGCACCTTATCATTAGGGGGTTTTTTTAATACATAAAACATTTCTCTGAGATGAGAATTCTATTTCCACAAAAGTTTCTGTATATGCCTCAAAAGACTTCGTCAACATATTCCTTATAGAAAATATCATCTTCATTCTACAAATAAGGTCCTGAAACTGATCTGTTTATTTGAAACTGTTCACACATTTGGGACTAACTCTACAAGAGATGGCCCATTTAAAACAAGAACAAAACAACAACAATAAAAAACAGGTTGCCAACTTAAATTTATGTCACACAGATAGAAGGGTACCACAACATTTTAAAGATGCTACAGAAGGAGGCGAACACTTAATAATTACAACATGTTTTTTACAAAGCTGTGTTTTTTATATTCACAATTTGTTCTCCTTCAAGAGTTTCCAATAGGCTAAACAGACGTGTATTCTTCTTTCAAAGGTTTCCTAAGTCTTGATTTAGCCTAGTGGCCAAGGCTGGGGCCAGCGCCTTGGCATGGACACCCCTGCAGGAATACCTTGCCAGAGTTATGGTGTGTAGGTCACACCCCACAGACAAGAAGCCTCAGCGACGCTCTGTCACTGAGCCAATCCTGAAGCAGTTCTTTAAAATGTAAAATTTTCACTACAAATTGCGCATGTCTGATATGTCAAATGACGGTCCCTGAAATAACTGAACTGACAAAACATATAATGACAGCAGACAACAGCAGCAGCTATAACAACATGCACCCCAAAAATGCTTGCACTTTCTTTTTTTAAAAAAAGTCAACATTCTTAATTCTTGGTCAGCTTCTTTTCTTTTAATTTGATGTGTAGGAATGGAATTTTAGTGAATAGGATTTTAAACATCAGGAACTTAAAAAAAGACATTATATCCCTTTAAAAGTATGTCATTCATTTGTAATTATATCTTAATAAACAGTAATATATTTTTAAATAATAAGTGCAAATACACAGATGGTACACAGTAAGAACTCCTAAATAACATAGACCACAGCTTAAAAACTTGTGAAATCCTTCCTTCAACATACAGTTTCTTCAAGAATAGTTCACACAAAAGTAATTGGAAATTGCGTATGCGTTAGCTCTTTTAAACTGTAATATTTCCATGCACCAGCTGTCTTCATAAGCATTTGTACGGACATTCAACATGTTACCACGTCCAAAAGGCATGAGTTTCCTGGCACAAGTCTTTCATAGGGAATCAAGCTGCTAAAAATAGCATGGTAGTATTTAAATTAACCCCTCCTCACAAACTGTGAAAAAGCATGAGAAACGTTTCACTAATACCAGTGATATTATTCATAATGAGAAAATGTGGCAGCAACATAATTGAGCAGGTCATTCAGATCTGTTTACATAAAGCTATGTAAACATTTGATTATTACAATGAGTGAATTGAATTCAGTGGCATTACACACAGCATCAGAATTCTATATACGCACTATATGCAAGACATTATTAGACTAGAGATGGCTATTTGGCTTCTGCCTCCTCCTTCCCTCTCATTAATGCAGTAAATCCAATGTGAGTTATCACTACTATCTCTATCTCCTCAGCAATTAACTTACGTCATCATTCTACAGCCTCTGGTTCTTAATGAAAAGAAAGTATTAGAACCCGCATGCACGTCTGAGTAAATACAATCGCATGTAGTACACTTCTTAATTGTGATACTTGTGTGACAGTTAAGATATATATAGATATTAATTGAAATAGGTTCATGCAACAGAAAGAAAATTGTTACAATCACACAAAGACAGCTAATGGTTTCACTTCAAAAACAACTTGGGAACTCCAATCTCATATTAATATAATTTTCTGAATTATAACTAAAATATTCATAATATTACAAATTAAAATAAATTGAATTGTGTTTCCAAGCTGGTGTCTTGGTTTAATTTTTTATTGGCTTTCTCTTTTAAGCTATTTTATGAGCGTTTCTTTCCATAATGCAACTGGAACATGCACATATTTAAACTGTATTCCCATCTTGATATATTTGTTATTTTACTTATGCAGAAATGACAAGATTTACCCCATAGGTTATGAGTAAAAACATATATTTATATTGGTTTTAAATGGATCTCTTCTGAATCTCAAGCACTGATATTGTTGCCTTTGCTAAAATTGGGCTTTTGGAAAGCTAACTCTGCAGGTCTTTTTTTTTAATGGATTAAAGCCAACTTAGGGCAACATGTGATCTAGTCAGTCTTCCTCCAAGGAACGTTCTTGGTGCAAAAAGTGAAAATTAAACCTGAAGGCTTGAGTACAAGGTGTGAAATGCAAAGCTCCCCTTGTGTTTTCTCATCATCTTCAACTTCCTTGTTAAAAATTTATCAAACCTACCAGTTATGAATATCAAGCACTATCAAAATGCATGAGATTAAAACATCAAGGTTCATAGCTTTAAGAAACTGTCAGCCCGAGAAACTGGATTTCTTTTTCCTGAATAACATGTGAATTTTCCATTATGCTACACTATTTTTTATCTGAGAGGAATACAAAACAGATCTTCAAGGTCTACAGCCCCATACAGGAACGTGTATCGCAAAAGAGCCCACGGAGGCTTCTATAACAGAAATCTAGGCTTCTTTCTTATTTATTTCCTACACTAATTGGTGTAGGCTTTTAGCAGCCTGTAGCTGTTACCTTTTCTCTCAGGCTGAAGGCTTTTTCCTTGAGACCCTACTTGAAAGGCGTTTTTAATTCACATACCCTACTGCTAGTCTCATTACAAGTAAAGGAATGCCCTCAGTGACATACAGAGATAGTTCTAACTTAAAGCTTGCATGTAAGAGAAAATTTCTAATGTAAAAATTTTTAATATTTTTTTATAGATGTATATCTTGAGAGATATGTATGTATATATACATATTATATAAATCTAATGTGTACCTATCTATATTATATATTTGTATATATAGACTTTTTTTTTTAAAGAAACAATTCTAGAAGGTATTTAGGCATTGCTTCGTACAGTATTATGACACATCTAATTTTAATCTCAGTTTCAACAGTGATGTAAAATTAGTTTCCCTTGAAAATACTTACATAGTAAACAGTACATCCAGATTACACACTGGAGCTAAAAATATCAAAGCTAGCGAGTGTTTGTTTGGATATACCACAGACACTTGCAAAGATGCTTTCTTAGATAGGGGAGGGCAATATAGCTGTGTTAGCTCCACTGTTGTACTGACAAAGCTGTTCTGAAAACCAATCCTGGAAACAGTTTGTTCAATGTAATTGCAAGGAGCTCCACACTAGGTTATATTGTGCAAATCAAATGTGTCTCAAATCACTTTCTGAAAATGAAATTAAAGCTGTCTGAATCATTTAGGCCTTACCCTTTCAAGTGGAGAAATGCCACAATACCATGAAACGTACAGACTGAAGCCCTAACTTCCATTAGGAACCAATTTCTCTAGCAGACATAAAATTCAAATAGGCAGCCATTAAAGGAATAAAGGTTGTAACATTACAAAGGGGGTTTCACAATGTAACAACAATAATATAGTAAATGACAAAATAATATTTTCCTGTTGTTTCTAACTTCTGTAACAGCTCAGGAATTCACGTATTCTTTTTTTTTTTCTCAGAGTAAATAGGTAACAGCTCAAAAATGCCAGCAATTATTTAAAATTCAAAGGGAGAAGGTCTCCCTTTCACTAAAGGGAACAGAAAGTGGCCTTACAAGTTAAATAATGTTAACACAATCATAAGTAGCTATGAGAATATGATGCTGTACTAGTGCAAAGTTCATTTTTGGTATAACTTCGCATCTCATGAATGAAATAACCTTGCCACAAATCCAGTTGAAAGGGGAATAGATTTTTTGTATTAAGTTAGAAGGCTTGGCAGAAACATTAGACAAACTTTTTGAATGTCAGATCACATCATTACAACTATCACAACCAAACAGTTCAAGAAACATGACCGAAGTTAGGAGAAAAACAACAAAACCAAACCCAATAAAATGCAGTTTTTTCTCTATTTGTCAACAGTAAGAATAGTAGGCGATGCTAGGGCATCTGGCTGCTCTCACTTTTTAAGCATTGTATCATTTAGCTCTGCTCGATCACTTGAATTCTGTGGTGACGGAATTAAATGACAGTAGCAGCTAACGTTCTGTAGCTACTTCTGTAAGGCTGCTGCAACCACCAGCAACAGCAAGAGTAACAGGAGGACTCTGCAGTTCTCAAGGAACAGCCTAAAGCTGGTGACCACAGTGTGACTTATACCATGAATTCTCTAATACTTTTCAAATAACAACCAACATAAACCAGTTTAATCTTCTAGGGAAGTGAAGTAATTTAATTATTTTTTTTAATGAATTAAAATCAAATGGCACAAGAAGCCCTAAAACCAACCCCTTCCCCTTCCACCCCAAACTCCTCTAGATTTCAGTCTACTGACTTTTTTCAATCTATTACAATTAAATTTTCAAGGTACTTATTATGTGATATGTAATCTTCGTCTCACTTTCAGAAAGATGCAAGCTTCAAATTCCCATTCGTTTTTAAAAACTAAAATATAAGCTCCCCCTTTTTTCCTAAATATATATTTAACAGATTTTTTTAAAAAAAATATTATTTTAACCTTTCCAGCAGTCTGAAAATGCCAATGGGATGTACACTAACCATGTGATACTAATAATAAGAAATGCAATAAACCACATAAAAAAAAAAAACTTTAGGATACTTCCTTAATCTATATGAGTCTTGCAGTCAGTGTAAGCTTCAAACTCAATCTTAGGTTTTCATGACAAATGTCAGCCACATTTAGGTTCTGGTGTTTCTGTGAGGTGCCCAGATAATGACCTTTGATCAGATTTATTTATGAAGTATGATAAAGTGCATTGCTGAAAGCTTACAGTATTAAGCAATTACTACTAGCTATCTCTGATTTTATTTCACTTTGGATATTTCCAAACACACATACACCTTCCTGGAACCAGTTCATTGGAATATTGCAAGGCAATAGGCTCGCACTTCCATAATTCCATAATCATGTCCGATAATGCCAGGAGTATGCAATTAACTAAACGACACACAAAAATGTATTTTATCCCAGTACTTGCAATAGAGAATTCATAAGTGGTTTCCTTTGCCAAATAAGCTGAAGAGTGTTTCAAACCCCCTGCAACAAACATAGGCTTCTACTCTCCAACTTTGAAATAATGACTGAAATTTAACGGAGACTTCTTAAACATCTCTAAAGTATAAGAAATCCACATATTTAACATCATTCAGGTAGCTGGTAGTTTTCCCTACTAGGGTCAGCTATAGTCTCCTCTGGGCCTCGTCTGCCCCCCTGTTGAATATTAAAATAAGACATTAAATAAAGTTTCTAACCGGCCTGCTTCTGCTCTAGGAGAACTTCATTCCAACAATGAAGTTAACAGTTAATAAAGTTAATAAAACTTTGAAGTTTAAAGCACTTAAGTAAGACTTCAGTCTTACCCTCAGGAAAATGGAAGCCTACATCACTGAAGCCATGCGATAGCTTACAATTTTTCTAGTGTGTACTTAGGGGGGTTTATTGACGAGATCTGGCAGCAGACAGACACATTTCTGTTTAAACAGCTGTGGTTGACCCTCTACAGGTTATGTTCACTGTTCAGGTCTGTTCTAGCACATCTATCCAAAGCCAAAGCAAACCTAAACACCGTATCCATGGTGGTTGTAAAGTAGTTTGTAACTATGTACGGCACAACTGATGTAACTGATGTGAGGCATGAAATGGCCTCAAGTTGCGCCAGGGGAGGTTTAGATTGGACATTCATAAAAATTTCTTCACCGAAAGGGTTGTCGGGCATTGGAACAGGCTGCCCAGGGAGGTGATGGAGTCCCCATCCCTGGGGGTATTCAAAAGGCGTTTAGATGAGGCCCTAAGGGACATGATTTAGTGGTGGACTTGGTATAGGTTAACGGTTGGACTCGATCTTGCAGGTCTCTTCCAACCAGAACGATTCTATGATTCTATGATTAAGTGAAGGCAGAAAGGTGCTCAGACACTGAAGAGCTATACTTCAGCTAAGTAACAAAGGTAAAATAATATGAATGTAGCAATGTCTGTAGTGGCTGTGTAATGCTCACAGACTTAGGAGAGTAAAAGGTAAGTATCATACACTGACAAATGCTCTCGTATCACACAAATAGGTAACAGAATTGGTCTAAGGCTTCATTTCACCCATCATTCTTTTCTGACTTCACAGACCTGAGTCAGGTGGGTGAGAAAGAACTGTGGCATTACTGCAAGTTCAAGTCACCATCACTATTAAAGAAACTGTCCTAATTTTTATGCAGTGTTATTGCATAGAAAAGCCAGTTTTGTTTTCCACCATTATAATACTAATACAATGTTTGCCAAGTGAAGTTTGAAAATAAAGAACCAATGATCGTGGATTTTACCATTGTAGTTTGATATTACCAGCAATGCTTGAGTTGCTTTCAGCAGAGAAACACTAAAAAATCACCATAATCCAAAGAGATGCCTCCAGACTCTTCGGTTTGCTTATATTCTGACACAGAACATCCCACAAATCACAGCATATGCTATGAGGTGCCTGAATGCCACGTCACGTACCAGAATAACACGTGGTACAGACTGGTGACAGTATGTGATCTCTTTTGGCGCAGGGACAGACCGTGAGGAATAGATTCCCGCGGAACAGCACACCACCAAGGCCTCTCTCCCACCAGGTATGTTACGCATCTGGGATCAGATGCAGCGCTACCAGTTCATGAAATGCAGGTGCTGGCGTGGACTAATCTGAAGCAGAAGGGCTGCTGCAAAGCAAGTCCTGCCCTAGAAAAGATTATTTTGTCAACCTTGTGCTTCAGACAGATAAAAATACATTTAAAAAAGAAGGAACTTCTAGTGTAGTCACTTGGAACAGCTTCTGTTGGTCAATATGGGTGAGAACAAGAAAAATAAATGCCTGCATGTGACTGTATTATTCAACATCACAAAAACTACCAACTGACAAAAAGATTTTTCAATGGCTCTTAAGCAACTTCCCAACTTTCAGTTGCACATCTCACATTTTTATCTCTGAAAATGTCTCCATAGTGTATGCATAATCCAATATTCTGGTGAACAAAGCAGTTTTAAATAGCACATTCTTTAAAAGTCTGTTCAGCTACTGAAAGCTCAAAAGGAAAACTTCTCTATTCTGATTCACTATAAGAGAATGTCTCCCTTAAGACAGGCTAGTTTCCTTAAGGTTCCACTAAGACCTTTTGTCAAAGAAAAGGAAGATTTATTAGGATGTACTTCAGCATCTCACCTGCCTGCTAGTACATCTCTCAAACAAAATAGAGACAATGTATTTCTTGGATTACTTAATATGTTTATAATGTACACTAAAGCAAAGAACATTCCTGGAATTTAGCTTTATCTTTAGGAGCTGCTGTTCGAACTTTTCAGATCCAGCACATTTTGACTTCATAAGCAATTTCCTCACATATCTACTTCTGCAGTTTATGTCCCACCTGTATCTGTTTTATGAATGCCAGTGGGCTTTAAATATCTACCACATTCCCTTCAGTTCCCTTCCTCTCCTTCACTAAACACATTCTTGACACTTTTTAGGACCTATACTGCACTCACATAAAGAGGATTTATGAATAAATGTGTTAGATGAGCTCCCACTTACCCAGCCTAACATCGAAATGCAGCAGCAGTTAATATCTTCAGTTTCACAGTCGGGTGAGAATTCCCTATGGAATATGCATTGTGTAATATTTGACATAAACCTAACATTCCTTTTTGATTTACAAATGTATTCTCTAAAGAGTACAAGATAAAAATACACAATCTTGCAATAGAACTTCATGAAATGTTGGAATTAGCATCAATGTGTTCCTGTGCACTATGAGCTGCGTCCACTGCCTGGCTGTTTACAAATACCAAGCGATCACAGCTATGTACATTTGTATTAAATTCATTTATCAACCCTGTTGCTCTTCTGCTTTATTCAAACCCCATTTCTATGCGACTAGAGTAGGCTTTCAAAGAGTCTATTTTTTTCCATCTGTAAAATCCATAATGTACAGATTAAGTCATTCTTAATTACAGACTAATAACAAACTAATGGTATAATTTATGTGGTAATCTAATTTGTCATTTGAACGCTGTAGAAAATAACAGTAGCTGCCAAGCAAGACATCCTAGAAAATTGTTGTAATACATATTTAGATAACTGAAACCTCATCATACTACTTCAAATTAAGAATTTATAAGGAATATAGAGCACATGACAACAGCTCAGTAACCACACTAGCATACAACTCAGTGAAAGTGAATCGCAGACCATTTTGGTAAAAATATTTTAAGAGTCCATCAACTTTCCTCCACTTTTCCAACTCGTATCTTCCTCGCATACTTCAAATCACTCTCAGGCTCTACGTTCCAAGCTGTGAGAGATACATGGAGCTAGTGCTAAACTTCATACCAGTGAGAGACATGTCCCGTCCTGCCAAGACTCAAAATGAGGGGTGATAAAGCACCAGGCATATGAGAAATCTTAAACTGATGTAGGGTTAATTTCTTTAGCATATATAACATTTCCTATAGCCTCAGCCATTAGATTAAGCATTTAGATGTAAATTATGTATAACAATAAAAATGACATAACTGGTGTTTTGTGGGGGTTAGAGGTATGTTTGGGCATAAAATGAGACTGAGACAAGATGTATGTGGAGTTGTGAAGGCAAAAGCATGAAAAGCAGCAATTCTAAGTGCAAAATAAAGTCTGAAAGTGCCTTTTTATGACACAACATAAAGTTGCATTAAAAATTAATTTTGGCAAATGTTAGAAAGTTGGGCATTCTAGAGCAGAAAGCTGCAACTACTTGTCCAACTGAATGTGTGGTTCATCAGTGCAAAACCACTGGAGTCCTTTCCATAAAACAGCATTCTGACACCAGCTTCTAAGCTCAGAATATTCGTATTTTCAAAGACCTTTGGTTAATCACTTCCGAGAAAGAATGTACTCTTTGCCTTCTACAAAATGGTCAGTCTATTTAAAATAGTATTTTGAGTAATTTTTAACCACTGGTCTTTACTCTGTTTTGTAAATCTTGTAGTGTATTGGTATTATTTACTATCGTGTTGCACAGCTACTCTGAAGTCATAAAAAGTATGAAATATGACACAGGAAAGAATTTCAATATGGTCTCAGTAAAATAAACCTCTCCAAATGCGCCATACTGACTGAGAACAAAAGAAAAATTTAACCATCCTCTAAAGATCTGGACAGGTAGTCATTTCACTGCCGTGTACATATTTGCTGAAGTTTAATACATCATGAATTGGCCTGAAGGCTTTGATCCCATGCAGGCTATATAGATAAGTTTATTAAATATTGCTGAAACTGAAACCTTTGACATCTCAAGATTATTTTAAGGCAATTTCTAAAGCCATGTCTGACTTATCAAGCATCTATTGGAGAAGAAACTATATAGGTACTGCTCAGCTTACTTGGCAAAATAACGTAAGCTTCTCAGCTTCCATGGAAATTTGTCTTGGCTTTCCTTCATGGATTGAATTTTCCATGAGAAGGACTGTATATGAAATTACACTTTGAGATTGCTCTGTTAAGTCCCTCATTCACACACACTTCCAGGAAAAAAGCTTATCCTACAATTGAAGAGGTGTCACAGAAACAGTCCAAATATAATTTAAAATTATAAGCAAAACTCTTGGATCCAAGAGCATTCTACACTGCATCTCCACTGTCGTCATTAATCTGTACATTGTTCCAATCTGTTTTCTAAATTCACCTGCCACTGCAATGCAAAACTACAAACCTCTAAGTATAATCCCTTTCCAGCTCCAGGTGACATTCAACTGCTGCCCAGATCAAGAAGCTGAAGGGACGCAGCAATGCCACAGGTGTCAGTAACTTGAACCCAACTGTGCCACCAGAAAGACAAAAATACTGCTGAAAGAATAGGCAGGCTGAAAGCTGTTTGTTTGTACTCCTACTGGTGAAGTTTATCCTTCCATAAAATGAAAGATAGGTAAAGGATCCCCAACAGGTAGGGAAGAGAATTCTGCCACCTTCCCTCACTGGGCTAATCTGTGGCAGATAGTGAATGACGTTTCCTTGTTGCTGTTGTTGCTTTTCAGACTACAGCTGCCAAAAATATTTTAAGCATTTGAAATGATCAAATTTGAAATTAAAGTGCATCTTTGAGAAAAGAATGTTCTGTTGCCTTGGAGGGTAAACCCCTGAAACACACCTGAAAGAAGAAAACTAATCTGTTTAAATTTAATACATATCTACGCTAAAAACCCCATAAAAGTAGTATAAGAATAATTGTTATAAACATGACAATACACAATTTTGAGCAGCTTCCTGCACTCTTACATTTATAAGTATGCTGAAACGAGAAAGGAATTGAATGAGATTTAGGTTTACAAACAACTTTACTTCCGTATCCCCAAACTTTAACAAATGAAAGACTTAAAAATAATTTAGTGGTTTTTATGTATGCGTGTATTTGCGCATGGAAATTAAGATACATACTATGTGCTCTTTATCTCCATTAACATACAACATACACCTCAAAACCACCCCAAGAACAAAGCATATCTTTTTTAGGAGGTCTGGCTACCAATTGCACTCTGCAGTGATGCAGGAATAAACTGATCAATGGCATTGCTGAGCATCACAAAGTACTGGGTGTACTTGCCTGATTCAGTGGTCAGTCAAGTAAGTAGAAATCAAAGAATGTTGTTAAGATGTTAATCAGACCTTTAGCCTTCACGTTCAATACCACAACTTTGTTCTGTAAATTCCTGGAAAACCTGAAGTTTGTGTTTAAAGAAAAAACCTACAACTTTCATGCTGGTTACAGATTACAGTATTTTTGAAAATGTATTCAATGACATAGCCAAAATATATTGTAAGAAATATGTCTGGCCTGTGGAACTGGAAAAGCTTCTGCAGAGTGTAAAATTCACTCTCCTTCATCTTTAAATAGTTAGCGGGGGGCCCTTCGGTATAAAAGACTACTATTGCTTCGGCCAAATAAGAAAATGAAAGGGGAGCATTGTACATATTCACTTATAAAGGGGTAAAACATAAACATGACTGTAGTATTCAATGAGCTACAAGGAAAAAGTGTGCTTTTGTTTACACTTTTCAATAAATACAGAAACATTTTTGTAACAACCTTTGCTATTTCAACAGATTCATGTTGTGCCTTTTTGCTACAACCTTTGTCATGAGAAGGAGGTATCAGAATTATCATTCTTGATATTTCTGACCTTTTCAGTATTCAGTTATGTTTAGATCCACTGTCAGTTCCACCTCTTCTTCACAGGTTACTAAGGCTGTAACCAAAGAAAAATGCAAATTGCCGGCAAGTCAAATTACAGAACATGAATAAGGTCAAAGCAGTACAGTTTATTATCACCTTTCACAGAATACATGAAACATTAACACCGTGTTACTTCATTCTCATGACAATAATTGTAAAGAGACCTTCCTGTGCAACTTATTCTCATTACAACTTTAAAATTACATTGTGATTTGTAATCCTGTAGTCCTCTTAGAATTTGTCTCTCTCTAAATATCTTGATTATTTCAAAATGCATTGAGCTGCACATGAAATCTTTTCTGATAACATGCCTTACTTGTACTTCAGCGTTTTATTGAAACTAATGGAAAGCTGAGAAAAGTACGTTAGCAGGAGGACTACAAGACAGCATGCCATTTCACGTGCGAATGCACGAAAACAGCGCATGAACTCCATGGCTGAGCAAGAGATTGGGCTAAAGGCGTCCTCTCATCCTACTCAATTTAAATTATTCTCTGATTATATCATTCTGAAGATTAAAATACAAGCAATGTCTGAGAACGCCTACTTAAGGTATTGTGTATTTTACAGGCAGAGAATGTTAAATAGTCTATAAAAACTGCTCCTGGAGATGCAAGAACAGGCACACGGGAATGCTTTGAACTCAGTTAAGACAATAAAATTGTTTCATAGTCGCATTCTATCCAGCTGAAAACACTATTACAAGTACACTTGCAATGCAGATTCTATTCGCCACCTGGACAGTGACTGACCATTTCATTCACAAAATTCAATTCCCCACACGACAACTACCCTATGTAAAACAGCACTCTCTTTATAAAAGTATGTATAAAATACGTGCATTTTTTAACTAACACTTGGTCCATCAATATCTAAGCAACAAAGTTTTCATATGGAAAGGGAGGAAAGGAGGATGATTTCCTCCTGAGATAATCAGAAGTGAACAAAGCGGAAAATGGTAAGAGATAGTAAACCAACCAGGAATAAGGAGCAGAATCATCTTCTACCATATAGAGAAAAAAGCACAATCTCTAATTAAAAGGAAAGAAAACTATAGAAAATGATACAAAATAACTGTCTGGAACTAAGAGATTGTTCTTTGGTAAACAGCAGCATAATGATAGTTTTGTCTTTCAGCTTCATTGTACATTGGTTATGAAAGAAACACCCATTCACACCACACTGTAAGTCTAATTTTGAATTCAAACACTGCAAATATTCATCCCTCAGTTTCTAAAATAAAATTTCTACCATCACAAATCTCTCTAATTTCTCTAGAATGTGCCAAGGTGCCTCAAAAAAAGCTAGGTTCATAATGATACCAGTTCATTCAGAACTTGGTAACATGGAAATTCTCATGAGATTAACTTAGGTATTCTTACAAGAGTAGGGATTTTTTAATATGAATTCCAGATCTGGACAAGTTTCAGCATTTTGAGATATTGACAGGTTTGGGGCAATGATAGACATTGACAGAGACACTACTGCTTTCATTACTATAAGAAAATGAACACAACCATCAAATATTTATTACATCTCGCTCCTCATGCAATAAATACATGAACAATTTAAAAATGTGTTAAATGCTGTGTGCCAAAATAACAAATGACCTAATTCGTAATATTAGACAAGCATGAGAATTACACTCAATGTTGTGAATAGCCCTGTGGCAAGACTTCGCATTGAAAAGCTTTCAGCATTACTGCAATAGGAGGCAAAGTTTTCTCTCCCATTCCACATTGCAACATAAACTGCCCAGCCCAAACTCCACATTTCTCATAAGTTAATATGCTCTTCCAAAACCTAGTTGGCTTTAAGTTTACCTAGCTTGACCTTTCAGATAGCAAGGGATGGATTTTCAGCTCAGTACTAGGAAATGACATCCCATCAGCACCAACAGAAGTTGCACACCGAACTCCTCATGCAATAGGGTGAACATTAACCTTAATTTGCCCAGAAAAATATTCATAGAAGCTTCTAAATTATACATTACATATGGAATACTTTCCCCTGAACAATAAAAATATCCCTGCTTTTTATTCAGAGCATCAGTGTTTGGTAGATATGGCAAAGCTGACTTGAAAGTAAAAGTAATTATAATTGAAAGCCATTTATTTCCTAGGCACTGAAACAAGTAGACAACGCTTAAGTGTTGGTATAGATTCAATTTATGACAAGATGGAGCAATTAATTAAGACAGTATCAATAGGAAAGGGAAAAGATCAAGGAAGGAACAAAAAGTTACAAGATATTCATAAGAGCAGAAGGGGTTTTCCATCTTGAAAGAACAGCTACTTTAGAGTTTTAGCTGAACATAACACAGAAAGCACGTTTCTCATTTTTAAGTAAAAATAAGAAAGAATAATTTTTATTTTTATTTTTTTTTTTTTAGTTCTTCAGATCCACAGAAATGATTTCGTGTCACCATACCTCCATGCATTTCTTGAAAACCTCTTTGGTTTTCAGTTCATTCTAACTTGTCAGATTTAGCAAGCTCTACTGTGGGTTTAGGTGGACTGTACAATTTAGAGGTTTCAGTTAAACAGGGACTGAGTAACGTCATATTCCTAGGAGCCTTCATGTGTCTCTTGTTCACAGTAACTAGCTTCTGAGCAGACATAATCTGCACGGCCTTGGAATAACATTGCTTTAGGGAACACTATCCAGTGCTAGCATGAATCCTCATCTGAGATGGAAGCAGGAACAGGCAGAAAAGTAAAATAAATGGGAAGAAAAGAGAATACTCACACATTCTATTTTTAGGTACGTAAATTTGCCTCAATGGGCTATATTCACATTATGTAGTTTGGGTTGGAACCTAGAAAGTAATCACCTCTCATCTGTATAACAGAGAAAAATCCCCATCACTGGACCTTAGATGTCCTCACCCTGATTTTCAGTTGCTCAGGACAACCATTTTGGATTAAGTTCTCTATGGATTTTGAATGACATAGTCTATGGCTATTCTGCTGAACATGCCCTTACTTTCAGATCATACACAGACAATCTTGTCCAGCTTCTCCATCATCCGCACTTACTCCTGGAAAATATCTAGTTATCAGCCTTACCACTTGTTTTTAGGTGACCACTACATACGTTGCCTTGGCAGTGAAATCCTCTTAGTGAGGCTTTTTAAAAGATTCCCAGCTTTTTTGCTTTGCCTCCTACTCTGTCTCAAAACTACGCGCCTCCCATCTGGCTGACTGTAGTACTCCTTTGTAAGATGCATCAGTAAAATTATCTTACAATTCTTTTTAAGCCAGGTCACTAACACAATTTCAGTTACAAACTCTCAACTAGTTGTGTCAACCCAAATAAGGATTGGAAAAACAAGCAACAGAAGGCCAGAACTTTGTAAAGCAGTTCTGCTATTGAAACAGCCAATATATCATGCAACCACAAGCCAAGGCTCTGTACATTTAAACTATTAAACATAAATATGTAGTGAGAACTACCAGTGTCTCCCTGTGGCAATAAAAACCACTGAGGATTAACATAGAATCATATAGAATCATAGAATGGTTTGGGTTGGAAGGGACCTTTTAAAGGCCATCTAGTCCATCCCCCCTGCAATGAGCAGGGACATCCTCAACTAGATCATGTTTCGGGCTTTTGAGAAAGACCAGATAAAAAAATTCATGAGTGTCTCCTGCACAATAAGCTCAACTCTGTCCTGAATTCAGTCACTCAGCTGCCATTTATAACAGCAATCAGCTGAAGAGCAGAGTGGGCTGTCAAACAAGCTATTTTCTAAAGGTACATTATTTATGAGATACTTGTAAATCATAAAAAATGCTCACAAAGCTGCACTCTAGGAATAATTTTGTAATTAAATTTGGACAATCTGAGTTACTTTGGGAGTGGTACATCTGTCTTGGAACCCTGCATGCTAACATAGGTCACGTATGCAGTGCGAGCATATCCAGTTAAGAAACAAGTTACTCAATTCTAAATATGATCAATGAATATGGACAGACTCTGAGCAGAAGATTTGGAATAGGAAATAATCTTTGATGACAACTGGTCAAAAGTTTAGCTAGGTCATCATTTTATGATGATCATATAAAATACTTCTCTTAGCACATAATAAGTAAACTACTCACCTGGGAATGCTCAAAATTAATTTTTTAGTGTAACTATTGGATTTTGTTATTTTTGTTCTTAGAAGGTTTAAAGCGTGTGATGTAGTAAGAGCATCTGAACCAAAGTTCTATCCAAAGCTCTGTCCTAGTATTAATGCATTCTATATTATACTGACTCACTTAAAATTGCATGAAATTATGTCAGACTAGGTTAGACTGCCTTCATGTCAATTACTCAGTGCCGGTATGCTAACTTTACTACACACTCCGTTCAATTGTAATTTGTTGAATGTAGCTTCTAGTGGCATAGCATGTAAATATGCATTTGCCAATTTTGTCGTGTCATACTACTTGATAAGTCATACCATTATACTATAGCTTGCAAAGCCTTTTGACCTCATTTTCCCCAAAATCATCCTTTCACTTCTCTACACTGTAACTTGTAACATGGATTTTTTTTTTTTCATTATCTGAGTCAGTCACTTTTCATGAAATCAAATTAATTAGAGCCCTTCTCTAACAAACATGACAAATGATTGGTTACTTTTACAATATTTAAAGCCAGTTCACTTGAGTACAAGCAAATTGAGTAGATATTAACAAAAAGATCATCACATTGCCTTGCAGTACTGCTATAATGTTTTATATCGTAAAGAAAACGTCTAAATTCCAAACTGTCCCTAACATATAGAATAAACAATGCCCAGGTGGGAAAACTCTGATCAAAGGCTGATGTGACTGGAGAAGTGGGTATCTTTGATTCCTAGGCTTAGCTAACAGCTTGAAGCTGGCGGTAAATTGTCCCTTTCCTGTCTTAGTGCACAGGAGCTTTCTACCTGAAAAAGTGCACAGGCTGCAGTTTCCAGCAACACGTTCTCAAAAAGGCAATTTCACCTTCTGGCAGCCCTGAAGGAACCCAGATCACGTTAAGCATGAGAACTTAAAATAGGGGCAAGAGAATAAAAAAAAAAGGTCTTTTGGTAAAATAAAAGAAAACAACAATAGTTAATAGTGCAATTTCCTGTTTACAATAAAGACATCACATTTTTTTCAAAGAGGTCTTTTAGAGTGACTCTAAATGGGTTGCATTACAGCACAATGAAAAATAGAAATAACACAAAGCCCTGCTGATTCAAAGATAAATGAAACATCAAAATGGTAGCAAATTTTTAAGGTTACACTGACAAATTACCTTAGCATTAAAAGATTAATTTTCTGTTTCTATCCATCTCTATGATAAAATATAAACCCAAGTTCTGGTAGTCCTTTAAAAAATAAAACATATGTTTATAGGTAAAAACTTCACAAAAAAGAAAAGAGAAGCACCAACTATTTCCTATTTGTACATGAATATTCACTAAAAACTACAGCTTATGCCATTCCCTGCTACTGCAGTAATTAAATATTCAGACCAGTAAACAGCTCGGTTGGAATGATTTTATGACAAATGACCAAAACCATATCAACCATAAAAACCCAGCCCTTCACAAATCCCTCAAGCCCAGGAAGCTCCATCAATGTGAAATAGACAGCAACTGCAGTGATGGCAGCATTCGCTCACTCGCAACTCTGCATAAATCTGACGACAGGCAGTTTTCCTCCATTAACTTACACACACACACAAAAAACAACAAGGAGGAAGGTAGGTTTTAGAAGCTTAATAGGCAAGAAGACAGAGCACTTAAAAAAAAAAAAAGCCAATATGGAAACTAAGTCTGCTAGTTCAATGGCTATTAGATTGATTGGCAAAAAGGAAAAAACAAAGTCAAACAGATGAATAAAGACTAAAAACAATGAATACAGACACCATCCTATATACAGGGAACACGTGCTAACAGAAAAATACCTTTATTTCCTGAAGTTTCCATATTACAAGAAGTGTTAGAATGTATATGTGCTGAAATGCAGAAGATGAGGATCACAGATTTAGTATAAGAACCACACTTGAATGTTTTGAATTCCCTTGGTTCCAGCTTCACCCGATTAAAAGAAACTTTCTTGCAACCAAGTGCATTGTGCAATGTAAATCATAATTAATACAGAACTGTGTTTATATATATCTCCTATGCATTCATATGTACTACATGCTAATACGCATTAGATGTAAATAGGTTCATACCAAGATAACGTTGAGTCAGAGGAAGGGGCGGGGGGGGAGAGGCAAGAGATGGAGGGGAGAGGAAGCAAAGCGACGATTTCTCCGTCTATGGAATATTAAATATTTAAGATGGCATATTTTAACAATTATAAACCTCAGCAGTCTTCAGTACTGAACTCCTATTTTTGACCAAGTCTCAGGTATATCTTCTCTGTGCTTTTCACATGGAGCTAGCATATTAATTAGAATGAGATCATCCAGTTTCATCCAATAATGCCAGTGTTATCTGAGGGCTGGACAGCATCCAAATTTGATTTCAATATATCACTTTGGTATTATAAATGATAAATCAATATTTCTAATAGTTTTCCATTCTAATGTATTACAGTGGAAATAAGCCAGCATAGCCTGCAAGAAATATGCAGATTAAAAAGGTTATACTTTGAGCATAATGAAAGGCAATTATTATTTTTTGTTAAATGAAACTTGGAGGCAATTGGTCATTGAAACCAGGGGAAATTCAAGAGGAATTCGAAAAATTAACATCATTTTGAAGTTAAAACAAGAAGTAACAGGTCAGTGAGTCAACTCAGCTGAAAAAAAAAACGTTCACTAGCTTTGAGCAAGGTAAGAGGAGTGGAATGAACTCCTAAGAATTCAAAAGGCATACCTAAAATGTACATACTTAGGTATAGCTTATCATTGCCATTTTCAAGAGAACATCATACACGCACTAGCTGAACAGTGGCACTTAGATTACATGGTAATAAACACATCCATTTTTTAACTGTAGGGAATAATTTATATATTTTCCTCATCTAGCCTACATACATTTAGCTTAATTAAAGTTCTTGTATGCTGTCCTGAAGAGGGATGTGCTCAATCACATGCTCATGAGTTTTCTTGAGCTAGCATCTTTGTAAAGGAAGAAGATTTTTCTTTTTGGTCTTCAAGACTGTAGCAGTAAAACGTACTCTGATTGACAAGACATAGAATAGAAAGAAAATATTCTGCCTCATTTAAGTGGTCAAATAAAGACGGTTAAGCAGAGTGCTGTAACATGCATTTGAGTGTATTTCAGACATTGTATCAGTAAGTATATAACACAAAAATTAAAACAATTGAAAAATAATTAATATTTTAATATTAGAATAAAAATAACATTCCATTTCTAAGTGTTATCTCACATTCTAAAGGCGTAACAGCAGCTTCAAAACACTCTACCAAGAACTGTAGTTCTCAGTATTTATTCAAAAATAAATGAAATTCAAATCAGTTTGTATGATTAATTTGTATTCACCTTTAAACTTAACAAGAATCAATTCAAATCTCATTTAACATAATGTAAAAATAGCCAATTCCATTAAAATCAGTGCTGTAAATCTTGCATAAGATGAGAACTAATTCCCATTGATTTCACTGAAGTTACCTAACATATTCACTTAATCAGTAAGCAAAATCAAATGTATGTATCTTGAGTCAGCTTAAGAAACAATGTGAATCCCACAGGAAAGTTCAGTCCTCAGATCTCAAAATATTAATATTTCGAACTAAAGTTAAAGACTTACATTTTTTGGAACATAATCATCTAACTTGCACACACTGAAAGACGAAAGCATGGCCACGAATCAGTTCTTTTCAGAGCACACATGACATCAAAAGAAGCGTGGCCAGCAGGTCGAGGGAGGGGATTCTCCCCCTCTACTCTCCGCTCTTGTGAGACCCCACCTACAGTGCTGCCTCCAGCTCTGGGGCCCCCAACACAAGAAGGACATGGACCTGTTGGAGCGAGTCCAGAGGAGGGCCACGAGGATGATCAGAGGGCTGGAGCACCTCTCCTGTGAAGACAGGCTGAGAGAGTTGGGGTTGTTCAGCCTGGAGAAGAGAAGGCTCCGGGGACACCTTCTAGCAGCCTTCCAGTACCTAAAGGGAGCCTACAGGAAAGCTGGAGAGGGACTTTCTACAAGGGCATGTAGTGACAGGACAAGGGCTAATGGCTTTAAACTGAAAGAGGGGAGATTTAGATGAGACCTAAGGAAGAAATTCTTCACTGTGAGGGTGGCGAGGCACTGGAAGAGGTTGCCCAGAGAAGCTGTGGCTGCCCCATCCCTGGAAGTGTTCAAGGCCAGGTTGGATGGGGCATTGAGCGACCTGGTCTAGCGGAAGGTGTCCCTGCCCATGGCAGGGTGGTTGGAACTAGATGATCTTTAAGGTCCCTTCCAACCCAAACCGTTCTATGATTCTATGATCTAGGGAAATTATCTCAGTTTCTAAGAAATATTTAGATTCCGTAGAATAGTAACAAGGAATTTGGGGGGTTTTATTTCTTAATTAAAAATGTTAAACACCATTTGCTATTATTCTGAAGAATCAATAGATAACATCAAGTCAAAATGAAGTCTAAACTACTACTGTCATCTTGACTCAAAATCTCTGACTGAGGATAATCTTCATGAACTTCACAGAGTGGAGACAGGCCTGATCAACATAGAACTTAAAATGTTCCCTGACCTTGTGCCTTGGGTATGAAAAGATATTTTTTTTCTTTTTTTTTAATCTCTGTGGGAGCTTTTTTTTAAGTACATTATAATTCCTGTGAAGAATAAAAATAAATACAGCTGCTTTATGGCTTTCCTTAGATAGCACAAAATTTAATTTTATTATAGTCTATTGTTATGAAAATTTGGACTTATTTAAAGCAGCGTGTACTTGAGTATTTGATGTAATTTCCATTTTTGGTATAACTCCCCAATTATGAAACACTGCTGCAAAGGTGTAGGCAGATCCAAGACATCTGCTGGTTACAAGACAGCAACTTAGTGTACTGAGAGAGAAAAGAGAGACACAAAGAGAGAACGCTGCAACAATAACAATACAAGAGGCGCTGCTTGGCAGCTATGAGGCTCAAGACAATTGTTAGTCCCTTTAGGTAAAAGCAGCAGCCAAGACTGAACAGGCAGCTCCAAGAGGGTGTTTGATGCAGCAGGAACTGGTCGCGCTGATGAGTAAACTGCAAACCAGCATTTGTTTTCTTGCTAAGACTGAAACTGACGGAATTTTCTTCTTCATTTGAAGTACACGCTATCTTCACTCCAGAGCAGGCCTGTTGGCAGAACTGTACGCGAATTTGCATGAATAAGGCCCATGCTATCCTTTTTTTGCCTTCAGGAGCATGTTTTTCTCTTGTTCAACACATGAATTGCATTCATTTAGCATTCCTCAAAGCATAGGGATCAAAAATATTGTCCTTCTTAAAACACACCAGTATACCAATTACCCAAGATTCTAGACTCTTAGTTTTTTGTCTCTTAGTTTCATGCACATTAATGAACCAGTCATTTGAAGAGAGGTAATATTTTTGCTCTGTCCTTGCATCATGTTGGGGGTGGGGGTGTGTGAGAAAGAGAGCACTCGAGAGAGATGGACAGAGACTGTCAGAGACACACACAGACACGCACACAAACTGCTCTTGTCTGGAAATTTATGTACTTAAGTCTTTTACACTACCAGCTCATTGTCTTATCCAGATTTTCTGAGGGATCACCTTACATTTTCAACTTCCAAATAAGTAAGCAATAATGTTAAGAGATGACATGTGTCCATTGTCCTGATGAGACCTAGATTCTTCAAGGCATTCTCATTCAGACTTCCTTCACGTTAAATTATAACACTTGCTAAGTATGGGACATTATATGAGAATATTTTTGTGATAGTTAATATTTCCATAAAGTAAGTTTTGGTACATTGTAGTGCACAATAAAGATCGGTATGACTATGCCGTGATTTGGTTAGTTCAAAGGAAAGAAAATAAACCTCTTAAGCCTCCTCTCTTCTGAAGATTATTAATTTTAAAAATAAGAAAGTGCAACACACTTCCAAGTTCCAACAATTTGGAGTCTGGGGGTAATTGTTTCTGAGGAAATGCTGGTAAGCACATCTGAAGATCCATTTGGTGAATCTCTCAAAAATCCATGCCTGGCATTCCAATCTTTCCTGTCCATTGGTTTGAATGGTGTATGAATTAGATTAACTGTCCTGATTATTCAAATAAATTTAGCTTAATGACCTGCAATTACTTTAATGGCTTTGAAATTCAGAAGGTAAGAAGGCACTGTGTTTCTTTAAATGAACATTAAATATAAAATGTCTCTGATTGACTGTCATGAAAACCCAATTTTATTGCCATTTAAATTATTCAGAATCAATATTAGACATTAGCTATAGTTAGGAAGCTTAGGAAGACAGAAGCATCTAAAAGCTACCTTTTTTAATATTGAATAATTGCATATTGTTTTGGAAATAACAGGCTATTTGCTATGTATCACTGTTTCAGAAAGCAGTATCTTTATTTCTTTTTAACACTAAGCTATAAAAAAGAAAAATGGACTGAAGTTCATCTTTGATGAGTTTGTGCTTAAGCTCATTTCCCCACTTTGATTATTGAATTTTCCAAGATGTGATGAATGTCATTTATATTCTAGTACCATCACGTACCTCCAGTCAGAGGCAGTAAAACAGTACTAGCGATTCCACACACAAAACGTAGCAGGAAACGTTTCAGGTCAAGTATCAGTTCAGTGAGGACAAAGAATTAAAAAAATCTTGAAAAGATTAAATTAATGAAAAATGCATAATATTGGTATGTAACAATTCTCAATAGCGATTTAAAAATAGCTTCAGTAGTGTTGCTGCTTAAGGATACAACATTTCTAATGAGTAAAGAAAACACATAGGGAATGGTAAAGCTATAAAAGTCGTACTACGTTTAACTCAACTTCATTCATTTTTCCTGCCAGGTCAGGATAGTTCAAATACAAGGTGGCACAGACAGACCATCAGATCCCTCACTCCGGATTCCAGGTAGCATCAAGCACAGGGAGGACGGTCTTTATGTTTTCTGCCTATAGTATAGCAGAACAGGGTAGAATCTGCTTTTGTATCAAGTGATCTTTAGGCTACAATGATATTCTAGACCACCTTGAAATTTGTTATGTCTCTGAGGAGCACCATGTTGGTGGTCATTTGAGCAAGAGAGAGCAACATACCGTCCTTACTTTACAGTTGACATATTTGACCAACTTTCTCTTTGTATGCAACACTGGTCAAGTAATAGCTCTTAAAATTGTCATTGTCCCTTGCCATCTACCTTGGTAACACTTAGCACACACTAAATGTTTGTGGACAGCGAAAGAGAAAGTTTCTCTTTCTGCATAGGTATATGTTTAATAAAATAGAAAAAACAAGCACAGAGTAATCAAGAGCTCTTCACTAGTCACACAAATAGGATTGTTCAAAGGAATATGCTTAGCTACTGAATTGGAGCACCTCCCAAGACAACTTAAGCTTAAGTAACTATGTTGTGGGATACCTATAAATAGTTACCTAAAACCCACCTGTGAGACTCCAGAGTTTTTTCTTCTCTTTTGAGGAAACGCAGGCAGGAAATAGTTTATGTATGACATATTATATAAAAAAATTAATATTCTATATCATTAAAATAATATATTATTATATATTATAGAACATATATTATTTTGTCCTAAGTTAAAGGGAATTGAAGTCATCAGGTGCTTGGGATCACAGGAAAAAATAACTTGTGGGTATGTTCCTTAACTTTAAAAAAAAAAAGAGGAGGGGATGGGGATGAGTGTCACTGAAGTCTCACATTGTGAAAAGGCAAAAAAACACCGTAGGACAACCCTATTTTTGCATTAAACTCTGGTTTTACTTTTCATCAATGAACGTTATTACATAAGCCCCACCACACATTTGGCCAGACTGCTAAAATCTGTTGGGAAATGTTAAAATATCTACAAGCAATCTATTTTTAATAGCTGTGAAGCATAAACAGGTTCCATCGACTCCCATCACCAATTGCGGTTGACTCACACTCTGGAAATCAAATAACTTCCATTTAGGTATGCAACTTTGGGCACCCGATTTTGATAACTTTGGCCTGAGAATTTTAGCTCTACACAGAGCTACTGTATTCAATATAGTTGGCACTTACTCAAAATCTATACTGCATTTATTAATTCAAGTCACTTAGTTACAAAGTTTCTCCCACATTCTTTCAGCCCACGCCTATTCTAAATTTCTAGGCTAGAATTTATTTCAGAGACATTTCCATATGAAATATTTTTTTTCCCGTCTAACCCTTTAACTCAAGAAATAGCATTAAGAAGATACAGTTGTGATATTTTTTCACAAAATAATCATTATCATGCATAATAATGATAGTAGCAGTAAAAACAATAAATAACACCACTGAAATGCAAACAGCACTTTACAAATTTTGCAACAGCAGTTTGTCCTTGAGAAGAAATAAACGGTTACTGTTTGTGGTGCACCATGGATCATGAACCAGCAACTGCACACATTTTAAATAGAGAAATTACAAGGCTTTAAAGAAAAAAAGATGTTTTGGGAACCATTTCAACAGACTCATCCACCAAATAAACAGCAAGTACTTCTGGGGGACTCTTTCTGTGCCAGATGTAGGGCTGTTCTGTGTTCCCAGGGTATGCTACACGACTTCCCAGTAACGGCACAAGTCATTCACTCTGATAGCACTGAACGGAACATTTCGATTGCTTAGGTGTACAGAACACTGTAGCCAGGGCTTTACAAAGCTCCTAGCTAATTTCTGAGTAATGTAGGCCTATTATAATAATAATAATAATAATAATAATAATAATAATAATAATAATAATAATAAATAATAATAATAAATAATAATAACAATACCACCACCACCACCACACCTTGAGAGACCTTATTAAAAATATCCCATTTGAGCAGGATCAAGGGAAAAAGTACTATTTCCACTCCCTCTGGAATGAACTTTAGGACCAACTATGACTATTGCCATTCTTATGTCTTGTGGGATTTTTTTTCTACAAACTTCTTGAGAATTACAGCAATTATAAACAGTGAAAACTTTCAAGCAGGCTATGTGGAATCATGAGGCCACTTTAATTGTACCTGAAATTTCATGCTAATAACTTTGCCCAACAGCAAAAACAAAACTCCAAAGAATAAACTGACTGTAAAAGCTTACCGTCCTCCTACAATGAATGTCACATGCACTAGATTTGTACTTCTTGCTTCTCCTTCTCATAGCCAATAATCGTTTCCATTTTACCTCCAAGCCAAGCAAGAGTAATAACTTGGAATCATAAAAACCATCCAAAAAAATGAGGTGCATTCATACAAACGATATTTTTTGCCTCCTATTCATTTGAATTTCACTGTAATACACAGAGAAATGCAAACATACAATTTGGGCGTATGTATTTAAAATCAGCTTGATTCCTTTGTACACATATGTACATGAATATTAGGGTTAGAAGTGAGACGAAAACATGATGAATTAAGCACAGAGGGAAAGTCTGCTCCATTTCATCGGCGCTTTTTGAAAAAAGAATATTTTCAACAAAACTGATAAAAGAATGGAATAAATTACATATGAAATTTTAATAGTTAAAATGCCTATCTCATTACAGATTATTTTGAATATATTGAAGATCAAAGATACAAATGACTGATTTTGAAAGTTCTGATAATTTTCTATTTTAAAAAAAGACTGTCAGGAAAGGACAGTTAAAAACATTGAAAGTGATAGGTACTCATGGAGTAAAGATGTTGATTTCTTATTAAACAAAGCTGTTTTTAAGAGCAGTCTTTCGTGGTGAAGAGAATGTTGGACTTGCTTCCAATAACAATAAAAAGAAATTTACTGCCCCCTCCTGGACTGGTAAAATGAAGTTATGTTTTCTCTAAACTCAGTCACAAAATCGCACAGATGATGTTCTTTTATTAGTTAATACAGAGCCTCCATCCATATATAAAGTTGGTAGAATGGGTGATGACTATGGATGACTGCTGGAAGTTAAAAGCCACCAGGTTCAACGCAGGAGGCTAAGAACTTGATCACATCCATTTCCTTAGGCTCGTCCTTAACTGTATCGGTTATACAGCAAAATCGTATAATAGTTTTGTAAACACCAGAAAAAAACAATGTGATGCTGTAATGGAAAACAAAAATGTACACGAAGTCTTAGAAAGCATCTCATTTACCTTCATCAGGAGAGAGATTCAGTGTCTTAAATGCCAAAGGGAAAACTTTCGGTCCTAAAGGGCATAGGGATGGATTGATTGATTGAAGTTAAACTGGGGAGGGTTTTGTGTGTGTGTTTGGGTGGTTTGGTTTTGGGGTTTTCTGGGGTTTTTGTGGTGGTTTTTTTTTTGGTTTGGGTTTTGTTTTGTTTTGCGCAGGGTGGGGGTGGTGGTGTCCAATTCTGCTTTTGTCTGTGATCCCTTATTTTTCAAGATTTTAAGAAAACGGTGATTACTCACACAGATAAAAAATGCCAAATGATCCTGCCAACAGAAACTATAGATTACTTCATTTTAAAACCTAATAAAAATAGCCCATGTAAAATTTAACTTGTAATAAAAAAAACCAAAACAAACCACCATCAAAACATAAATAGGAAGGAAATACATTACAAGAGCTTTGGAAAATACTAATAAAAACATTTTATACTTAAAAAGTAAACAATATGACCATATTTACAAACTACTTTTAGACAACAATTGCATAAAAACCAACATTTGTTGGCACAAATTAGAGTAAGGATTGAATAGGCTTCGTGAAATGATAAGATCGAAAGAGAAGCAGTTCAGAACAACAATGTACACAGATGCCAAAATAAATGAGGTGAAGGGACTGGAAAGCCAAATGGAGCAAAGAATCTTTTTAAAACATCAGATGTTCACCCTAAGCCAGTCCCACGGCAGGACTAGCTTGTACAACTGGTACGTAGGTGGCAGACAGCTTCGCCTTGCTAAGTTGGCACCTGACCTTGTCAGTGTTATGGGTGCATTTCTACCAGGATGCATTATGCTTCCATAACTTCCCAAATTATTTGGCACAAACATCCTTCCTGTCAACATCAAATCTGCCTATTTTCTGCAGTTTGCTTGATATTTATTGCCACTGATTTATAGGCAATGCAAAGAAATCCTGCTTTCTTCTTCAGTTTCAGACCCTTTATGCCCTTCCTGGAGCACCACAAAGTGATACAGTCCACGATCTTGTTCAAAATCCTACTAAATTTTGTTCATAATGTCCTTTAGGACTAGTGCTACAGTTGTAGAAGCAGTATCTACTGATCACTGCACGGAGTTTTGCCCTTTGGGATGAAAATTAACTTTATGCTAGCAGATGAAGTTCTGAAGCACTTGCCCTATAACCTCTATCTGTGCTTTTTCAAAACCCCTCTGAAATGACGGATGATTTTAAGCCACAAGAACCTGCAGCGTCAGATCATCAGTGTGCGCAGTTACTTCTCACACTCTGCTATGCAATCAACAGATTCCTGTCCATTCTGCGCTAAGTGAAGCTACCTCTTCCTGTACAAATGAAGTACAAAAAGATCATCATCTCTTTCCAAGAGAAAAAACTAGGCTGCTCATTGTGGTTTGGAAGTAATCAAACGTGTGCTCAAGCCTCACAGAGATGTTAGAATACTTTGAGATTCCTTGCTGATGAATATGGTAAACCAAAACACCCATCTGGACACGCGAAACCAACACTCAAACGGAACCCTGGCCAAATAATTCACTCTGTATTGATGACTATGGCCTTTAATTTAGATTGCTCATAAAACTCCTGTAATTGTAGACTATCCAAACATAGTACAAAAATAATAAACATTTTATTAATCTGAGAAAAAACCAAAAACATTTATAAGCCTCTGAAGTTATCACCACAGAAACTGCTTCAGGCTTCAAAAGGCAAAGCACTGTACAATTATCTGCTTTGATATGATACTCACTGTATTATTAAGTTTAATCAACCGTTAATATGAAATAAGGAGGTCTTCTAAGTACCTCATAGAACATTTCTTACTGATAATATATCAGAAGGTATAGATAGTCCTCAAAAAAATTCTACTCTTTTCTCAGACTATCATCCACACAATAAATTACGATTTCAGAGGTACCCCTTTGCTCCTTTTTGTCATCAAAAAGGATGTGCTTTGGAAGGTGTTATGCAGATCTTTTCAGCTGTAGAAAGAATATTTAGTTAGAATATTGAAAATAATACAAGCTTGAACAGAAGTCAGTCTTAAAAAGAGGACTTACCACAACATAACAAAAACCAAAATCTGACTGATATCAGAATCTGACATCAAATAAAAATAATCGTAATTGTTGTAGATTTCAAAATAAAGAGAGGGGAGAAATTATAATACAAATACCAGCCCTATAATTCTTCCTTAGCCCATGCAAACAGCATTCTATATTCATACTCTGCCTTTTACAAAATGCATAATATTCCTCTTCTCTAAATGCTTCTGGAAAGTCTTTATAGGCATGAGGTATCTGCCATCAGGTATCACGGGGGGTTAGAGAGGGAGGAAGGTATCTGGGGGAGAAACGTGTGCACAGAGAGGTACTTTAAACCTCCTTTAATTCTTCCATCATCTAGATGCCTGCTTACATTTTGTTCTACCTATTGAAATTCTCCATAAAAAGTAAATCTGACCATTTTGGAAGCTAATTCCCCTTCACTTGAAGTAAATCTTACATTACAGATAGCATTAAATGGATTTGTCTATGCAGTGGTATGGTTTAGCTGTGTAACTGCTAGCTGCGTATTTCTAACTGCTATTAGACAATCCTAACAACATTAATTCATTTTTTCTGCATAATGAAGAGTGGAAAAATGATCTGCTATTTCAAATCCAGTTTGGGATGACAGACACCAATTTGCCCTCATCAAGATGATACTGTTAAATGGTGTTGTAGAGTTAAAGTGGTAAGTTTTCTCCTAAAGGTGCATTTCCATATTTTAACTTTTTTTTTTTTTAATTTAGCCTTGTCTCTGTCTTTTTTAAGCATGTTTTGGGAGCATTTTCACTTATTTTCACTTTTGCTTGTTTTAACATCAAGTGTTGACTATATTCTTACCTGTTATACTTTTATATGATTTATTTTATCCTATAAAGTTAGTTCACATTATCAGACAGAATGGAGGTGGAGTAAAAACTGAAATTTGAAGATATTTGTATAGGTAGTGATGAAATCAAGCCAGGGTATCGTGTCTTCTGTGACTGGAAATAGAGACATTTCTGATCAAGGTTCAGGATAATCCAGAGATCAGTTACAGAATCTGCCAGAGGTTTACAATGCGGCTTTGGACCAACCACCTCATCTTTCACTTTCTCAGGCTGATTGTACATCCTTGGATTGCATTGCCTTGGAGGCGTGGAGAGACACAGGCCTTATACTGACCACCAGATTTCCAATATCTACCAGCTACAAATCTGCTCCGTCTGACAATCTAAGGCACCAGAGGAAGGTCGATGCACGGGCAAAGCAGCTGCCCACCAAGCCAATTTTCCATGTCTGTGGTACTCAAAGAAGGCTATTTAAACAAAGTTTGTGTGTGCTGGAGGTTGTTTTTGTATTTCAAACCAGTTGCAAAGATAGCATGTAACATACTCATCGACAACTGATAAGGTATTTTTGAAAATGAGAAGCAGGAATTAAACTGTCCCCCCTCCAGATCCAGACGGATGAGAGACATTTTGGAAGAGAAGGTCTGTTACACACTATTGGTCAAAAAAAAATTGGCAATTTTAAAAAATAAAATGTTAAAATACTCTTTTAACTAAATCGCTGAAGGCCTTAAGAAGAAAAGCCACACATTACATTGTACTTGATGAGCCAGAAAAGAAACAAAGGTAAATCTTAAAGGAAACTCCTGAAGAGGACCTTGTGAT
The DNA here is from genome assembly GCA_009819775.1 of Phoenicopterus ruber ruber. NCBI lineage: Eukaryota > Metazoa > Chordata > Aves > Phoenicopteriformes > Phoenicopteridae > Phoenicopterus > Phoenicopterus ruber. Next base: position 4,260,687 of record CM020229.1, on the reverse strand, counting down.
GACAAGTAAAGTGGAGTTTTATATCCATGTTTCAACTGGTGAAGAGGGTTTGGTTCAGACTATGAACCTCTCTCCAGGCAACTAAAAGCTGCACTGTTGTTTATGATTATTAATTTCCTAGGCTGTTATGTTTCAAGGTAATAAATTATTTACATTGAACTTCAGTAAATCTAAATGATTTCAGACTTGGGAAGACATTTTGAAGGTGTGAAAAGGATTGGGATGAGGGGAACTAAAATAAAATGGCTAGACAAAGAATCCTGTCAGCTTCAGAGGGTGAAAATTGTAAAAGTAACTGTAATGACTGACTGTAAAATATGTATGGCTGAAGTGAAATTTTGAGAATATATTTTTAAATCAAAGTTTTCAGGACTGAAGCAAGATAATCTTAAGGATGTACAGGTAGGGAAGTGTATCTGGTGATGTTACTGTACTGTACTACTGCAAAAATGTGAGAAAAAATAAACAAGACATTAAAACTTACAGTCAGGATCCCATGCGTTCTACAGAAGGCTCAAACTATATCTTATAGCAAGATTTCTGGATTATATTCAACCACAAAGATTTACCTTTGTTTATTTTCTGGCTTATCAAGTACAATGTAATGTGTGGCTTTTCTTCTTAAGGTCTTCAGCGATTTAGTCAAAAAAGTATTATAACATTTTATTTTTTTAAATTACGGAAGTGCAATAAGACTGCATACATCATATGCTAAGCCACTATTAGAAATGTAAATAAACAATTAGGAAAGCTCCTATTCAAAAACATTAGGTAGAATATCCAGAAACAAATGTAGCTTAACTGACAAATAAATCTTCCTGTTTTCTACACAAATTTCTGTGGTACGACCCTGTGCCACGTTGAGCGAAGAAGTATTAATCCAGAGAAGATTCTTTCTTACTCAGTGCTCTAACAGATTGAAAGGGTTAGAGAACCCATGTGCTGATGCACTCTACCAATAATTTTTTTAACAGGTAAGAAACAAACTTGCCAAATGTTTAAGTAATTAAAATAATGTCCAATTAGTGTATCTTTCTCTAATCTCCTTTTTTTTTTTTTTTCAAATAGATTCTTTGATGCCTTTTCCCTTTAGGTTAAAGAACTTCCCCTTAGTACTATACAAAGCATATTCGCTAAAAAGAAAATAAAAGTATAAACAGAATATGGAATGGGTTGCCAGGGGAAAGCTAATCTATTTTACTATCTGGATGGATCATGACACCTTCAGTTAATTTAAAAAAATCTTACCTATTTGTATTAAGGGATTAAAGTATTATGAATCTCCTCCAGTTCCTAACTCCAAGATAAAATACAGGCAAGTTGTAACCAGTAAATCTATTTTTGAAGCAACAGAACCTACGCTGCAAAATTTAAAATGTGTCTATACTGACATAAAGAGCTTCATATTTAAAATATTACAGAGACTGAGATTGCATCTCCTGGTTTGTTTACTTTGAGTCTAACAACAGAGACACACATTAAGTATGATTTAAAGCTTACAACAAGACCCTAGGAATCAGTAGATACAAATACTGAGTAATCCCACTTGTACCATGAGCCTGCTGTAGGTCCTGAGGCAATTCACCCAGTTTCAGATTTCTCATCTATGTGGAAGGAGCAGATAACAACACATACCTATCTACCACAGGTGTTTCAAAGTTGAGTTCTTCAATACTTGGAGAGTTGCCTCAAATTTCTGTCTTACTCTGGTGCTAAAAGTAATTACACTGACATTCTGAAGCCGTGTCAGTGGATTTGTACTTGTGCAATCTTTTAAAAACAAGGTCCTAAAATGTTAGTTTGTTGAACCAATTTACCGGCTTTCAATAAAGCACCTTTAGGATACTTTCGGTTACATTTATAAGACACAGGCTATACTATTTTAATAATCGATGCTTGAGATGTATGGTGATGAGGGAATTATTGCATACCTGGGGAGACAGTGTAATTAGAAAAGTGGCACAGCAGGGGAATAAAAATGATTTAAAAATCTTCAGAAATTAACCAGTCACTATTCAACTGATGTTTGTTTTAAGTTGCTATAGGAGCATCCAAGTGAGAAGCATGAACAGAGAATCAAAGGAATTTGTGGTATTATAAATAATTAAAATTTCTGCCCTATCATTTCTCAAGGCTCATAAGAAGCAAGGACGTGCAACCAACTGGGTCAGACAAATGAATCCTTTCACACAGCTGGTAAAAGAGTCTGCCTGAGCATAGCTAATGTGCTGGGGTAGGAATATTTGAGCAGGTGTAATTATACTAATGATTTATTGAATGTTTGATTAATTGGAAATTAAGTGAATGCACAGTGGCAGAATTGTCATAGCAAATCGTTCAGCTGTTTGGTTAAAAGGTGCTCAATCTCCCTTCAGTAAAGCAATTAAGAACCTCCTAAATCATGGAAATGAATTATCTGTGCAGAACTATCTGATGTAATGATACTCTTACACACAAACTAAAACCTATGAACAAACTACGCTAACAAGAAGTGAATTCATGAACATGTGAACTTAAAACACAACTACCTTACATTGCTCATGAAAGCAAAGGATTAAGTGGCCCTCCTGACTTCCTCAGATGTAATGTGGGAGAGAAAGATATATAGAATTATCTGAATAAAGTCTAAGTACCCAGTCTAGAAGGCAGTCTAGAAACCTCTGGAATAGGCTCACAAAACAATTAATTGATTAATCAATTAATTGTTAACAAAGCTATATCTCAGGTAAGTCTTTGTTTTTATGTTTTCAATGAGTATTGTTTTAGAGTAACTTAGAAAAGAACCCCTACCGTTGCCTTATTCAAGTTTTTCAAGTAATGGTTACAGAATCTGCCAAAATAGCATTCTGACATTTCTTTTTCATTCCAAGTTCACTGATTACAAGTCAACTCCAATTCAAAATGACTTTGAGGCTCAGCTTGGGATACAAAACCTAGTTGTTCCCTGGCATATTTTGACCAATCGTTACCATTTGGATCCAGAATTTGTCTTGCAATAGCTTTTTGATAATGTAGTTAATAGAAAAGTCCCTTCATAACTGGGATATTATCAAAAGACTAAGATTATATAATGCAAAGCTAGAATCAGAACATGCAAATGAGCAGTCAGACTGCAGCAGGTAATTATCAGATAATAGGTTTACTATTCTTATCATCTGATGTATTTGGTAAGGCAGTTAAGAAAAATTTAGAAGAGAACAGTAAAGCCCACAGCCAGTTCCTTGAACATAATATTTCTTTAGGAGTTCTGTAAAAAACAAACATAGACTTTACCATTAATCTTGATGAGTTTAAGTGAGCCCGTCAGGACATGGATCTGGAGACCACAGGCATACTGCAAACCCAAACTAAAATCAGGGCCAGTAATTTATGTTGTACTTCTGTGGAAAGAGTATGTTTACATGAGTGGGACAGCAGTGTCAGCTTTGAAAAGGCACATTACCAGGGGCACTATTCTGTTTGAATGTTTCTGCTTATGTTTACGTATATTCATGTGTGATAGCTATATCACAGTTACCTAAACTAGGCATTTTCTATGTAAAACTGGATTTTGTTTTTTAAATAGTCTATATATAGAAGAAATCCTGTATTCGTACAAAGCAAACAGCTCTGCTTAATTACTAATCACAGCCATGGCTTAAGAGGACCTAGCAGCTACAGAAGATTTGAACATTTTCACGTCAAATCATGGTGACTGTTTTCCCACAAGGCATTAATTATGTCACGATGCAAACCATATAATGTCTTTAGTTTAAGCACAGAGTTCTAATGATCAAAATTAAAACCAGTCTGTGTTTTCTACATTTACCCTCTAAACAGGACTCTTCCATCTACTAGGTTTTTTCTCACAATGAGAGGAAAGAGTGGTAGCCCTGTGAGCTTGCTGAAACTTGTAAAAGCCACAGGACTAAAGAGAGATCGAGTGAGCTATATCCTATTACTTGTATGCTCACTCTCAATTTGAATAGCTCCTTCAGTAATACTTGAAAACACTTCATACTATAACCACAGTAAAATGGATGCCACTTGACAGAGTCAAGCGTGGAGCAAGTCTGTAACATCATACTGCTCCTCCTTTCCCACTTAGTGACAGAATCCTCTGATCCTGATTAACAGAAAAGCTTAATTAAAATAAAATTAGCACTCTGCTTTCCCTGCTGTCCTCCCTGCTGTGAAAATCTACTGGTACACCAACTTGTAATTACCAAATTGACTTATTTAAAAATGTGTTCTTTGAATTTCCATTTATCATATTTCATTCTCCAGCCAGTCTGGCTTTTTGCCACTTCAACAAAAACAAACACCACCCTTCCATCCACACAAAAGATGCCAATATAAAGACCATTGCTAAGCTCAAAATTGTCTATCAAGCAGTTGAAATATTACTTATGATTTTACATATCTGTACGATCTTAAAAACGCATGCATAATTGATATTAACCTGCCAAAACATAATAAATGGCACATACACCTAGTAAGCTATTCACAGAGAAATCTTGCAAAGTTAGAAACACTACAGGCACCTTTAGAGGGAGAACCTAGCAAGACAATGAGCAACTGATTTGCCACACCATTGTTTCCAATTTGGTTACGGACAACAGAACAAAAGAGGAAAGCTGACTGAAAACAGGTTAACAGAAAACAAGTAACAGCCAGGACATCACTAAGTGTTCATTCCTTCATAACATGCCACCCCTGAAAGAAAAAGTGTTTGCTGGTTAGAACCCCAATTTTTGCAATTAAAGTGCAGACCTAAACCATGTCAACTACAGAGTTAAGTGATTTACATTACTTGCAAGAGAACTCAGTTACAGTATGTAAGGTAAGCATGTATATATTATTTATTAAAACGGAAAGTAAGGTGGAGAACTAAAATTGTATTTAATCTTTACAGAGATGTTAACTTCATACTGAGGTTCACAAAACAGCAGGTGAAGTGCACTAGTATAATAGATGCATTTGTGTGCCCTTCTGTCACTTTCTTGTATTGATACTTCACCTGCTTCTAGTTCTAGTGAACGGGCTATTCATTAAGTCACTTAGGCAAAAATTCTCTATCACTAAAGTAGGGTCTACACTGATTTATACATCACCTCCAAATCCATACAGATGTTGAGAGACAATTAGTGTAAAAAACACAAAGTAAATCCAGGAGTTAAAAGGTGAGCGACCTTTCAGCCATTTGCATCTAAACATGCATATTGTTCCACTACAAACTCAGTATGAGCACAAATTTCAGAGAATCACACAACAGCTGAGGTTGAAAGGGGCCTCTTGAGGTCTCCAGTACAACCCCACTGCACAAAGCAGGGTTCACTACAGCAGCCTAGTTAGAACTTTGTTGAGTCAGGTTTTTAGTATCTCCAAGGATGGAGGCTCCAGAACCTCTATGGGGAACCTGTTCCAGTGTTTAGCCACCCTCACAATTAAAAAAAAAAAAAAAAAAAAAAATTCTTATGTTTCAATGGAATTTCCTGTATTTCAGTTTGTGCCCATTGCCTCCTGTCCTGGCACTGGGCACTACTGAGGAGAGTTTGGCTCTGTGTTCTTTACTCCCAACAACCAGGTATTTCAGAGGGAGGTATGTGGAATTTGATCTCTTCTCCAGGCTAAATAATCTCAGCTCTCTCAGCCTCTCCTCACATCTCTGATGCTCCAACCCCTTAATCACCTTTGTGGCCCCTTGCTTGGCTCAATCCAGCATGTACATATCTCTCTTGCACTGGGGGAGCCCAGAACTGGACAAAGCAGTCTAGATGTGGCCTCAGCAGTGCTGAATGCAAGGGGATAATCACCTCTCTCTACCTGCTGGTGACGCTCCTCCTAACGCAGCCCTGGGTGCTGCAGGCCTTCCTTGCTGCAAGTTCACATTGCTGACTCGTCTTCAACCTGTTGTCTACCAAGATTCCCCCTGCCTTTTCTGCCAAGCTGCTTTCCAGCTAGGCTGCCCCCAGCCTACAGCGGTGCACAGAGGTATTCATCCCCAGGTGCAGGACTTTGCACTTCCCTTTGTTGAACCTCATGAGATTCCTGTCTGGCCATTTCTCCAGCCAATCAAGGTTCTTCTGAAAGGCAGCACAACCTTCTTGTGTATTGAACATTCCTCCCAATTTTGTATCATCTGCAAACTTGCTGAGGGTGCATGCTGTCCCATCATCCAGGCCAAATTTCAAATAAAGTAAATTAAAGTGGAATAATTAATTAGCACTTTCCCAAGCAGAAACCTGTCTTATCTTGTCAAGAATCAATTGCTTTCCTTCTCTGAACTGTAGATGCAACTATTGCATCTCAGGTTTACCTTAAGATAGAACTCAATGTACTGCAGATATCTACTTGTACCAATGTCTTCCTCAAAGTCTTCTGAGGAATTTACACATACCTACATGTTACTGCTTGTATTTACACATTAACTGAACTGATGTGTTATCAGTATTAAGAGAAGAACAAGTAGGTAGAATTCAGGAAGTATAAAAATTTTGCCTATCAATATACCAGAAATGGGAATCCACTTTCCCATTTCCACTTCATGCTAAGAGGCTAAATAGAAAACTGGAAGCTTGACTGGAATTTAGTAGTTTAGGGTTTGTTTGTTTGTTTTTTAAACAGAAATTACAATAAGACCATGAAACAAAGATATTTAAAAACAGGCAAGGTCAAAAGTTACTCATTATTTAAAAGAGAGGTATGCCAATAATGACAACAGCCAGCTAGGGTACAGTCAGAAGTGATTACAGTCAAGATGGTTAAATAAAGGAAAGAAAATAACAAAGACTGAAGATATTTTAGGGTATTTCCAACAATTATCACTCATATCTTGTGCTGCTCTATATGGCAGGACTTCATTTCCTTTATCTATAGACAAACAAGGAGCATGTTACCTTATTGCTACTGATATACCAAAGTTTGAGAAAATAAATTTGAGGGACTATGAAACTACTTTCCTCATCTAGCAGCAGGAAGAAAGCCTCTTGCCAAATAGAAAGTCTCCATCTAACATCTTCCTTCACCAATAATAGGACAAGATGTTTCTATACCAACAAAAAAGAAAAATAGATGATGGACCATATGCAAGACATAGAAAATGTGGTCTGACATGATTTAAAAGAAATAAATATTAATCATTCAGGTGATTTTCCAGATACGGTATGCTATGTACAGAAAGCTACAGAGGAAATTAGGCGGTTCAAATACTTTTTCATAAACACGTACGATTAATTCTGCTTCTATTTGCATAATGACAACAGATGTGAATAGGTAGGTGTTGACATTGGAACCACCTAGCATATAGTAATCCCGCACCCATAAACTGTGCTTTTTAACGTGGGATCAAAAGAGAGTCTCCTTTGCTAAAAGAGTACTGAAAAATTAAGACAGACATATTATTTGATGACCTTGCTCATCAAAGTTGATACTTTGATTGTATCAACCAGCTGAAAGAAGGAACATCATCTAACATAAATCATCTAAGAAAATAAGAGAACATCATCAGCCAGTTTAGTATTTAATGCACTTCTCAGGTTTGTCAGTAGTGTAGAGATAGGAGTTCTGTATAAATTGAGGAACAAAAATAACATATGGGACATTTAGGATTGAAAATAATCTTTGAAAAATCTAACACTGCAATAGAGAGAGATTACTATTTGCTAGAAGGAAGGAATAAAGTGTCGGTTTCCAGCTCTAAAGTGAAGTTGTCTCCGTTTTTTTTCTTTTGAGGTCACAAAAAAGAAGAATGCAACTGTTTTGCTGAGCTCCTTTGCTGCAAGTATCAAGAATCCTCAACAAAACACTCTTGCCATGAAAAAACTCTCAATAGGGGAAGGGAACAGGTCAGCAAATGGTACATGCGGAAACCAAGACAATCATCTGTATGGAAATGTCAGCAACATAAGAGATTTCTGATTTAGAAACCCAGTATCTTTTGCTTTGAAAACAATGCACATTCTTTAACTTTGTTAAAACTCTTCCTAAAAGCTAACTGCAAACCTCCCGATTTCCTCCTAAAACCTGTATACGTACTCCTAGCAATATGCTTCAGGATAGCCCAGGAAGTTGCCAATAAACAAAGCACTGTTAAGTCAGTCAGAAGTCTTTCAACTGCTTTCACTGTCTTAACCAGTTCTGAGGAACAGATACCCAGGTATTTTTTTTCCTTCTAGCGACTGGCCAAGCTGCAATGCCCCAAAAACCTCAATCTGCTTGTAGACAGAGTTGTAGATAGCAAGTTCCACTTCTCTCCTCACTTATTGGGCACAAATTTAATAAATAATTGAAAGTCCACAAATATCCTTCCTCCTTCCTCAATAGATTATATAATTCCATTCTTTAAATACATGTACACACACCCTGACATATGTATACTCAACTAGAGGTGATGAAATTTCTCTCATGAACTCCTGCACATTGAGAGCATGCGCCAATGAGCTACTCGATAACAAGATTACCGAGACACATCTTCCCTTGTCCTCATCAGTCTCCTGGGGGCCCCTTTCTTAGCGCAAGGCAGCCATTGGAACTCTACCTGCACAAACAGGTCAAGGCAAACACCTCAGCATCTAGGTTCTTTTCAGAAAGGCTCAGACTGGCAACAGGTAGAGGAGATATTCCTGGTAGATGCTCAGACTATGAAACTGAAAACGGTATAGGATCTCTAACATGTCTTGACCAGCACTATTTTGTGTAAATACTGCAGAAAGTCTATACGACACGTATATTTACTAGAAAGCAGATGTTGTAAGGAGTGGCCATTTCTTCATTTGTTCATTGGTTAGAAAGCCTGAATTCATTATCTGCCTTGTAAAACAAGTGAACGCATGCACATATCTCTGAACTACTTAAGATTTCCAGGAGAAATTTTCATTTCATCATTAGGGACATACTTTCCAACATAACTTTCAATTTTACAACAGAAAACAGTAATTTTCATGAGCTATTAACTGTCCTGTTTTGTGATATTCCACGCTTTATTTTCCACTTTTCAGTTCATTTTCTTGTTATTCTTATACCATTAATGTAAGCTGCATACCCACTGCAACTGTGACAGCACAGATTGCAAGTCTGAAATCATAAAAGTAAACAAAAATCTCACTTTAATATGTAACATGTAACATATATGTTGTTTATATAATCCAATTAATAATTAAACTGTGGTAGAGAACAAATAGTATTCATAAATCACGCAATCTTATTTTTTTTAATATATGGACAGTAGATGGTAAAACTCCATGGTACAGACAGCTAAAAATATGGTGGTAGTGGTGGGAAAGATGCTACAGCAGCTTCGCTGCTTTTTGTTTCAGTTTAAGCCAGGTGCCTAGGAGACCTTAAGTAAATTAGGAATCAGTGATGGAACGTGGTACACAGTTCTTGAGATATTACTGCTCAAAGCATCCTGGTGCCAATTGTTGTAGTGATGAGGGTCTGCCGCTTGCCACCAGGCAGAAAGGTTTCATTAACCAACCCCTAGGATTTATTCTTTACGATGTTTTTGACATTTACACAACATTTTTCATTACCCCAAGGAAAAACAAGGCGGGGAAAGAATAAAGGCTCTCTTGTTTGCCAGACCATCATTTAAAAAGACTGAGCTGGCTTTATGATAGTTTTTTTATGCAGTCATTTTTGATTTAGTACAGTACTATAATCAGCAAAGAACTAAATGCATTTTTAGACTTTGTAGTTTATATAGGGAATCATTAGAAAACAACATTCCCCATATTTTATGTTTTATTTACAGCTACGCACAAAAAGAAAACACTCATCCTCTCTTACCTCAGTCTTGGTGTTTATTTCCAGCATCTAGAGGGCTAAAATCTTTGTCAGTGTAAATATATGTATTACTACACATGTACATTAACATCAGTTGACAGTGTGGTATGAAAATTGTATATAATATGTATCAAAATAAGCTTCTGTAGATATTTTTCAATCATTCCCAAAAATTAATCAGTATTTTCCTATTAAGCAAAAATTTTTTAAAACTTACTAAGGGTTTTTTTTCCCCAGCCTGATACTTTCTAAATTGAATTAGTTGGTAAAATTACAGTTATACCGTTTCAACTTGGTGCTTTATAAGGGTAAAAACTGAGGATGAAAATATTGTTTTCTTTCTTCCATGCACTTAAGTATTTTTGCATGCTTTAACTGGAACTATGCGTGTCTTATCAATTTAGCAGAGAGGGTGAAAACTCACACATAGGAAAACTTTATTTAGAGCAAAATGTTAATGAAACTTTATTTTTAAAAGTTTGTTTTTTTTTTTTTTTTTTTTAAATATATATCATTGAGTCTTTGTTTGCCTCAATGCACAGGAATGAAATTTACCATTAAAAAAATCTGCATAGTGATCATAAATACACTACTTTTCCTCAACCAGCTCCTATAACCATCACATTCCCCACATCAAAATAGGTAATTTTGCAGAGAACATTGAAGCTCAGCAGTTCTGAGCTTTTGTTTTCTCTTTTCTTTTTTTGTAACGTGAAAGTATTTCAGAGTTGACAATAGTTTACTTGGTGACATCCAGCCCTCTGCTACCTATCATCACAGCACACACAGCATGACAAAAGGAGAAGCCTGTCTATAACGCAGTCATACAAAAACTGAAAGCCAGTCACAAGCATGTTTCACATAAAAGCAAAATACGAGCAAGATTTAAGAGCTCAAAGCTCCTTGGAAATGTCCCTCACATTTCTTCCTCTGCTTTTGCAACAGATGAATAGTACCTCGTGATCTTCAAGGTTAGCACACATGAATAATCTACCCTAATCAAAGAGTGAGTTGATAAATACCTTTCCAGACTAAGCAGCTGCATGTTCCCATATAGGAAAAATAACATAATGACTTAAGAGAAGTGTGGCTGTACATGAGTACACAAGCACCTTAAAAGAGGAGAAAATTATTGGAATGCACATATGGTTATCCAATTGCCAAGGCCAAAGGAATATTCTTCATCACATTGCACTAGTATTTTTGCAACTATGATCGAAAGCAAAACCAAGATTCTGTAATGATCACGCTCAATACTGTAACTGATTTCTTAACGTTAAGGCAAATTGAGAGAAAAGATTTTTCCTAATATTCCCAAAAGATTCTGGTATCTGTATGAAATTTCAACTGCCTTTGATTATCAACAGGTTCCGTATCACACAGAATTGCCATGGGGCTGCCTTATTTGGGATTAAAAATATCATGAAAAAGCATTAAGTAGACCAGACAGCTTTCTATGCGACTTTATGGACTGTTAGAGGAAATTCTAAGATCAGAACGCTATAAGAGTCATTGGGTGCTATGAATAAAACTCAAGGTAGAAGCTCATCATTAGTCCTTTTTTTTTTTTTCCTGCTTTCACTTGAAGATAAGTCACCCTTATATGTCTGGAATAATGTGCTTGGCGAAAACATTAAAAAAATTGTATTCTTCTTAAAAAAATCCACTATATTCTATAAAACACTGAAGGCGTTTGACTTTTCCCTCATAAGAACACCATTTATACCAAAAATGAGATTCCATTTTACAGCATCTTAAAATAAAAATACTACTACTAATAATAATAAAAATTAAAATCATTAGCACCTTTAATGTGTAAAGTAAACCAGTACAGTGTTATAGTTGCCACAGATGGGTAATAGATGCCAGCATCCGGGTAAATCACAGTACCTTAAAGATGGCCAAAAAGGACCTAGTACACTGTTAAAGATCTTTTTATCGATACTATCAGAGTCTACATCTAAGCTCCTTCACACTCATCCATGCAACCCCTTCACGAAAACATTTGTTCCACATCTTTAAGAAACACTTGAAACGTATCAACCATGCAAATAGGAAGGAACTAAATACACAAATAGCAACACTGTTCACCAGCAGGCACTGAAGACAGCCTAACCTGAAGTCTTTGTCAGGGATCAGAACGGATGACAAAACATCATTTATTGCCAAGGAAATCAGGAGAACTATTAAACTTTCAGAACTGCTGGTCACTAGGTAACAGTCCTCTTGCACTGAATATGTCATTTCTAGCCAACCCAATTGATTACCTGTGAAAGCAAGGGTAAGTGGATAACCAGGATGACCATATAGCTCCCTACTGCCAAAATGTATGTTAGCAGGAGGGGCACTATGGTAAACTGGATGCCAGTATAAATCAAGTCTGTGTGTAATAGGGAGGGACCAAGAACCCTCCATTTTTTTCTCTGTGTGATGGTTTGGGAAATTAACGTTCATGTTTAATACTAAGTCAGTAACTCTCCAAATCATAAAAACTGAAACAACTGGGGACTTCTTTTTTACCCCCTTTTGCATTTTATGCATTTATTACTGCTTGCATTGTGTTTTCAAGTTTTTCGCCACCGCTATATAGAAACAGAGATTGTTTTGTTACCATTTGCCAACTATTAAGTCTGGAAGACTTAAATTAAGACTGAGACAACAAGAAATTTTAAGAAGCAGACTATTAAAGAAATAATTTAGAAAACTGCATATTTAAGAATTAGGGAGAATTTTTAAGGCAGCTGCACGTTTCCATGAATGCACATACATGTTTAAGTAAAACAAAATCTTTGAAGAACAGCAATAGGGAATTTTGAAATTACAGGACCACAGAGTATCAGTAGCTTTTTCATATTCTTCCTCAAAAGAATCATCTAATCAGATGTCAGCATTATTTCTTTTTGCATTTTTAAGTTTGAATTTAATGGATCTGCTTTTCAAAAACTTCTAATACCAAAATAAAAAAAAGGGGGGGGGGGGGGAGAAGGAGGAAAGAAAAAAGAGCTAAATTAAATACTGTTTTGTCAGAAAAGTTATGAATTACTTGAAGAGCTGGTATATTAACCATTTTAGTAAGACTGATTTACTGTTACGGGATTCTGATGAAGACAACTGATATAATTTGTATAATTAATCTACGTCAACTCAAAGAGATTCTAATCTCCTAGAAGAAATTGGTCAAGATAAGAAGAATTGATTTCCTGCCCCTCCCATCTCTCAGATTAACCCATGTTTGAAGAACAGCACTACTGGTTTGTTATTTACAACAAACCAGTAGTGCAGTTTTTACAACAAAATCTCACCAATATATTTAGCAAATTTACAAGGATGAAAGGCAAGCCTCACATTATCATCACAAACTGAAAACAGTAAACTTAAACTAGTGAGCAATTACAGAAGGTTTTGTTTGAATATGGAGAAGTGGCTAAACTGGAGAATTTCACACATCTCATATCAAAAATATCATAATATTGTCTTCTCCAAATAAAAAAAAATAATCCCATGGATTATTCTAAAATAGATTTCTATGTTCCTGAAAAATTAAAACAGTTCAAAATAACCAATTTTATGTCACTATATGACTGGCTGTTTCTAGAATAATCAAAATTGTTCTGTGACCTAATAAACAGTTCCACCTGTCCTGAGGCTTTACAACAATAAACTTTTCTTTGAGAAGTTATATAGGAAAAGGAACAAGACAAGTCATACAGGAAAATCCACAAAGAGAAATACAAGTAAATATTAGCCTGAAATTTTGGCTTTATAGGCACCTCCAAAAATAATAAATTCTCAAAATCTTTGTACAAATGCATTACTTCCTTTATTGACAGGTAGTACTTACATACTTTAATCATACAGTATCAGCACCATTTTCTGCTGGATTTTTTTCTCATAATCTTATCTCTGAAAAGGCCATGATTACGTAGAAGACTATTTCTGAGAGATTTCCTTTCAAAGGAAACTATTAGCTACATTGCTAAAAAGGCAAAGTTCTATTGTGTAAGTTTCTTTACCAAATGAAGCTATCATGAAAGTTACTGCTTTTTTACAGATTTACATGATGGAAATTGCGATAAAAATAACGGTGGTGACTGTAGTCTTTGTCTGTATCTTTAGGGCAACAGTCTGCATTTAGTATTATAATGGAATGTCTCTATAGAGCCGAGTACTTAGTACTCTTTCCTTAAATCACATTTTCTGCTAAATGTACTGTTCTTTGAAATATAATTAGCTGTCAGCAGAAACATAATTTCAAGAAACAGTTTCCAGTGTTTAAGGGACTTCAAGAATCTGTGTCTCCAATTCAGCCAAGGTAGCCACACATGCTCATGAATTATAAAGAGAAGTTTGCGATTAAAATCACTCTCTCATGTAATACAATAAAAGAATGTATGTTGTGTTGCCACACAGCTTTGGAAAAATCGGACAAACATCTTAGCCAAGTTGTTATGAATGTTCTGTTACGGACACTTATCATCACAGGCTCACTCCTAAAAGCAAGAACTACTCCTCGCTCACAACAAAATCGGACAAGATGAGCTGAATGATCATTTCGACAGAAATTAAAATATCAAGTAATATTGTGAGAGGACTGTAACATCTGAAATTGATCATGTCCGCATAGCCTGTGTATGGGCAATCAGAAGCAGAGCCTTAATGAAGAATAACAGCAAGACTTCTCTATGGCACCAAGCTTTGGAAGCCAGTAGTAGACTCCGACAATTTTTCGTAAGTAGAACAGAATAGGAATTCTTCCTCAAACAGCCAGGTTCTCCATCCAATTCAATAACCAGGTAATTTGTTCCCTTCAGGCAATATCCAGCCTTTGCATTGTACAGTAATTTCAGCATTTTCAAAAGGAATTAAACTGATTTAATTGTAAAAATGAGAGTAGTCAGATATTTTAGGAACTCTTTTCACAGACTAGTACTTAGCATGCAAGATTGTTAGACAATAAGCCATAGCAAGTTACAGTTCCTTTTTTTTTTCTCCTACAAGATAAAGTCCCTGATATAACACTGAATCTCTGTCAGCTTGTTTATTTTTTTAATTTCCCTCTTTCATGACAGGTAGATATTTAATACCACTGGCTGACTTTTATTCATTGTGAAAGATCTTTCAGGATTCTCAAGTACTTGCTATACTAACAGAAATGCAATTAAGAATAATTTAGTTAAAAACTACAAATCGTAACTCCACAGTGTACACCTCCACTCCTAGCTGTATGGACTCAGTTCTGAGACACATTCTAAATACAACATCCATACAGTAAAATTTCTGATGCACTAAATCCATATTCAAATGACACTGGAAGTTGATTCCAACTTCATTAAACCTTAAACAGTTTATTGAATAATTAGAAAAAAAACACAAATGTACATTTTATGTCTTCAAAGAGCACTGTTACAAAAGGGATGACACATACTAAATTTAGTCTAACTTTTTAATGGATTTTTAAGCACAAAGACAAAAGTCAGCCTAATGAGATAAAGGCAACAGGTAGAAACTGTGAATAAACAAGACTGCTACCGAAGATGTTACATAGTTTACTGAAAAAATAAAGACGACAAGAGGAAGAAAGTCCGTATTAAAAAAAAAGAAAAAGAAAAAAGCCCATAACCAAGGCAAACTCAATTATAGAAGTGGCAAATTCCATGCTTTGTTGCACAAACTTACAGATTTCACAGGATGGAGCCACAGATCCATTTGTGTTAATCAGATATCTAGACAGGCAATCATTACAGCTAGTCTAGCTAGCTTTAAACATGCACATAGACTACTATTAACACAGCATTAGCCAAACCAAGTACATTCAGAACTTTCAATTTCTGTAAGAATTTATTCTTCAGCTGTGTACAGAATCAAGTTGGATATCATTGTGTCTATCAACTAGAATTTCCCTTTCAATAGATTATGAACAGCTGTATATATATAATCTAAACACCATACTTAAAATTTCTGATAAAAAGTTTAATGTAAGTAACGGTAACTGAATTTAAATTTAGAACTATTTCTTGTGCTCCATTTTACACTTTCTAGTACTATTTAATGTAAGAGATCAAATACACTGTGAGACAATATACATTATCATATCAGCAGTTCATCATCAACGGCAGAAAGTAGATATAGAACAATATGGGTTATGCAATTTCTGACTTATTATTTACACAACTACTTTACTGTAATACCTACAAAAAAGAAGTTCTCCCTACAAACAGTAATGGCAGTTAAGCTCCCCACCTGCCACTAAGCTTGCCAATCACATTCAGCTGCACAATATGCCTGCAAATAAACGCCTGCCTAAGTAGCCAGGTCCTGCGATGTGCCCTGCAGGCCACAGAAGTCAGACTTCAATCGACTGGCTAGAAAAGGCAAGTTAATAGTTGTGGGTCTCTGGTTTATCCCCAGGAGTTTTACATTGGAGCTTTATAGTAAAAAAATCCACTGCTAATTTCACCCTCCCTTATATAAGTGTCAACCATCATATTAGTCTATCCCTTAAGGACAGACTTGCAAATGTTTTTGTGAAAAATATTGTAACAGTAACCTTGTTATGAAAGCCCGTTATTTGGCAATCACACACACCCCAATATGTAAAAATACATAAATAAAAACAGTATTATATATAATAAAACTGCTCAGATAAATATGCTTAAACATAACAATGATATTACAGAGTAAAGCAAAACTCAGCAAAAGAAAATGCCTTGAAATGGTGGGTTTTGCGGTGTACTTTTTAGATCAGTAATGTATTCACTTGTGTTTTGAACAAATTAATAGAATTGCTTTTCTGAAGAGTTTCAATCATGACTGTTACAAAAATAAATAACATAAACTCTGTTTTTGAAAGCATCATCCCACAACAATTCATCTACTTATCACCAAACCCTTCAAGCTAGTTTTCTATTACATCATTCATATGCTCTCTTTGTGAATTGGCTACCACATCTTCTCTTTGCTTGTTCTGAACAAAAACAAATAAATAGAAAGGAAATCCTTATCAAGATACATAATTCCTGCCCTAATCGTCTCCCTCTAATAAAATAATCTAATACAAATAATGCCTAAATGACTTCAAGAGTTTGGGGAGAAAAGGAGGAAGGAAGCACAAGAGTGAAAAGAAAGCACTGAGGTTTCTGTCACAGTCAAGTCACTTGGACAATAAAAGTGCTCTCATTTTAGGCTGAAGTGTACAAAAATGGTGTTTAGGAAGGTTTTCAGGTGCCAGTCTGAAAAGTAAACTGCATTTTCTAATGCCTTAAATTAATTTAATCTCTTCATTGCTTAGTTCTTGTGTGATGCAGAAAGAGCAGCTGCTGTAACATACATGGATTTTATACAACCTATAAACATGAAACTACAGTTCTAAATATTTTCATGTAGCATAGTGATCTGGCCATTGGAATGTTTAAATTATTACTATATTCAACAAACAGCAGTGCAGAAAAGAAGTGGAAAGTGAAAGAGTGGCTTGAGAGAAGCCATTTTTAAAAAGTTCAGAATTTTGTTATGCAAAATGCTTACAAAAGTAGATTTAGTGGAGTAAGAGTTCACCAAATTAAAAAATAATACACAGAGGCAGTAGGAAAAAATTATTTTGGAGTTGTATCAGATCTAAAACAAGTAAGATAAACATACAGACGAGCTGTAGTGAGAGTACAATAATAGAGAATCCTAACCATTGCTTTTGTCGAGGATGAGCAAGCCTTAAAATAATTTAGACATTATTATGAAATTAAGTTGTTGGGGGGAGGAATAAAAAAAATCCCTAATCCATTTATAAAGGAGAAAGGTTTTACTAACTGAACGCCTATTTTTTTAGCCTACACTGCCATCTTCTGGTTATGTAAGCTATATCGTCATGGTATGTCAAAATGCAACCCGTTAAGTTAAACATTTAAATCATAGAACGGTTTGGGTTGGAAGGGACCTTCAAGATCACCTAGTCCCAACCCCCCTGCCATAGGCAGGGACACCTTCCGCTACACCAGGCTGCTCAAAGCCCCGTCCAACCTGGCCTTGAACACTTCCAGGGATAGGGCAGCCACAGCTTCTCTGGGCAACCTGTGCCAGTGCCTCACCACCCTCGTGTAAATCTAATAAAACCCAAGCCTTAATAGTATGCACATTTGTATTAATAGAAGATTCTGAGGAGATCTGTAGCATTTATGTAGAAAAGCATCGAATACATAAATGAAAAAAATTGCTCTGAAGTAAAGACAGAACACAATGAGAGCAGAACATTCAAATCAACGGACTAATACCACAGCTAAAAATTCTATGTAATCTATAACCATGCTTGCCTTGTGCCATTTTTTATAATAAACTACTGAGTTAAACTATATAATTTGAAAAAGACTGCCAAATAATTTAGGATTAGGGACCTTAAAAGGAAAATGCATGCAATGGTATTTCATTAATTAATAGACTAAAAACAGCAATATACTTTAAAGTACCTATCTTGTAACACTTAAACTGCATTCATATAATAAATCAACTCTGTGCTTCACTATGCCAGAAAAAAAGAGCATTTTGTTTCTTAAAATGGTTATTACAGCATCCTTCTCTAGTTTCCAGAACTATGGTTTATCAACTTTTAGGCTTACCAAAACCAACTTGAGTGATGCTTTAGATCACGCTCAAATAGAAGTAACAGAGACCTTTTTGCTAACTTAGGACTAGCCACTGTTTGGATCATCAGTCTGGCCCTAAAATTCAGATCTATAGGATAACAAATACATGATGTATGTGCCCCTGAGAAAATTTACAATAAACTTGGGTAGGTTTTCAATACACAGGAAAGTAAAAGGCAAGGGAAGAACAGTTTGTGACATTTACAAGAATAACTTCTTTTAAAATGAGTATGAAGTTTGAGAGCTTTTTAAATTAATTTTGAAACAGGCGTTTGATGTGAAAGAGCAACTACAAGGAGTATTTTGAAACATAATTGCAAGTTCATTAGCACGCAGAATAACTTGGTTTAGGTTCTGATCTGACTCAGTTCTTAGAGTCTCCTGTGCTAGACTGCAACACATCAGATTACAGTACACTATGGTTTGGTTTAAATCCAGAAAGCAAATAAGCCAATTTCCAAATGGAGTTCAGCTTACAGGGCCACCAAAATAAATATGGACATTCCTTGACAGACTGTACTACTTAACACTTTTTAAAAGTGAGCAGAACTTCTACAAATGATAACACTTTTCTTTGAGGACTTGACTTTAGGAACACATATTAGAAGTTTTGGAACTCAATAATCTTCAAACCTGGTAGCCACAACTAATGTTTGCATCTAGTTCAGTTGAGACTAGAAGCGTCGCAAGCGAGCCAACACAGGCCTCTATGCCTTCTTTACCCAAGATGTAATCGGATGCTTTTTACTCTATGCAGTAAGATGCACTTTCACTGGAATCATAGCTGTCCCCAAGGCAGTAACGTAAATACAGTAACATAAATAACATAGCCTTACCCAGTTGGTCTTAATTATCTTAATGGCCATGGCAAGTACTGAGGGAATGTCAAGAATTACAAAGTTTTCGCAGGTTCAGTCATACAGCTATATTCCATTTAAATTCATTTGAAAATGCCAGTGACAGTAAATATGGTTACCAGGGCTGATTTAAAGAATGAATTTCAATGTCCCTTAAAGGCATTTGTTTCTCACTGCAAACAAAAAATGGCCAGAAATCCAGTGCCTAGCGCGTGTGCAGTTAATCTGCACAGCATAGGAACTTGGTGATGGGGTACAGCTCTTTTAAAGAAAGCAGCATACAATTAAGATACAATCAACTTTCCGGGACAGAATTTGGGAGATAAATGCATCTGGAAAACACAAGCACGTGCTAATATGTACTCAGATCAAAACTAGACACAGTGGACATTGACACATTATGCATTCGATGAAATGAGAAGATACAGTTGTAGTTCAAGCATCCCAGAGGAAGGGTAATACAGTGCAAAGGCAGATTCAATAAGGTACACTAGCTGTAGCAAAAGAATAAAAATAGGTACCACGTTATATATTTAAGGTAATCGTCAATGAGAGCTCTGTAACTACATGGAAACAGAAAAGCAGAAAAACAAGTTTGCACATTTAAATGTCTCCCTAGAATGAGCTGCAGACAAATTTTATTTCTAAAACACATTATTTGTGCTTATATGAAATAGCTTAATCCTTTATAATAAAATACACAGGGAAATTAATATATCAAAATTGTAGACTAAAACATCAGGCAAGAACACATTAAACACCAAGACTGTTGTATGGCTGGTAGAAGACAAGATGGTTTAACACAGTTCAATGGAGAACTCAGTCACTTTAAATTAGCGCTTGAGATGCACACATGGTTTAAAACTTATGAAGTCATTTTAATGCCTTTAAAAGAAACCGGCGCATACCATTACATGTAGTGCTTTGAGAAGGCTTACTTAATCACGACCCTTGTGTAAAAAAAAAAAAAAAAAAAAAAAGGAAGGTACTTGCAGGTATTTCTCCAGGCTCTTCCAAGGTACTTTCAGGTACTCCTTCAAAATAAAACCTTGGAATCCCAGACAAACTTCCAAGGAGAACCACTGATCTACAATGTAGTAATCTTCCATACAAACAGAACTGACATTAGAGAATTTTATAAACAAGCTCCTTGATTTTGTATATATGTTCCATTTAAGGCCTTGACTTAAGCACGCCAGCCTCTGGCTCTGGTCTGAGAGTCAGTGCTCAATGACCTGAATAAACTGAACAAAAAATGAAGTTCCTGCTCAATTCAGTGAACGGTAAGTTAGAACTCAAATACGTGAAAACTAAGATAAAGAAGTTTTTAGCCTCTACTTCCTGAGTTCCATTCCATGTTGATATTTGTGTTACAGGACCAAAAGGAAAGCCCGAACAATTCCATATAGGTATCTGCACAGGACCCATGACATGACTCATAAATCACGCGGCCATCAATTGCACTCGATTCCTAGCCCCTGCAATTGCAAACTATAACTAATTTTCACTAAGAGCATTCCCCGAGACAGTGTTTTTGCACGACAGTACCGAATCTTAAATTATCACCAGCACAATTAAACGTGAACTGCTGAGCTTTTTAAAAGTTAAGCCCTGACTGCACACAGTGCACTTCATAGATGCCATTTGATTCATTGAAGTTTCTTTCCTCAAACATTTGCACTTGGAAGGATACCTTGAGTTTATCAAACATATTATTCCTCTGGATAACAATTACTTTTGGGAAGGAAGCTCTGTTTGCAATCAGACTCATTAAGTGGAAGAAAGAACCCTGAGACACAAGATTTGCAATCTCATTCTCTTGTGTTATTAATATGTCTCTACTAATGCTGAAGTTAATTATTTATCCTAGTAAGAGAAGAAACACTATTGGGAGCATCTGAACCTATTTAAATCTCTTCAAAAAATTAAACCATTCTATGATCAGTTCACCCCAAACTTGAATTATACAATCTATAGTATTCTTAAGGGCAAATAATTACTTACACTTTTTTAAGAAAAAAAAGGAAGGCTTCCTACTTCACATACCTGAAAAAAATGAAATACAGCTTCATGTAGTTAAAATGTGTTCCTTAATCAGTGAGACATTTTTAAGGAGATTTTGACTTTGATACAAATAAAGCTATAATGAATAGATGGAGTGTTACTTTTATGCATGCTATTGAATTTTAATATTCTCATAGATTTGCTGCAATACTGATTCTAAATGTCTTAAACATAGCTTTTGTACTTTTTACTTAGACTGTGTAATAAAGATTGAAAATTTGTTACATTTTAATAAACAGTACATCGCAGTTCTTTACAGCATTTTATAGAATTTAACAAATATAGAAGGGCAAAATTCTTCTATTTTACTACTTTTCAAAACTATTCAAATACTGTCATGAGGAATTTCCTCTCAATGTTGGTTAGAAATAAACTGATTAAGCATTTTGCATCTTCAATAGCAGCAAAAAGGAATCAAACCAGAAAACAAAACCAACCCTCTTAAGATGTCTAGAAACCAGAAAAGAACGGTGAAGGTATTGACTTGCCAAGGCCAAAAGAGCCAGTGGCAAAGCTAGGAAATATGTTCTTGACTAGTCTTTACCTACCCCACTTGTCTTCTCAAAGTTAAAAAGCATAGCTTGAGTCAAGGCATTATTATGAACCAAAGAAATACTGGAATCTATTTAGCAGAAATACAATAATACACACAAATGAGGAAAATAGGACAAAGAAAATACAAGCCAGCAATATGATACAATGACACAAAACTTTGGTTGCAAAGGCAACACTTGGTAGCTGTAACAGTGTTGTAACTGTGATGATCTAAGGCACAAAGAAAGTTTTCCAGGAAAATAAACTATCTAACGAGTCAGTGTAACATGAGATCAGTTAGTGCAACAAGATTTTACCTCCCCCTGCAAATTTTCTCTTATGTCCTTCATTAACCATTTATCTGTTCAGGAGAAGACCACAGTGAAGCAAAGTTGTACCAAATTGAATACATCAAACAAATTTGCTGAAACAGATGTTCCCTACTGATTTCAGACAATTCACACATGTAAAAAAACCTGCTCTGTTCCTTGGTCTTCACCCTTTAGCAAGTCTTGAAAGTGAAAGACAGTAACAGAGATCAGAGTATTTTTTTTTTTTTAAATGGCATTGCTTTTCATTCAAAACAAAATGTTTGCCACTTGCATACTACGCATATTACCATTATCCAGAAAAAAAAGGTAAATTAACTTTCCTTTGTACACTAGTTTGCTGACTGGGGGGGGGGTGGGGTGGGGGGAATATTTTACTTTTAGACTTTGAACATCAGCATTCTTCTTCCACTACTTATACTATATTTTTCAGAAATAACCCAATTTTTTTAAAAAGTTGTTACACAGCAAGTATGCCGTAGTGAGACATCCCTGTACACTAGTTCTTTTAATATTGCCCTGGGTGGCCTATTTCAGTTCTCAAGCAGCTGAGACAAATGGCAGAATCTCCAGATTTTTCTGACCTTGATCAACAAGAATAAATTTTCAGCTGAACGGTGCAAAATTGCTATGATTACATAAATCAAATCTGGAAAGCACATGGTTTATATATAAACCATAAAGTCTCTGTATCACCCATCAAACCAAAAGACAATAAAACATACCTATTTAAGAAAAAAATAAAAAAAAAGAAAGAAAGAAAGAAAAAATCCATTAACCATTTAAAAAAAATAAATCCATTAATCCAATTTACTCCTTCCATAAGAATCATCAATAGTGTTTCAAAGACAACAGAAGCATGCATACGTATTCAAATTTCCAAATATGGATATATATTTAAGCATAAGTGTTCTTTTAATAATAGGGTTCATTAGAGGAAAAGACATTCTGCATCGCTGTTGAAGGCGTCAGTTCTGAAATAACTGAATTCGGAAGTTTTGATCAAACTGCCCAGCACCAGACGCCCAGGCAGCTGTAAAAAGCAATCTACTGCTACAGAGAAAAGATTTACCTGGCAAAAGATCCAATACAACATAAAAAGACAAACCGGAATCAATGAGAAATGAATTGGATTACTGGATAGAAGCATATTCTTGCATGTGTTCAAGCTACTGGGAAAGTAATAGAGCCAGCAGGTATAAAAAAGGCCTTCCAAATGTCTGCTTACCCTTTCATGATCCAATCATAGCCATCCTGCTAATCAGGTTGGATTACATCCCAGATATTAATTTGGCAAACAAAACAATGGTCTGATTCAGTCTGTCCCCTTCAAATATGCTGAAAACAATCTGCCACTGATAATCTTGCCATGCGTGTGCTCCTGAAAAGCCATCTGATCAATTTATGCCTAAATGATAGTAGAAGTCTAAACTCAAATACAAACGACACAGGGCTTTCTCTATTCATTAATAGCCTGTAAACTCGTCCTCTGCTTCCCAACAAAATGCTTAAACATTGGCAGTGAAGGGAGGTAGTTCAAAGAGTTATGGACTCCTTTCAAATGTAACTAAATAAATACTATATGTATGAACAAAAGATGCCTGGCTTAGAATTAGGTGAAAGCATAGCTTTCTCACTGGCCATAGGAATCCTGTTCTGCTGTGACAATCTGTTTTGTAAACAAGTTTCAGCAACCTGAGCCCCTCCTAATAGATTTTCCCTAAAACAGCGTTGATAACACACCAGTATTTTGGTTATGCTAAACAGTGCTTGCACAGCGTCAAGGCCTTCTCTTTTGCTCATGCTGACACCCCTCACCACCACCCCGCAGTGAGCAGGCAAGAGACGGGGAGAGGACACAGCTGGCACAGCTGATCCGAATTGGCCAGAGGAATATTCCATACCACGTAACATCGTGCTCAGCAGTAAAAGTAGGGTGGTGGAAGAAGGCAGGGGGTGGTGTCGACGGAGGGGGTTGTGTCTTCCAAGGTGGCCATTTCTCAGAGACTTGCTGGGCACCAGCCTGCTTGTGAGAGGTGGTGACTGCCTGCCTCTGCATCACTTGTCACTTTGGCTTGTTGTGGTTTTTTTCTCTTCACTTAATAAACTCTCTTTAGCTCTATCCATGAGTTTTCTTGCTTTTGCTTTTCCTGTTCTCTCTCCAGTCCCATTGGGCAGGTGGGAGTGAGCAAGCAGCCGTGGGGGTACTTAGCTGCTGGCCTGGGTCAACCTACCACAACCTGGGTATTAAGTCCTTTGGTTTTACATTCTTTCCCTTCTCCTTTGCTGTGGTCTTGCTGTTAAGCATAAGCAATACTTTGGTTTGGATCCCTGTTTTCAGTCAGTCTCAATTCCTGAAAAGAATCCCTGCAGCAAGCCAAATCCTGTACAACACCTGGCTACCAACAGTGGGGGTTAATAGAGAGGAAGAATCACAGAGCTCCATCCTCTGGAGCTGAACGTTCATGGTGTAAAATTCAAAGACAGACTATCCAAAGGATTCAGATATTGCTGTAGGCATACTATCCATTAGCCCGTATGCATAGAAAATCAATATGCCACCTCTTTTCTCATCCATAATCATGTTGATGACATGGACTGGCAAGAAAAAGGTACTTACATATCGGAGTGAATGTTTAATACCTAATGTTCCTAAATATTTCCATAAGAAACTTTTTGTTACTGGTTATGAGGAAAACAAATGCAAAAATATAATAGGCAGTTCAATTCCTAAAAGGATTTCAATTTTCAATATTAAAATTCAAACTTTCCCTGGAGAAACGGTTTTTGATACAGAAGGAATGTTATTTATCTCTCTCCATTTTGTGATTTAGAACAGTAAAGTACTTGCCTGCATCAAGTTCTTCACACAAAATTTCAAAAACCATTTCCAAGTTTCATATGCATTAGTTTCTGTGAAGAGTACACTGGACTATGCAACCTTAACATCGCTGAGGAGCAGCCTGAAATCAGGCTGTCAGGTATACTGATTAAATACAGAGAAAGCAACTGCAACCTCCTATACATCAACATGTTTGTGTGTTTATTTTAACATGAGCTCTACTACACAGACTCAGAAAAAATTATAAAAGAACTCGCATTCCCAAAATTTTTCCTGGAGAAATTCCACCTCGCCAGTAAGGCTCTTTAAGGATACTTCATGAAAATGGAACACCTATTTGAAACACCTGCGAAGTCAATACTGGCTTTTTTTCTTACTGCAAGGAAAATTAAAATGTAGGAACAGAACATTAATATGGCTAAGCACAGATGGCCACGTTTTCAGCCAGAAAATGAAGGTTTTAATGCTTTTAGACATACACTTCCTTCTAAAGTGCAGGTACTTCCAAGAACTGAGATTTCTGTATGGAAAATAAACATTTCCGAATCCAATGTAGTGCAGACAATATATCCCAGATTTACTATTTAGACACATGGAGTCACAGTAAAAATATTTATTTTATGGCTCCTCAATCCCTGTATTTTCTCTTCTAGTGTCATTTTCTAAAACTTTGAATTAGCCACAGAAGTTGTATATATTTATAAATTACAACTTGTATATTTGTTTATTTTACCTTTCTGAGAACTGTTTATTTATAAATTACAACTTGTATATTTGTTTATTTTACCTTTTGGAGAACTGAAATAGACAAGTTAGCAAGTGTTCTATTAATGCCGTTCTGGCAAGTTTAATCAGCTAATGTGCAATCTGTGTATCACTTAATATATGAAATGCTGTTCTGCAACTTTAAAGAAAGAAAATCAGAATACGTTGCCTAGAACTTGGGAACAGAAAATTAATGGAAAATATCTCTGTACCTCAGCTTAATGAAACAACATCTGGAAGATTACTTGTCTAATAAAAAGCATATCAACAAGCCCGATACATAACAGAAGTAAAAAAAGTATTATTTTCTAAATGTTACCATCTGGGAGCTTTATGCAAGAATAAATACTCTTATCAGCTGGATAAATTCTCTGATCCTCTATGAGTGCAGAACACTAAGTGGCTTCCCACAGTGGCCTCGTTATATAAAGTTCTCTTAGGAGTTATTCTGCTGTGTATTTCTGCTCCATAACCCGGCAAACACTGACCTGCACCATTTATTGTCATCATGGCTAGATTTCACCTAGCTTAATGAACTGATTATACTTTTTTCCAAACACAGAAAGCACATTTTGAGCAAGAATAAGTGAAGGCAATAATGACAACTTGTAACAAAGATTTAAGTTGAACGCCCAGCACTTTAAAACTCAGGCTAATTATTTAAGTATGTAAAATCAGAGGTAAGAGGGATTCTCCACACCTTTTTCCCTTCCCCTTTGCCTTTTCCCAAAACTGACTAGCTTTAAAATTTTTAAAAAGTTTATCCCGTTAAAATGTTAAACAACTATATCAAAGACTACTAACATCCTGTGAGACAGAGAGATTGTATTTTCATATGTCCAAAAAAAAAAGTGAAGTTTCAGATTACTAAAATAGGTAGCAACTAGGAACATGTGGCTCAGCTTAAAAAGATAAAGTGAAAAGGGTTTTTAATCACTCACTAAAGTCTATAATTTTAATTTCCCCATTCTTGAAATTCCAAACTTTATTCCATAAGGAAAACTCACCATGAGAAGAGGTAAAAGGAAGTCAAAATGGCTACTGGTTGCAGGCAAAGCTCGGCTCAACTTCTATGCTGGGAAGCATTTGTCTACAAAAATAGCCCTGGCTCCTAGCAAGAAGCTGAATATAAGTTCACATTATAGCAACGTTATCCCATTGCAAGGCAAAACCTCTCACTGCTTCTGTGACACGATGGCAGCATGAGATAGCGTACATCTCCAAATGCACAGTCATCCAAGCACGTGCACAAGCTGGAAAGAAAGTGAAGAAATAGCCCAAGTTGTCTTCAGCCTCTGCTAGCTGCTGCTGAAATACAGGCTTTTTAAACCGTTGTTTAGCACATAATTTCTAGTTCATTTGCATGAAATAGACGTATTTCTTATTTTAAATAAAAGTCTATTTAATGTCCAGGTATGTTTTTGGTTAATGTGCCTTTGAATTCTTACCAAGTGGTAAAAGCATAAAAAGGCATTAAAAAAAAAAAAAAAAAAAAAGAAAGAAAAAAAATTAAAAAGCAAACCGATTAACAGCATTGTGGCTTTGACACCCTTCACTAGTAGGGACCCCAGCTTCCCCAGTAGTTACCTGTCTGGATGTGTAATTCAACTTCATCTACAAAAACAAATGACCTACCTGTAGTCTCCAGACTACAGCCTGCAGGCTCTCTGTAATTCTGATGATTTCAGTGTGTGCCCTTTAAAATTGGAAGTGCTGTTCCTCGAATTATTTTCGTTTGCTTTCCCGTGACGTTCACCCCGCCCCGTGAGGGCAGATGCCTGCGCTGCTGAGGGGGCGCAGCCCCGCCCGGTGTGGGCGGGAGCAGGCACCTGCCGCCGGCTGGTCAGAACCGGTTCCGTCCGGCTCCGCACCCCTGCGAAGGAGAGCAGTGAACCCCCAGCCCTGACTGCCCTGCTCCGAAATGGCGTCCGGGCACTGAAGGGCACGGCACCCTCGCGCAGGCCACCCCAACCGCCCGAGCTGCTCCCTGCCTCACCAGTGGAATTGGGATGGATCCCATTCCCAGTTGGGAATTGGCAAGCGTAGACCCGTGAGACTGGGGAGAGATTTATTAAGTGTTTGCCTAGTTTTGCATATTCTTCTTTTCCTCAGTGATTGAAGGTTTGTGTTGGTTGGCAGTAAGTTAAATGAAGGAAAAGTCCCCCACTTGAGACTGTTTTGCCTAACATAGGGAGATAATTTTGTTCACATCAATGTAAGACTTTCCTCCCCCTCACTGTTCTTTAGACCAGGTCCAAAAAACACCCTCAAAAAGCTAAGAGGCTTCCCCAGGCTTACAGCAGGAAACATAACGAAGGGTCCCTGTCTGAAAGTGCTGCCAAAGCTGTGGCGGTTTTATTATGGGCACTCCTAGAAATGGCGGGAGACAAAGCGAACCAGGGACTTAGCAGAAACCCACCATTTCTCCTTGTTTGCGGCCCCTCCAGCTGTTGGAGTTAGCAAGCACGACGGACAGTGCACACAGAAGTATCCGTAAATAAGGTGATTCATCTGTACATATCGTTAACTCTATCCTTCTTTATGAAGTCTCCCATATCCTCATTAAAAAGTGAGAAAAAAGAGGGAAGGAAACATCACCTTGAAACTTACTTTTCTCTAAAGCAACAATGACCATTAAACACTTTGGCACATGCATACAACATAAAATTGCACACTGAGATATAGTTCATATATTTAAATCATTTGGCCTTGCACAATGTGGCCTTGGTATCTAGTATGTTGCAAAGAATCTGGTAGGTCAGATTAATAACTGAAAATTATGCAGGTAACGTAACCCATAAGGTCAACTCTACCTCAGTGATACAGCAGAGTACGGGTTATAAAAAGCTTATACTTCCAGAAAACAGACACCTTTTAAAAGGAAATGTTTCATTCTGTAGTAGAAAAAGTTGCACTGCCCCATTGCTACCAAGTTTTATTCATTCACACAGAGAAGATTCAAGACATGTTGCCATTCACAGCATGCTAATATTAACAGATCTGTGGTTTTTTCCCTTTTTTGTGTAACTTCAAAAGCCAATTCCCCCCTGTGTTCTTATACCTGTTGAAAACTTAATGGCCAGATGCAGTCAAAAGTTCAACAAGGCTTTAGTCTCTCATGAATCATTTTTCAGTTAATTTTGACAGATAATTAGCATCAAATCAGACTTAAGTTCTCCCTCTCCACTTGATACTTTTTTTTTTTTTGGCCCTGAATCTGAATACTTTCATTTTACATTTAGCTGAATATTAAATCCAAAAAGTTTCTTTCTTCTGTCCCCTTCCTTGTCCCCAGGTGAAATATAATTCATTGTATGAAATGCAGGTACAGTACACATGAATATATTCTGAAGTAACTTGTGCATACATTTACTTCAGTGAACATAAAAGCTATTATTAATTTATATAAAAGTATTAGATATTTCAGAATGCTATTTCTAGCTCAGTGAGCTTTTTAGGAGTTATTAGGAGGAAGTTGTCATATGCCTAATGCAATTTATTTCAAAGCAGAGGAAGTTCAAAAAGAATTGTGATTGCTTTCTCGTTTTTAAACCCACACAATGCAAACATCAGTGCTGAATGTAAGTAGTAGATAAAGGCATGTTTTAATGCCAAAGCATTAAACAAACAGGCTAGAAAGAATATCAGCTGAAAATGACTACTAGTTATAGGAAAGGATAAAAATTAGCACTATTTTTCAGAAAGAGGGGTTTTTTTTCTTTGTAAGACGCAATAGTAACAGACAACTGTTATATTGTATACAGAGAATAATATAGCTCGTAGCGATGTGCTCATGGATCCTTTTTAGAAACTTCAAAATTGGATTAAGACTGGAATCAGATTTAACAAAAAAAAAAAAAAAAAAAAAAAGGATATCTTAAACTCCACTCTACCTCAATGAAAAGCTGACATTTCAAAGGTACCAACTACTCATACTGCTCACTGGCAAGTCACTCATTCCAGAAGGTTTTTCTCAAATAAAATTGAAATTAGCAGTATATAGCTACCTGCAGAAAATACATTTCAGTATTCTGTATTTTGCATATGCTTTAACCGGAATTTGCCAGTCTGCTGACTGATGCCCTCAATAAAATTTGTTTCCAACACAGGCTAATCTGTAACAGGGATTAAATTTATATTCTGTATGAACGGGAACTAGCTATTTCATCAATATTAAGGGACTTTGGAAAAAGAAATGGTGTACCTTTTATATGGTTCATTCTTCATTCTTTGACACCTTCCCCCAAGAGGTTTAATATGAAAAAGTTGTCCTTAAAAGTAAAGAATAAAGTCTCTTCAAGAACTAATTTGCTACACAGCCACAGAATTATAATTTCAAGATTTACCCAAATATTTTCAAATGAAGATTTGAAGAAAATCTTCTCCTAAAAAATAAAGGTAATTTATGTGCAATAGCAATCATGTTTACACATAGTAGTACAGGCATAGAAAATGTAATGCTTAAAGATGGAACACATGGGCAAAAAGACACGGTGTAGCAATACCTTTTTTTAGTAATCTGCCTTAACAGGTATTCTAGCATAATAAATATACTATCTGTGTCCCTTATGTGTATTCAGCATGTGTAAAAGTCATGCAGCCGAACACGTTGACACTTCAGTGG
Source organism: Phoenicopterus ruber ruber (assembly GCA_009819775.1). NCBI lineage: Eukaryota > Metazoa > Chordata > Aves > Phoenicopteriformes > Phoenicopteridae > Phoenicopterus > Phoenicopterus ruber. The sequence continues at coordinate 4,230,274 of CM020229.1, read as the reverse complement.
GAGGTCAAATTATTGTTTTGGCACTTCTGTCACGCCTGTCATTTCAATTCCACTTTATCAAATTACAGATTGCTAGATAGAGTTGGATTAAGGGGAAAGATAGACACATACACACACAGAGGAGCAATTGTCATCGCTTCAGTTGTGAAATTCCGTAATTGCATGTCAGTGACAGAAAGAACAAGAGAGCAGTAATAGGACTGACATTATGATCATCCAAATACTATGAAACTTTCCAACAAGGCTTTGCAGTGTGTCAATCTACATGCCAGGAAACGGACTGGATTTCTGAGTATTTCCTCACGTTAGTACTGCCAACACTTATTAGGCTGACTAATGCTGTGTGTTACGTTCTGGGGCAAGTTTCAGCTACCTATTTTTCCCTAAGTAGTGCTTTTACTTAAAAAGAACATAAACTAAGAAAAGGAAAAGAAAAATCCTTTGATTTAAAAAATATCACTAAAAGTAATATGAACAGTAATAAATGATACCTACACAACTTAGACTACGGGCTTGATTCAACTTAGTTTCTGAATTTTAGGATATCTGGAGTGCAACAGATCTTGAATTAAAATCATTGTAGGGGAGGCAGCTGTGGATTTCAAGTAAGTTTTCTAGTAATAAACAAGCAAACAACAAAATCCTCTCCACACCTTAGATAATTTTACCCTTTTGTGGAAGTTTTGAAAACTTGCAGCTCTGTACTGAGGACAACTCAAGAAGCATCATGTAAATCTGACTTACATGAGCTGAGATGTCAGTGGAAACCTCTGGTGTATTGTGACAGGCAGATACTATTCTTGGAACAGCTCGTTATTCTCACTTCTGCGTTACTCCCCCTTGTTTCTGAATTCTATGGTCAATCCTCTATATTCTATGTGGTCCTGTCACATGACGGTTCAATAATACTCCTTACTATTTGTACAACAGCTAAAGAGGCAGAAGAAATAGGAATCATTTGTTCACTCTAGCAGACACCAGAAGGCTCATCAATGTCCAAAACTTACTTAGATTCCTCTGAATCTATATGCACACACAATTTAAACACTTCCTTACCAATCCATTGGAGTCAGCGATCTTCCCTCATCAAAAAATTAATTTCTTTTAATGTGAGGAAAAATGCATCTCAAAACTCTACAAAAGGATGCAGATTGCACGATGCCTTCACTAAGGAATAAAAATGACATTTACTCATATTCACTGATAGGAAGCTCCTAAACAGCAGAAAAAGGAACTACAATGAAAGGAAACAGTATATAACTATATCCACATCTTAGATGCCAGTAGTTGAGTCAGTCCCTCCATGATGCTTCTTATCAGCTCTTTGCTATTTCATACCCCTATAAATTCCCTCCCACAGTAACCTGAAGAACAACATTAAAGAAATTGGATAAATTTTCTTCCTACTAATAAGAGAAATTTTTCCCTTAAACTTTCACAGAAAACATTTTCACATGATCATTATAAATTAAAAAAAAAAAAAAAAAGATTGCAATAAGCCATAGAATAGGCAAAGCAAAATATATTTGTAATGCTGTTTCTTCTTCTCCTCATTTTGTCAGACTCACTTTGTAGCCTTCCCTATGTCTCCCCTTCACACTTCTATTTCCCCAGATGTAACTTGAGCAATATAAAGTAAGCACTTCCCTCATAGGTGTTTTTAATTTGTTTGTAAAGTACTTTGATATCCTCTGACAGAAGGTACTAAAAAAAAATAATAGAAAATGTTTTCCACAGCAGGCATAGAAAAGGGAAGACATTACTGCCTGTACCATATCCCACAGAAGGTAATAGGGAGTTATGAAACATTATGTCACTACAGGGAAATTTTCTAACTTACTGACCTATCATGTTATTGGCCTAATGCATACCCATAAAGTCTATTGCTCTCATAAAGCCTCTGCACTCTGAGCTCAAAAGTGGTAAATTTTAAAGTCAAGATGCATCTCAGAAATGTTCTCTCCATGAGCTACTTCCCTTCTCAAGAACAGAAAATGAAGCAAGGTATCCTGAGTGACCTTGAGCCACCAAGCTAATAACACGTAGCTGCTAGTTAATGGTCAGCATATGTTGCCTGCAAGGAATACTGAAGAGAATGTCATTGCACGTTACTGCAAAAGTGAGTCTATTACTAAAAAGAGTAAGCTGAAATAAAATAAAAATGAAGAAGCCAAAGCTGAAGAATAAAACATTTCTAGCATAGTAAAACACAGTTGAAACATAGTTATCCAGCAAAGAAAAGTCATTGTAAGTTAACTTTCCATTCAGTTTTCAGTGTCTCAGTTTTCCATTTCAGATGGAAATAAAACAAAAGGGAGGTGGGGGAGTAAGGGGAAGATAACCTCATATCAGAGTTTTGGTTTCACAGCATTGCCGTGAATTAATTTGATGATAAGAAAGACACAATTGCAGAGTGAAACAAAGCATTCCCTCAGACCTCAACCACAGAGCAGGACAGGGAGAAGTCTTATTTCCAGATTATTTTTTTTTGTATTTTTGAAGATTCCTGTTCTATGCAAGTCCCATATAAACATATTAAAAAAAAAAAAAAAAAAAAAAAAAAAAAGGAGAGAGAGAGAATTGTTAAGACCAAATTAAGATGGGAACTGAGATTAAATAAAAGATTAGGAAGATTTATTAGAGGTACATTTTTCAGGTAATGGGAGGTGATGAAGTTGGTGCAAGAGCAACAAAAATCAAACCAAAACAAAAGCTTTACATACTAGCAGTCTTTTCAGTCTTTTTAGAGTGGAGATAGAGTTTTAGAACTCTTTTTAGAGTTCGGTCATATCAAATGGAAGAGAAGATTATAAAGGAATCCACATGGTCTCCCTCTTGGCAAAATGGCCAATACCCTTATTAATTCCCTTCAACCACAATCGTTTACTTTGCCCTCAACACATACAGTTATATTAGAAAACGTGTGTAGAAGAAAAAAAAAAAAAACCACAACTGTCATCACCCTTGCAAGAGCAAAACCTCATGCTGAAAAACATCACAGGCTTTGAAATTATAACTCAAATTCCAAAACATCATGCAACTAGCTTCAGAAATCAATGTATTTTTACCAAAATCACACTTTGTATGTTTTAAACACGTTTCTTTCTGTGAACATTTAAGGGTCATGTTTCTACATATGTTTCTTTGAAAAGCAAAGCTGAGACATTTCCATGGTCACGATTCATTAAACATCAAATATTGTGATGTTCAGAATGAAGGTATGAGATCAAAACAAAAAAGGGTTGGGTGTAACAAACAGAAAAGAATACAGATTGGGTAGGAAATGAGTCGTACGCAGACTTAGGGGTCCACTGCTGGCAACGGTAAAGGCAATTTAGTAATGCGTAAAACACAGGCCAGTTACAGCAGACTTGATTACCTGCCACCTGTTATTCTCAAACCTGACGGCTTTTATCCTTGCAGGAAATAAAAGTGGAATCTCACATAAAAAGGTCAGTTTAAGTAACAATGGAAGGAGAGACAGATCATAGCGATAAAGTGCTTAGGATAATTAAATGCTATTTTGTCATTTATAGAATAATAGATTTCAAAATAATAATTACAGTTATTAAATTTGAGTTTGCCTGAAGGCAATGCTTTAGCCATGGTTTCATGAATTTCCACTTCAGAAGTCAGAGATTAAAAAATTTCAGGAAAAAAGATTGCAAGAAAAGGCACCTTGCAGTTTTATATTTTATTGTTAATTGGGAAAGTTTTCCATTAATTACTAATGATATCGTTCATTAGTAGTATATTTCATTATGGAAGTGCAAATTATTAGATACTAATGACGCATGTCCTAATTGCAGTAGTTTGTCTTGATTTCAACGTAGATGGAACAAAAGTACTTATTTACAATGTTTCAGGTTCTATGAATTACATTATGTTCCTAATTTATGTTTTCAATAAACATGAAACAATGCATTATTATTAACGAAGATTGATGTATCTTTATTTGATGACCACTGCATAGGTCATTGGTAATCTATATTCCCGAGGTAACAGGAGCCAACAGGGAAACACCAGTGAAATACCTCAAAGGAATTAAGGGGTGTTCCTCTAAGACGATGACATGGCTGACAGCCCAGCTGAAGGGCCTCTACACCACTGCACGCAGCACGGCCAACAAACAGGAGGAGCTGGAAGCCACTGTGCTGCTAGAAAGCTACGACCTAGTTGCCATTACTGAAACTTGGTGGGACAAATCCCATGACTGGAGTGCAGCTATCGATGGCTACTGGCTGTTCAGAAGGGACAGGCGAGGAAGGAGGGGCGGAGGCGTTGCCCTCTACATCAAGAAACGTTTAGAGCGCCAAGAGCTGTCTCTGAAGAACAGCCACAAGCAGGTTGAAAGCTTATGGGTAAGAATTAGAGACTGAGGCAACAAAGGGACCCCTGTGGTTGGTGTCTACTACAGGCCACCCAGTCAAGGAGAGTCTATTGACAAAGCCTTCTTGCTCCAGCTGCAGGAGGCATCGTGCTTGCAGGCTCTCGTCCTGCTGGGGGACTTCGACCACCCCGACATCTGCTGGAATACCAGCACGGCGAGCTGTAGGCAATCCAGGAGACTCCTGGAGTGGATGGAGGATAACTTCTTAAGCCAGGCAATAGACAGCACTACCAGACGGGATGTGATACCAGACCTGATGGTCACCAACATAAGTGAGCTAATCAGTGATGTCAAGATTGGAGGCAGCCTGGGCTGCAGTGATCATGCGCTGGTGGAGTTTGCAGTCCTGAGGGACACGGGTCAGGCCAAGAGTAAAGTCAGGGCCCTGAATTTTAGGAAAGCAACTTCCAGCTCTTCAAGGAGTCAGTCAATAGGACCCCCTGGGAAACTGCCCTCAGGGAGCAGAACAGAGCGGGCAGATCTTTAAGGAGGCTTTCCATAGAGTGCAGGGGCTCTCCATCCCCAGGCTTAAGAAATTGGACAAGGAAGGCAAGAGACCAGCATGGCTGAGTCGAGACCTGCTGGTCAAACTCAAGGGCAAGAAGGAAATGCACAGGCAGTGGAAGCAGGGACAGGTCTCCTGGGAAGAGTACAGGGACACTGCCCAGTTGCATAGGGACGGGGTCAGGAAGGCCAAGGCATGGATGGAGCTGAACTTGGCAAGGGATGCGAAGAACAAGAAGGGCTTCTACAGGTGTGTCAGCCAGAAGAGGAAGGTCCAAGAAAGCGTACCCCCCCCCGAACACCACAGGCAACCTGTGGTGCGGGTGGACATGCCTGAGGGATGGGATACTATCCAGAGGGACCTGGACAACCTCGAGAAGTGGGCCCATGTGAACTTCACGGGCTTCAACAAGGCCAAGTGCAGGGTCCTGCACATGGGTCGGGGCAACCCCTGGTATCAATACAGGCTGGGGGATGAAGGGATGGAGAGCAGCCCTGCCCAGAAGGACTTGGGGGTGCTGGTGGGTGAAAAGCTGGACATGAGCCAGCACTGTGCGCTCGCAGCCCAGAAAGCCACCCGTGCCCTGGGCTGCATCCCCAGCAGCGTGGGCAGCAGGGCGAGGGAGGGGATTCTGCCCCTCTACTCTGCTCTGGGGAGACCCCCCTGCAGTGCTGCCTCCAGCTCTGGGGCCTCAGCACAGGAAAGACATGGTCCTGTTGGAGTGGGTCCAGAGGAGGCCACAAAAATGATCTGAGGGCTGGAGCCCCTCTGCTGTGAAGACAGGCTGAGAGAGCTGGGGTTGTTCAGCCTGGAGAAGAGAAGGCTCCAGGGAGACCTTATTGCGGCCTTTCAGTATTTAAAGGGGGCTTCTAAGAAAGATGGGGACAAACATTTAGCGGGGCCTGTTGGAATAGGACAAGTGGTAACGGTTGTAAACTAAAGGAGGGGAGATTTAGAAATTGTTTACAATGAGGGTGGTGAAGCACTGGCCTGAGTTGCCCAGAGAGACGGGAGATGCCCCATCCCTGGAAACATTCCAGGTCAGGCTGGACGGGGCTCGGGGCAACCTGATCTAGTTGAGGATGTCCCTGCTCATGGCAGGGGGTTGGACTAGATGACCTTTAAAGGTGCCTTCCAACCCAAACCATTCTATGATCCTATATCCCTGGACTGTAAAGTAAATCTGCCACTTAAGCTCGGCAGAAGCTTCAGTTTTGGGACCAAACGCAGAGAAAAGATGAAACATATCCTGTAACAACAATAGGTTATTTACTACATTTGTGTTCTTTCAAAATGCTTCAACAAACTAACAAAATTAAGATAAATTTAGGGGGTTGCTAGACAATTCTTTACATTAATTGCAGTTTCTGCATTTGAAAGCTACAGCACTGAATAGATTGTCGTTGTTGGATAAAAACTGTACTTTTAGCAAGTCAAAAAACAAGCCACAACCCAAACCCTAGCAATCCTCATGTCTGTTGTTACTACTTCAGGGATTAGCGAAGCAAGATCACAGAAGAGTCGGTAGACCTGAAGGTATGTATGTGTCTGTGTGCATCAGTAGCTACAGTCAAAAGGATGAGAAATTAATAGCACCCAGCACTGCAATGCTGATAACCTCCAGATCCCCAGCTCTTCAACCTTCATGATACATTGAGAGACAGAGAGGGACTCTCCATGTTTCACAGTAAGTTTGGAGACCCTGTGACTGTCACCTCACCTTCACGCCACTGCTTCCAAGAGCAAGAAAGAAGAGGGCAGTGAGCACAACAGGCCAGCGAAGTAATAAAGCATAGGGTAACATGGGAATCTCACGCTCTTTCATTTCACGTCGCTTGCTCAGTCCTAGGGCCCGGGCTGTCTCAGAAAAAGTCAGATCACATATTCTGCATCGGATGAGGTGCCCCTTTCTGGGGTCAGACAGCTGGGCTAGCCTCGATAGCCTGAGTCACTGAAGAAAGATAGCTCACTCCTTAGGAAACCACTCAAACTCAGAGCAACCACTGAGGCCAAGAAAAAGTATCAGACACACAACTCCTGTAATTTATACCGAGGTAGAAATCACCCTATCTCAAAACAATGGGAAAAAAAAATTAACAAAACAGTTTACTGGCAACGGGCTAGTACATGTGCTAGATAAAAGGAAAACTGCAATAAAAGGAAAAAGAAATACAACACATACATTAATAAGACTGCAGTCCAAAGCTTATCAGGCTCTTGACAACTTTTCTTATTATTCAAGCAATAAAAAGAACCTTTGGTTGTGCAGTTTTAGTAGCGGCTACCCACACCAAAAGTCAGATCTTGGTGTTTAGAAATAAGGTCCCAAATTGCATTTTAGCATACTATAAAACAACAGGTACTTAAATTTAAACACCTAGATAGTTTCATAAAAACTAACACTCAGAACCTGAAGACTAAATGGCCTGTGTTTCACAGTAATGAGTAGCAGCTAATGTTAGAGATTTTAAATTATGTGATCAACACTTTCACAAACTCAATTACTACTTGACATATAGAGACAACACTACATAGATTCAGTAATCCAGAACTGGATTCTAGCTCCAAATTTTAAAATTTCAGTAGAAATATATTTTTTAAAAAACCCCAGCTCAGTCTCTTTAGCGAGAAAATACTTTAAAACTGGACTGCTATTTATTTCTGACAATTTAAAATTTTTAAATTGAATACGTGAAGCCTTTGTTTCTTGGTTAGTTTTGACCATGAACACATTAACCAGGTTAATTTTGATTCAGCTCACCGTGTGTCTGCAAAATGCTTGAGCAAAAAATGGAAGGAATTGCACAAGAAACAAGGCAGCATAATTTGTCACTAGTTCAAACTTAATACAGCCTAGAAAAGGAAGCAGATATAGAATGCAGGAGAATCTGGAAATTTTACAAAAAATCAAAATAGAAGATATTAACATAGGAGAATAGGGTTTATGGAAGGCATAAAGTCAGTAACAGAAAAAAGCAGCAAAGCAAGAATGCTTTGGTTTGTTAAAATGCTTTTGAAAACAAAAACAACCACCGCCCTAAACCTCCCAGAGAACTGAAAAAGCATTAGGAGTGTAAATAATAAGGATAATTCCTTAAATTTACTGCACAGGAACAAAAATGGTTGTTTCAACTCTCAAAACAATACAGCAAAGTTACTGTTCCTATTGACAAAAATTTTGTAGTCCTTTACTGACATAAAGCATTGTTAAACATATCAGGACAGTATTTTTGAGCCCTGTGATAAAGATGATACAGTTTCTAAATTTAAAAAAAATTCTCCTATATTTGCATACTGTCCTTGTAATTGTCCTACAATAAGCTAATTCTATTATAGTGGTACACATCAGAGTAAAACATTCAGTGTTGACTTAATTTAAATGCAAGAAATTCAACCTGTCTTAGTATAGAGGGCTTCAACCATCGGAGAGTAGTAACAGCTGCTTGGTGCCCAAGACACAGCATACTTCCTCTTCTAGTCACATTCACAGTTTAGTGTCTTAACTGAATTCTTAATATGTGTCTATATAGCTCAAAATAATTCCCTCACTTGATTCCTGAAAATGCTGAAAAATCACTGAAATTCTGAAGAACCTTTATCGCATATCTCAACAAAGCAAAGGAACTGTGCTTTCCTGCACTAATTTCCACGGCATTTTATATCAGACTTGTATGACATTGTTTTATAAAATTTGAGCTATCATGAACAACTAAAGTGCTTTTGGGATAATGCTGTTTAATAAAACCTCATTTTTACAGCAAAAAACTCAACAACTATTTTTTAAAAAATGCTGAATGCTTATAGGAAGATGCAGTAGCCAAAAGAAGTTAAAAGAACAACGACAAAAACACTTTTGGAAAGCTGAGTAATAGAACATTGGTATCACATGTTATAGCACAGTTAAACTAATGCTAATTTAAGCATAAAGATCTACTGTTTCAAAACATAAATTGAGAGTATGATACTGTTAGTGCTAGAAGGCAGCTTTCTGCATTGCTCATTTTAGAGTGGAAATTGATAGTACTTCCATTTAAGAATTCCTTCTAAAAACGTAACTTTATTCAAGTATATTCAAACATACATGCCATAACATAATGTTTAAAAAAACCCCAAAGCTAACAAGGTGAAGAACACAACTGAAAACATATTTTACATTCATTCACAGAAAATAAAACTGGAAATAATATAAGATAAACTGGTTTTAAACATCAACCATTTAGAAGGAAAAAAAAATCTGTACCAAAGATATTGCTTATAAAGCAAGAAAAAGCAGTCCTTATCTTGCTATTTTTCAAATATTTAACATGGTATGCAAACATTATCATGAAAGACATGACACAATAATTTTGTTAATAATGGAAATTAAGAACAGGACATGCAATTGCCTTTTAAACTGTTCATAGTTTAATGGAATGAAGACTCTAATTGCCTTCTGAACAAGCTGTTATGCAAATTTCTAACAGAATTTTATTCAATAGAGTAAGACTATTGTGTCCCCATTCAAGTTAAACTACAACATTAGAAAAGTTATTGTCAGAAAACTTTATAAAACACATGCACATAAACCACCATAAAATAATTTCACGTTGTTTAATTAAAAAAAATCAACCAAACAACCCCCCCCTTCCTAGAGTTGCCTGACAAATTACATTAAAAGAAGCCGCTTACTTTTCTGTCCTCAGGTTCTACGCAGGAACTGCACTCTGCTTTAGTATCCTGAAAAGACAAACAAAGAAGACCACGTCACAAACATACGGACCAGGGCTGTGGGAATAACTCAGGATGGAGAAAGGGCAAAGTCTGAAAAGTGGGTTTCTCAACCTATTACGCTTTACCAAACTGTTATTTTTGTATAGGTATTATATTTAAACGTATAATGTTTAGTATTATGGCTTTAAGTAAGGTTTATTAAACTTTATTACTTTATTATCTGCTTTATAGTATATGTTTGCTTTTTCTACTTGCATCTTGAGGAAAATATAATTGTTTGCTCACTCCCTCTTTCTTTTTTCTTTTCTTTTAAAATTAGTAATGGTAGCTTAAAAAATATGGAGGTAAACTTAAGAGGAAACAACTGCCTAAACTTCTGTCCGTTGTCAAGCGTGCTAACTAGGACTTGATATGTTGAAGATATTTGTATCTGAATCTCATTGCAACATGCAAGAATAATCAAGCATCTATCTAATATAAATAAGTGTATATTTATGTGTGTGTATATATGTATATACACACATATATTTTGGACTTATGTTTTCTTCAGGAGTCAAACAAATAATCTTAACCCTAATGACACCCAACACATTCCTTTTATTCCTAAGGTATTTGGACTCTCATTGAACGTTCGGATTTTTGCCAGTAGACCTGAAGACATGCAGAGATGATCATTATCACAAAAATTATGATCTGAAAGGTGTTTATTTCTTCATGTCATCGCTTTGTACAAGAAGTCACTGTTGGAAACTGAGTAAGCCAAATATAGTTCAAGTCATTAAACTGTAGACAAGTGACCTATTAATATTTTTCTTTTGTTTTCAATTTTACTTTTCTAGTGAGGGCATTCTTGGAAGCTAATTTTGCTTACATACTGCAGCTTAGAGATTTCTATTGGAAAAGAAGCAAGTCCTTCCCCAGCCTCTCACTGAAGCTAGAACTACTCTCATCAGATTTTAGATTATTGGCTAGAGTTACTTGCTACATAAATCCCAAATTACAAATTTAAGGCTGATGGCTAACAGCAGCTCCTATTAAAAATGAAAATAAATATTAAATAAAGAAGTTATGTTTCTTCAACACTAGGCCTATTCCTCTTAAATAAAGGACTGGTATTATTTCAATGCCAAAGACTTCCTACCTAAGCCATATATCCATAAAAGATTAAAAAAAATGAAATCATTCAATCAAGTACGATGAATTGAGGTTTCCTGAAAAGAATACTTTCAGTCACAGCAAGATATGTTCAAGATGTTTTCATAAGGCATATCAAGCTCTCTGTCACTTCTTAAGCAGCATACTTCCAACAACAACAATCTTTGTTATTCTAGTTTCATATATGAATCAGTACCTCAAATACTCTTTATATCAAAATACTTTTCATGGGGAACCAGACTGTACTTTGTGGAATGTAACACTCAAAAAATTTTCTTTCAAGTGTGACTGACTGGCAGTAAGTCTCTCTTACTGGCAGACAGCCTCTCACCTCGTCTCTCCTCCCATTTGGTAGAGAAGGAAATACTACCTCTGCCTACAGGCTGACTTTTTGAGCTTGTTTGTATATTTACATTCAGGGGGTTTTGGTGAGCGAGTGAGGAAAAAAGCTCAGCTTTTTAAAAGCTTTCTGCCTCAGAGGAATGAATTCGAACTCCATTAACACCAGTGCTCTTTACCTGCTAGCTATGCCCTAAGTCACCTTTTGGAAATAATGGAATGTTCTTTAACATATTTATTGGTTAATCAAAAATGAAGCATGTCTTTTCATATTACCAAGGAAAAGGGTGGCTCTACCTCATACTGACCTAAATTAACTGAAGGCAGAATAAAGCAGCTCCTATCAGATTCCAGTCATAGCTATTACAAACGCTCAGTATGATGAATATACCTTGTTCAAGACCCAACAGTACTCTGATCCCTTCCACTGTCTAGATTTTAGTTTGCTATTTTGCCAGCATCATTTCCCACTAAAAGCAATTTTTAAGAAACCTAATTTCATATGCATTCTCACTCAATATGAATTAAAAACGCAGTTTTACCTGGATAAAACAAACCCCCTCTTCCTCCCAGCACCGTTTACCTTACATGGTTGTCTACGACTAGTAAGGCAAAGGGTGCACATTAAGCATGCAGCCCAGCTGAGAACAGTCGAGGCCAACCCAGCTGAGACTCTCAATGCTGCAACCAGGAATTAAAGAGACAACGTGCCTGGAAGTTAACTGGTACCAGGAACGGATAAGGAAAAGATACAGGCTGAAAATCAAATGACATCATTTCTATTCTGTGTTTTATCCCTGAACATTAGACATTCATCTCATAGTGTTTCATTTTCTATCTAAAGATATGGAAAGTGAATCTTACAAATTAACCCTTGCACCGTTAGCAATGAAAACTACGTACATATGGTTTCACTATTACTGGATATTGAGGCCAGCAAGAAAGAGTGGTATTGGCTTATCTTTGAAATCATGTAAAGGGAGATTTGGGTAAAGAAATAGCTAAATGTCTTCAAGAGTAGAGAGCTGAATTTGGACTTCTGCACAAGGACAAGAAAAAAAAATTCAGGGTCCACTGTTATTTTATTATTTCTGGTATTCCAAACATCAATTTTAAAATATTGCCTAACTAATTTTTTACAAACTTGCTTTAGGTACGTTATGAGATAACAACAACTTGGACTGTAACAACCATTTAATATGTAACACCATACAAAGCCTGACTTCCTGAACAGGATTTTTCTTTACCAATGGGCGAAATCTTCACAAATGCATATGCTTTATTAAGGTATAACTAAGGTTACTTAAAGAAAGACTAAAGTAGAATTCAAGAATCCTCAGTCCAAAGGGGTTAAACCAGTTGGAACGAGTTAAAAATTTGAACAGTAAAAATTTGTGCAGTAGGTGAAGAAGAAATAATAGGAGACTATAAATAAGTCTCTTCTAAAAATCAATAATTTGCAAATTTATTAGCTGAATAATAAACTGTAATTTGCAACAGGTTTATATTTAAAAACAATAGTAATAGTTTGTCACTTCTGCAAAAACAGTTACAGGAGTTGCTTGTTGTGCATCTGATGTCTCTAAAAAGTCTATGATGAAGTCTTTTGGGAAGAAAAGCAGTCAACTACTTTGTTACCAACTGTAAGTGAGCTCTGACAGAAGTCATCCCTGAATGACAAGAGTATTTCATGTTAGGGATGCGTGCGTATCTTAATCTTTAATTGCCCCAGCAAAACAAATCCATTTTTCTGAAACAATTACTGTTAAAATTCTTTAAACCAGTGAAGTTACTGGCTTCACTTCAAATATATGTTTAAATATAAATATTTGAGTATATATCATCTACATCCTAGATATACCTCTTTTAAAGAAAAAACGTACACAAAAACTAAACTTTAAAGAAATTATCAAAATGAATCCTCTGTCAAGCTCAGAGCAAGAAGGGAAGAAATCAGGATGTTCTTCTCTGGGAGACATCTGTGCTACTTCTTGTAAGTGCAAAATGACAATGCGCTGTCATTTTAGTATGTGTATTGCAAATTTCCCAACTGTATGAATTATTTGAGATTGAGAAGTACTATGGCTGTAAAGCAAGTGTAAAATCCTGTAAGAGTTGAACAATACATCGGCCACTTTCTTTAATCTTGTTACATCACAAAAAAGGTGGCAAAACCAAGCAAAATCTGTTCCTCCTGAAGAATTATTATTATTTTAGACAAATTATAGAATGATAGAATACCTCATAGGATGTTTCATGGGAAAGATGGAAAGAGTGAATTATAGACATACGCTGCCACTGAGGCAGAAAACCCTCTCATCCATTTCAGTTTAAAAACAACATAATTCCTTTTTTTCTCTAGGTGTCACCGCATAAGAGCCTATTAAATTAGATTCTTATAAACACATTAAGAGCTCTGTTTTTTACGTGGCAGCATAAAAGAAAATTGTCTTTTTTGTCTGTTATGTTGGGTAGCAGCAACAAGGAAAGAAAGCAAGGTTTTATGCAGAACATCAGGAGCAACACAGGACAAACACAACTTTTAAGAGTTGAACAAAGCGCCGTAAGGGACACTGCCACATAGATGTAACACTAGAATTGCATTGAGATGGTAAAATCATGCTCACCTCAGTGTTTGCAGGCATAGAGTTCTGAAAGGCAGCCTTTAAATGTTCCTACTGAAATTTAGTCAGCTTAGTGACCAACTGGTATTAAATTTACTGTTCTATTGAGTACTATGGCCTACCAGATAGAAAAGAGAGACCAAGAGGAACAATTCTTTCAGTGATAGTTTGGAGACAACTAATGATTTAGATAACACTAAGATCCACTGCAAGCGCATAGTACAGAATACATCAGATATGATACCCACTTTATTCCTGAGAAGGCTCCCTTTCCTCACCCCAGTTGTGCTCTGTTTGACCGTTCATATGCTTCAGGGCTTTTAAAGCTTAATACGCTAGGCCCTGGGGAAACATATCTACCACCTTCATCCAGTATTAGCATTATACAGATGTTACTAAACAGAAGTAAAAGAAAAGGTCTAGAAAGTAAAAATAATCATTGGTGGTAGCATGACGCTGCATGACATTTTGGCTTTAGGATGCAGCAGAAACCTCCATACATTTTATTTTACATAGCTTCTATAATTCTACATTTAATTCTACTTCTTGAATTGCAAATAGAAGTAGTGAAATCAATATCCTCAAGTAGCCATTAGCCATGCCAACATAACTAACACCTGTACATGGCTCTGTACTTTAGCATACACTTTTCAGCTTGTTATCTCCCTGCTATCCAAAACCTATTTCCTCTACTTCCCTACCATCGTAACACAGAATACCAGAACCAAACCAAACCAGCCAACCAACCAACCCACCCCCAAGAAATAAGCAAACTGTATAGGCTAAGAAACCTTTAGAAAAGTTATTTGCATTTCTAACTTTTTTTTTTCCCCATGTGAAAGTAATGAAATACAAAAGGCAAACACTACTCCCATGACCTGTATCAGAAGGAGGAAAGATGAGACTTCTGGAAGTTATTTCAGTATTCCCTCAATTGCTTTTGTCTGTAATATCAAGAATGGTCAGTAGGTGGAAGCAAATAACCTTGTAAAATGTTGTTCAACTTCCCTACAAAAGATAAATCTATTACACTGACCAGGTTGGTCAGGTATTTTACACATATTCTTGGCATTCCAACAAGTGCTAACACAAATTATGTCTTTTCTTCACAAAGCTGGCTTCCAATTTCATAAAAAGGCTGTACATTTAGAAATAAAAGGCGGGGGGGGGGGGGGGGGGTGTCGGGTTTAGAATTTTTAGAAGTGAAATGGATTCCTTTTAATGACTAAAGCATTATATATAAATAATATATAATTATATATATAAAGGTAACCTGATGCTAAACAAAACAAGAATATATATATTTAAAATTAAAAAGTACACAATCAAATTCTAGGTTATTGATTTTTCTGGATATTTTTATTAAGTGCTTAAATATATCAAAGCCCTGAATTATTGAGGAAAATACTTAATCTTTTTCACTATCCATTAGCCATTATATTTCATTATTGCTGCTAACGAACAGGCTGCCAGCTGAAGAATTCATTTGAATTTCATATTAGTTCTATTTTATCCATCCCAGAGAACAAATTAACTACATAGCAATACTTACTGAAGAAAATAAATGAAAAATGAAACCTTAGAATGTGACAATCAAGTCTTTACTAAGTTTGTCCCCAGCAGCTGAAGGACTCGTGCAGAAGCCTCATCAGATTAAGAAACCAATTCCAGGATTGTAATGGCTTCAACAGTTGCAATGTCAAAGACGTAAGAAAAGAGCTTTATTTATGAAAGCAATAGCTTCATCTCTATTTACTAACATTTCGGGACCAATAGAGGCTTGTGTCTACAAGCACAAACCAGAAGACGACTGGGTCTTAATTGTTTTGTGTTGCCTCAGGCCTGTTTGTCTGGAGTTAAAAAGGAAATCCATCTGATCAGGGATTTAAAATCAAGTTTCTCAAGACTTTGGGGAGCTTATTCATCTTGTTTCTAGCTAAAAGTAGGCAGACTTTAAGAGGAAGGTTTACAAGACTCTTGGAAACTGAACTGACAAATTTTATAATAAAAAATTACTGCTTGTAAAATACTGCTGTATTTTTAATGTAGATTTGAAGGGACTCTTGTGTGTGCCCTCCCACACACCCACCCACCATCCGGCTGTGTAAGTGGATACCCAATCTCTTCTTTCTTCTGATTCTCGTGTTTTGCTTATGTTCAATTTACAATTTTCAAGGCTAGCAAGAGCTGAAAACTTTTTTCCCTCGTTTGAGGGAACAGGTACTGCTTGCTGATAAAGCTTTATGGAGTGGAGTATATGAAACGTTCTCACTTCTTTTCCTCCTCATTCCTCTCACCTTTATGAATTACTTGTCCTTTCTTAAATACACTCTAAATACTTCAAGATGCAAAGGCACATCTCTTTGCAGAACAGAAAGCAAGCCTTTGTATGCCTCACAACTCATCTATTTTCTCCAAACATGTGTTTTCATTAGTCCAATGATGCAAAACTACCCGAGTGTAAATCTTCTGCCTATGTCCTTAGATCATCACAACTGCACAAAACGTAAAAAATATGTAGCGTTTTCAGAACAGATGCATATAATTTTAAGACATAAAGCTATCATGTAGAAGTATATAGCTCTGTCTATAGGAATTTGCTGTTGAAGCTTAGAAAAATATCAGGTTAAGACTTAATTTGGGGACTAGTAATATTTAATTTTCAAAGATGTTAATACAAATTATGTTAGATAAAGTTATCAGTTTGAACAGCATGAAAATATTTATGTTTCCTATATATAACATCATTTTAAACTAAACTCCTTTTCTATATGACCCTCTATTCTCAAGGCTGAATAATGCCATGCTCAATACAAAGAGCAATACAGTTGCATCTGAGTCCACCTTCAGTTTCAGATGCAAAGTGGGAAAACATATGCATTTTTCCATTTCTGGGTTTCTGTGGAATTTCTAGTGAATCTTTTGAAAATCTGATTATACCTCATTTTTGACTAATTTGGGAAAAAAGTGTCACTTCAGGAGCAAAGTCAGGTTAACCACCATCACAAGAATTTTCAAACCTGCAAATTTTAACAGTTTTAAACTTTAAAACTGATTGTTTTTAAATTGTAAATGTTATTTATCTAATAATATCCCCGTAGGTGTCAAGCAGATCAACAGCCACATAAACATTAGTGTATTTTAAGTCACTGAAATCTAGGTGATCAGTATATATTCCCAAAAACTCCAAAGTAAGAGTTGTCGATAAAGCCGCCGGTGTGGTTTGAACACAGACTACACACTAGGCAAGCTGGGTACGATGGCACCTGGCAATATATACCCAAAGTGCAGATGTAGCCTTTAGAGAAAGCAATCTAATCTGACAGTTTATGTTTTCAAATTAACATCAGCATAAGGGGACAAATGGATTCCTGGAGAAATTTATCTTTTTTAGCCTGGTTTCCTAAAGGAAACAAGCATATAAATTTACTTTGTACCTCAAGTACCTCAACACCTTTAGAATACACTTATTAAGTTCAGCCACATTTGACAGGGAAATAGAAGCCCCAAGAGTTATTAGTTCCTGCTTGTGTTTTTCGAGTGGGGACTGTGAGGACACAGGGTACAAATCTGTAATAAAACTATTTCACAGTTAGGTCCACTGTTCACAAAATAACTTACTTCAAGACTGAACAGGATTTTTGTTGAAGTTTTGAACAGAGTCCAGTCATTTTAGTGCTAAATATTGATAAGAAGTAAACATAAATTTAACTGAGGTAGCAAATTTTCAAGCTTACAGAGTGACAGGAAAGAAATTTCTTAATGAAAGAAGGTGTATGATGACTGCAGCACTAAGAAAGTAGGTGCCCATGAAAACATTCTCTGTGAAAAGATATTTTCTCTTTGCTATTACATTAAACTTTTGATTCAGTCACAAAAGGATGAGTTTTATGTTTTTAATATATATTCATAAAATATGTCTATTTCCCTGCAGTAAAAACAGTTACTTTCATAAAAAACTGGTTATGTATTCACTATGCTTTTTTGAGCAAAAAAGCAAACCAGAACTTCGTATTGGAATCAAGGCTTCACTGCATAAACAATTGCCTTGTATCTGAGTATTTTAAAAAAAAAAAAAACAACTAGATTCAATGCAGGCAAGAAGTGTCTCCTCTTTCTAAATCAGTATACTGGTTTTGGCTGGGATAGAATTAATTTTCTTCATAGTAGCTGCATTTGTGACCAAAACACTGTTGATAACGCATTAATTTTTCATTTCTTGCTGAGCAGCGCTTACGCAGCCTCAAGGCCTCTTCTGCTCCTCACCCCGCCCCACCAGCGAGTGGGCTGGGGGTGCAAAATAAGCTGGGAGGGGGCACGGCTGGGACAGCTGACCCCGACTGACCAAGGGGATATCCCAGACCGTCCAATGTCGTGCTCAGCAATAAAAGCTGGGGGACAGAGGGAGGAAGGGAAGACTTCTTGAGTTATGGCATTTGTCTTCCCGAGTAAACATGATGTGCAATGGAGCCCTGCTTTCCGGGAAATGGGTGAAACACCTGCCTGCCGATGGGAAGCAGTGAATGAATTCCTTATTTTGCTTGCTTGCGCGTGCAGCTTTTGCTTTACCTGTTAAACTGTCTTTATCTCAACCCTTCTGATTCTCTCCCCCATCCCAGTGGGGGGAGCGAGCGAGCGGCTGGGTGGTGCTTACCTGCCTACTGGGGTTAACTCACAACAATCAGAAATTTATTATTTTTTCAGCTTCTACCTATTCACAAGTGTGACAAGTGGTCAGGTCACAAATTATTTGGTGCTTCATATACAGAAACTTTATTTCAACTTCCTAGCATACCTCTGCATCAATTGCACTAATAAGAATGTGGTAACAAAGGCATGAGTGAAAACTGCATCCAGAGGACTATTCTTATCATGAGCAAATTAAAAAGAAGCTCTGATGACTACAGCTATTGCTTTAACGTCCAAGAGAAATACAGAATTTAACTAGAGCCTCAGATGGCAAGCTTGTATAATTTAGAATGGCCACAGCTTTAAGTCAGTTTCTTATCAACCAACAGTCAGACTTTTTTGTTATTGTTGGCAAGAAGAAAGCGACCGAGATGTGATCTACTTTCCTCCTTCTATGCCTAGTGTGGGGTATACAAGACCAGTTTCCTCTGCAGTATCTGCCAAGCTATACTGTGATGAAGACATCAGAACCCACTTCTTTTCCAAATCTTTTTAGGAACCTCATAGTTAAAAAGATACTGGTGAAATAAGAGCTCTGAAAGGCTCCCAAGTAACAACCATTCACATTGCACGTACAAAGAAGCTAAGACAGCCCGTAAGCGAAGGCTGCTATGGAAAACAAGCAGAAACAAATGTTGGGGGCACAGATGTGTTACTGCTCAAAACCAATCAGCACCCAGTATGCCCAGTACGTGCTCTTCTCCTGAATGAGTGTGCTGGAATTCAAAACGTTTACTTTTCATGTAAGTGTCTCAGTACTAACGTACGTGTACTTTTGAAGTAAGTATACAGATGATGTATTGTTCCTCCTACTTTTTCTTGGCTGTTTTTCCCCCAAACAGATGCTTCAGCCTATACCACCACTAAAGTGCCAAGAACAGGTTCACTGAGAACAAATGACCCTGGCATATTTTTTGCAGAGGGATGACTTTGTCTTAGTACTGGTCAAGAGACACATTACACAGTAGCAAAAGAAAAGAAAAGGAAAACAAACAAACAAAAATCTGCAAGGCCCCTGCACACCACACCACCCCCCCCAAGCCCCCCTCTCTTCAATTGTCACCACAGATTTTGCGGTTTTGTGTATGGATTAATGTGCATTGAGGAACTAACCTTCTTTTAAACAAGGATTATCGATTTCTTAGTTGTAATAAAGACTTTTTAACGTCTAATAATTCTTTTTTTTTTTTAAATTGAAGTGCAGATAATCTCTTCGTGTAACACTGTGTAGTACGTGAAGACACTTCAGTATTCAGTATACAACTGAAATATAATAGCTACTGTATTTGTTTTAAAACTGATTTCACTGTACATACTGACTGGCAAATTCCCCCCCCAGATGTGTATGAAAGATGAATGCATAAATGAGCTACAGCATTTGGAAAAGAGAGGTGCCAAAATAATCTCAAGGCAAAAGGTCAGTGTAACCAGAAGTTAATTTATAAATGGATTTGGATCCATCAAAAATAAGAAAATCAGTTTCTTCCTCTTTTTTCTGAAACTAGCAGAGAAATGAAAAGGAACAACCTAGCCATTTAAATGCAATTTTTCTAAGGGTATTATCTTTATTAGTCTCATAATCTGCAATTTCTCACTCACTAGACAGGTTAAGTCATCTATTCAACAGAGAAAATCCAGTAGGAATGAAGCATCAGGCATCATACTATGAACTTTAGGAGCTGTACAGGAATTAAACCTCAAAGGAACCTCTATAGCTCTCATTTTCCCTCATGTCTAAACACAAAGCTTTTCTACTTAAACACACCGACCATGAGCTGAGCCTTTGTTTTGGGGCTGCAGGCTCTCTACCGCACTGGATAAGGTAAGAAGTTCATCTGCCTTAAAACCTGGTCTCGCATTGAAGCGCCTGTACTGTCTCTGGGGCACTGATCGCTAAGACTGTTCTCTGACTTCTGAAGGACTGAATCAGCGCCCTAGGAATGGAGTAATAAAGAAGTGAGACACTCAGAAAGCAGTCTGTAGCAAAAGCTTAGGGAAGGTGTATAATGTCTCCTGCGCAAACTATGCTTTGTATACACAACACACGTATACACATCAGGACTGCTCTGGCTCAGAACCCTGGGCATCAAGCCTGCTGTATAGTAACTAGGTGTCTCTTTCAAATGTTAGAATTCATACCAACATAGATCTCTCAATCCTAAGGAAGATCCTCCGTCTTTTTGGTAGTAACCTTCAACTATTTGATGCTTGGTAAAATTTGAATGTTGCAGTTTATTAATACAGTAGGTGATGTGTGACCCAGGAAAAAAAAAAGCGTGCATACTTATTTCAAACTTCCATTTAAAATACCATCTTACCAAATCTTTTGGCATTATTGCCTAAAAAAAACCTGCAGAAAATAAAGGATTGCATATTCTGAAATGCCAACTCAGCATGTCCAGAGGAATCTGAGAAAAAAAAAGTACATCAGAGCTTTGATCACCCACCTCCACATTACATTTTCTATATGTTCTTTCTACATTATAGGCTAAAGATGCAACTCTGTGCTGTTTATAGAAGTTTTACTTCCCGTTTAATCAAGTTACCCAAGTATGAATACTGAATAGTATCTAAGCCGCACAACGTAAAACAAAGTTAAATGGAGCCAGTAGATCAGTTTCAAGAGCTAAAACTGGATTACATGAAAACCTATTTTTGATGGAGCACAAATGGCACTGTTCCTGAATTCAGAACATTTCCTTGATGAATTATTTTCAACCCATGGTAAGTATAACTGCATGTTTCCCTTAAACTAAAAAGTTGTTAGAATCACATTACAGCAGAAAAATATTTCTCCCTCTTTCTGTATAAACCAGGTTAATATACTTCTATTTGATCTGGTAATTTTTTAAATTACTTTTTTGGCAAGACCAATTTAAAATTTATGATCCTAATATACTGAAACTTTTCTTTAAAGACTGAACACAAATTCTGAACCTTAGAGAAAAAAATCCACAACTTCTCTATGGAACCTTAGTTTAGCAGCTTCTGCTAATCAATGCTACTATAATTTAATCTAAGATGAGTATATGGAACATAGGCTGACAGATGATATATGCTTCCCATTTTGCTGTTCACATTAACAATAACTACAATAGAGCACACGAATGATAAAGACCAGATACTCATTGAACTGTAAAATCCAATACTCTTTACTAAGGCAGGGGGGGTGAGGGGTGGGGGAATCTAAAAAAATGTGTGCCTCAACTAATAGCACTATATATAGTATGTAACCTGGCAAACGATGTGCCCATAGGGTGGTTCTTTTTTCTTTATCAATGCAAGGATCTTACTAGGGGTAGCTCTAATTATAATAATAATTATTTATTAAAACGACGGAAAAGAATCACTGTTTTAAAGTAAATAGGCTGAAACTTTTCTATCTAACAAATTGTGCTCTCTATGTAAGTGAAAAAAAAATTATTTACAACCTGATTACCTGATTCAGAGAAAGTGTTTCTTTAGTTGGTTTCCTGCCAATTAACCAACTTCTGATTTTATTTATACAAGGGTATCAAATTACAACCACTCCTAACAGCTGCACACTCATAAAACTCCCGTTTCTCTGCTTTTAAGGCAAATTTCAGGGCTGAAATCTTAACTATAACTTAAATGATAATCAAGTTCCAAATCAAACTGTATCATTGCTATATTCAAACAAGAAAAGAGAGATCCCATGGTATTGCTGAGCTGTTTCTATCGAAACGATCGCTGTAATGTACTGATGTACTTTAATGTGCTGATCCAAAACACAAGAATTAACATGAATGCATCTCATACACTTAGAGTAAGGTCCAGAATCTTTGTTAGAGTAAGACCAAATGCTTAAAGTCCCGCATCAAATGTAAGAACAGTATTTTTATGTCTATTTTAACCCAGTATTATAAAACAGAGTGATATTTTAACAATAAATTCAGTAACAACAGCACTAAGCCCCCTAGGTCTCAGTTGCTATAGCCATGCTTTTACCGAGTAAAAACAGGACTACAAGAACACTAATATATCCTCTGGAAGAAAATTATTATATACACCCTTCTAAAACAGAAAGAAAAACACTATTATGTCTTGTCATAGCTGAACACAAACGAAAGAATTATAGTAGCATCTTCCATTAAAATAGAGCCGATGTTCTTTAAAACATGTGTACTTAAACACACACATAATTAACTGCTTTTCAACACCCACTAAAGACAAAGTATCCTAAATTGGCTGTAAGTGGTTAGAACAAAATATATTTTAATCAAAATAGAAAATATTAAATGCATTTATAACATAGCTTGATTTGTTGGAAATTCTGATTTTTAGAAGAATTACAGATGCATTAGTATAAAATTAGGAAAAGAAACTTTTTTTGGTCGCCGCTTTTATATAGCCTTACTTTCAGTTTTTGTTTAAACATATGACAGATTTGTACATAAAGGTTACCCTTAAAAACATCTGAGTCACACAAACAGTCTCTTGCATGATCTATTGTCTCATGAAAGAAGTGTTACAAATCCCAAAGTAAAAATAACGTAGTGATTAAAGCAAACCAGAAAGTTGTTAGGATGACCAATGTTAACTGAAGGAATCCTGATAAAGACAGTTATTTCCCTTTGGAATTCCCAGAATGCTGTGGAATCGCAGTCCTAGCTGGTATATGTTTTAAAAGATACTTAGTAAAACTGATTGACAATGAAGAATTTTCAAGTAAAATAATCTAAGATCTGCTACCAGTTTTGTTTCCTTGTTTCTGTAGCTTTAAATTCCCACCAACTAGAAAGTATTTCTTTTTGCTGCTTGTGAATTTTTGACTGCTTAAACTGATTAAATATGCAATTTCATCATTGTTCTTAATATGTTCAAAATAACGTCTAAAACTGTGGCTAATTTTACAATACAAATACTGAAAATCATCATCACCATTTACACTGTAATTGCTCTTACTGAGCCTAATGATTATTAATGATGCAGCCACAGAAATACATTCTATAAAATTATGTGATGATAATCAAATTATAATATTTAGTAAATTATACCAGATATTTTCCGACTACTAACATTTTGTTCACTACATCAGGCTGGAAAACTCCATTTCTTAACATGGTATAATGATACAGTAAAGACAAAATCAAGTTGATGTTCAAGAGATTGAAATAAGCTTCAGAAAAGCAGATCCAGTACAAGGTTTTCTACCAAATACGAGATGAACACTGAGATTCTGTATCAGAGCTACTCCAACAAAATACTGTCTGTACCGGCCAATTCAGAAAGCTAACTTTTAAAATTTAATTAATGAATAAAGGTTCAAAAGACCAAGTCAGCCCGTATCAAAATTATCAAAGGCTCTAGAGGTCTACAATCAAACAACAGATGAAGCATACGTTATCTTCTTTTGTCCTCAGACCTCCTGCAATGCTGAAAAAACCAAACAACAACAATAACAAAAAAGCACTTGCAAAATTAGCTACCCAAATGTGCATGTCTTTTGAAGGCTTCAGTTAACTACACTTTACATAATTCCCATCTGGTATCCTCAAAAGCAAAAATAACAGTATTCTCAGTTGTCACTCATGGCAACTACTTTATCAGCAACTGTCTGTTACTTTTAAAGAACTTCAAAGTGCAAAGGGAACTCCATAAAAAAAGGAAAGTACAGAAGGAGCTTTTGATCAGCAGGTGGATTCCTTTGTATATGAGACTAGTAAAGATCACGAAACATTTTTCAGAGTCTAAGTTTGACTAGAAAATTATCATGGATAATTCATACATGATTCTGTAACTATAAAAAAAACTTACTCTAATACATATAAATACCTAAAACCAATATTTAAATTAACAGAAACGGGTAGAAGGAGGCAGTAATGACAGTAAGACCGCTAACAGCTACCTGTAGTTCAACAGATGCAGAAACTCCGACATCCTGATATGGACCACACAAGGTCTGTGACTGCAAGCCAAAAGCACAGACCGAGCCACCACGACAGAACGAGGACAGAAAGCTGAGGTTTCCGTAGCCAACATCTAGAAACACCTCTCCCAGTCTAACTTCTTATTGCTCCAAGTTCATAAAGTACGTTCCATACAACTGAATTTGCAGAGAAGACCCTCAAATTGAGTCATACACAGGATTTCTGACAGTTGAAAAAAAGCCCTAAAAACTGCATTGTGTTTTTGATACACCCAAAAAAAAAAAAAAAAAAAAAAAAAAAAAAAGGCAGGGCGAGGGAGGGGATTCTGCCCCTCTGCTCCGCTCTGGGGAGACCCCCCTGCAGTGCTGCCTCCAGCTCTGGGGCCTCAGCGCAGGAAAGACATGGACCTGCTGGAGCGGGGCCAGAGGAGGCACAAAGATGATAAGAGGGCTGGAGCACCTCTGCTGTGAAGACAGGCTGAGAGAGCTGGGGTTGTTCAGCCTGGAGAAGAGAAGGCTCCGGGGACACCTTCTAGCAGCCTTCCAGTACCTAAAGGGGGGCTACAGGAAAGCTGGAAAGGGACTTTCTACAAGGGCATGGAGTGACAGGACAAGGGGATAATGGCTTTAAATTGAGAGAGGGTAGATTTAGATGAGACCTAAGGAAGAAATTCTTCACCCTGAGGGTGGTGAGGCACTGGAAGAGGTTGCCCAGAGAAGCTGTGGCTGCCCCATCCCTGGAAGTGTTCAAGGCCAGGTTGGATGGGGCTTTCAGCAACCTGGTCTAGCGGAAGGTGTCCCTGCCCATGGCGGGGGGGTGGAACTAGATGATCTTGAAGGTCCCTTCCAACCCAAACCGTTCTATGATTGTATCATTCAATCTTGCTAATCTCTGAAGCTGCTGCAGGCTTTTTTGTTGATGTTTTCCATAGCCATTCCCCCAGCAGATATTCCAGCTATCCCCACCAGTTATCCATGTTCTCAACTATGTTGTTCCCTACAAAGCAGTATTTCTTGTTCTAACAACCTTGTTTTTTCACATTACTTTATGACAAAAAAAGGCTGTTAAATTTTTTCCTGCAAGATGAAGTAACAACTCTTCATCCACAAATAAGTATCACAATGACTACAAGTCTCAATCATCTTCCTTTACTAGAGCAGTCATACAGTATCTTTGCTAATGCTATCTCACTATGGATGTTTGAAACCTTTAGCAAAGAAAAGAAGCTTAAGTATCTTTATCTTTCCTTTATTCTCATTTCGGATTTGGATACCTAGAAAGAGTTTGCAATCTCTGTTTGTAGACATTGCACACTACAATGATGAACAATGATTTACTTGGTATATTCATAATTTACTGTTTGAGTTCAATTTTGGTACTAAGTAGGTTGTTTATTTTACTCGCAAGTCTGTTTCAGGCTTACTAATGACCATGGAAAATATACCGAATAAGAAGCTGTGAATATGACTTAAATGTTTCAAGGAAGAAGAAATTGGGAAAATTACAGTCTACAACAGTAAAAAGGAGTATTTTTTTGTATCTACTTTAGAATATGCCATATGTTTACATCCTCCACGGAAATGTTAGCAATCATGAGACTGTGATGATACCTTAGTTAACTGCTGGTATATTTTTACAACTATACACTTGGAGAGAGAAATGATTTGTTTATTTGAAACTAGGAAAATATTTCCAACTCCGCATCCAGCAATACCAGATAGGTTCAAGCCTAGAGAGATCAAGTAGACTTGAACAGAAGTTATTCAGGAAATGGTATTTTGGCTGATTGAGAAAATCAGTACCTGGTAATTAAGGAGAAGTTATTGATAATAACACCACAAACATCATGAGCTGAGACGCAGAATAGGGCATGTTCGTCTATGAGAAGAGTTCTACACACATACAGACAGACCTTGGTCTGGACATGATGTAGGCAAACAAATGCATACACAGTGAACTTTATAGTAATGCCAGTGGAGTTTCAAAGCTGTGTTTAATGCAATAGAGTAAGAGGAGAGAAAAGCAAGATAGTATGGTTTGTTGTGGTTTAACCCGGCAGGCAGCTAAACATCACACAGCCGTTCGCCCACCTCCCCCCTCAGTGGGACGGGGAGAGAACTGGAAAAAAGATAAACTTGTGGGTTGAGATAAAGACAGTTTAACAGGACAGAAAAGGGAGAGAAAATAATAATAAGAGAATATACAAACAAGTGATGCACAATGCAATTGCTCACCACCTGCTGACCAATGCCCAGCCCGTCCCCCAGCAGCGGCCACTGCCCCCTGGCCAACTCCCCCCAGTTTTATTGTTCACATGACGTTACGTGGTCGGGAATATCCCTGTGGCCAGTCGGGGTCAGCTGTCCTGGCTGTGCCTCCTCCCGGCTTCTTGTGCACCCCCAGCCTCCTCGCTGGCAGGGCATGGGAAGCTGGAAAGTCCTTGACTTAGTGTAAGACCCTGCTCAGCAACAACTAAACCGTCAGTGTGTTATCAACAGTATTCTCATCCTAAATCCAAAACACAGCACTGCAGCAAGCTACTAGGAAGAAAATTACCTCTATCCCAGCCAAAACCAGGACAGGTTTATATTTGGATAGGAAAACTGTCAGTAAGAAAAGGAGCTAACAGAATGGCCTGTAGAGAAATTGTATGAACTGGGATCCCTAAATGCTGAAGATAGGATAGCAGAGATGGGAGAACAGGCCTCCTGGCTCAAGAGTAATCTAGACCACACTACAATAACCTAAAAATAGAGCTGAAGTGTTTCCATATTCTTCAAAAAAAGTACTATAACGCACTTGTTAGTAAGAAACACCTTACAGTAATGCTGCTACTTACTTTCAGCTTTACCTGCTGTCATGGTTGCACTAACCATCATAAACATAGAAGAGTCATTCCAAGTCCATGCACCAAAGGCTTATATTTCAAATATTGCCCTGAACAACTAAAAGACAAACAAAAGGAAAGAAAATGAACTCACCAAATTCATCATCATGGGAAAAAAAAAAGTTCCCTTTCTTGGGAGGTTCTTGGGTTAGGTGGAGCTTCTCCACAGTCCTTCCTTAGCCTACGAGTTCTCATTTAACCCTCCCTGGTAACTTAGTGAGGGGCAACACTTACAATAGGGGAGACAAAAAAGACACACATTTCCAGGGGAGAATAAAATGAGCACACACTTCAGCACACATTCCCAGCTGCGCAACTCTGAGTTGGATCAGGACAGCAGCTGTCTTTATGCAAATGCAAGCCAGACAGAATCCTTTCAGTTACATACAGTATGGTAATCCCAAACATTCAGAAAGAATGTTGAGAACCTGCAATCAAACAACCTCAGATGTTTAAATATCTGAACAGTTATGTGGCGTCACCATTCAGATACGCAAAGCACATGCCAGAGGTCTATTTGTTAGATAACACTGGAAGGCTGCTACTGTAGTCACTTGACAGTAGAGCAAGTGAACAGATTTGAACAACCCTCTTCTGAAATTCTAGAGATACCCCTTGCTATTGCAAATATTTCAGCATAACCACTGTAAGGAAACTTGTAATGAGACAGGCTCTGGTTCAAAGAAGCTAAAAATGTAACGGACACATTCAAGGATCTCGTAGTGTAACTTTAAGGGTGATATGCACTACAGCTCTACAACAGCATAGGACCAAAAACATCACCTTTCTAGTACTATAGAACTCATATAGCATAACTTGTAAGGAACTTGGTGCAACTGGAAACGCTCCAGCTACTTCCAAGATCTCTCAGAAATACAGGGTTGGTTCTGCATGCTGTAAGTAGCCCATCAGCAAAAACTGACCTCCGTTGGTCTCAGCATGATTGGCTGATCTGTTCTGTCTGGAAGGGACAAACGCTCTCCCTTAAACAGCTTCTTTGTGGGCTATATCAGAACTGAAGGCATTGATTTCCTCCTTTTTAAAATACATTGCCCAGGCAAGAAGTCGCCTCCAGTCAGTAAAAGGTGTATATAATCTAGTATCTAATATAATTCAGCATATGGTGCCTTGCTGCAATTGGTCTTACTTCAAGCCAGAGACATACATTGTAAATCTTCTAGAGGACAAACAAGTCAGCGAGAAAATACTCACAGCAGCTTTGTGACTAAAATTACCCTTTACGTATTGAAAACAGCTGAACAGTAGAAAACAAAATGAGTTGTAATCTGAAATATTATTAGCATAATACCTTTAAGGTCTTTTCTTTCAAGAAGAAACATTTCAGAAAATGTTAATATGTACAGTTTCAACAAACCTCAATATGGTGTATTAAAAAGACACAGTGAAAGCTAAAAATTCAGTTCATTCAGTATACCACAGTGTTTGAATCTAGGAATATAGGACCACAGCAAGGTATAGCAAAGGTATGCTTACAGCAAACTGCCCGTTTTTAAAGTTACTGATGCAAATATTCACTATTTCTTTCATTTATGCGTTAATGTTTTGCAGCAAAACCAACAGCTGCTTCTGATTACTCACATGAGAAGTAGTTTCCTAAATTAATGATATTTAAACCCAAAAGACATAACTGCTTCATTAACATAACTTGTCCTTGAAGTCATTAATATTTAAAGCGTGAGCACAGAATTCCAAGATAAGAACATAAAGTGAAACTAGAAATTAAAGCATCACGCACATAAAAAATATTAATAACATTAGATTTGTAAGAGTAATGAAAATACAGAGGAAGCACTAGCAAAACCTGGATATTACCTACTCTTCTGTTCATAATTACTGTGAATCATCACGTCCCCAAACATGCAGTAAAAAGTTGTGTTCTTTTTACCTCAATGACCTCTCCCTCTGTATATATGATGTCATACAATACTGGCATGAGTGCATCTTGCGACTTGTAGACTGAAGAAAAGGACGGAGACGTGAAGATTTAGATCAGCAGATTTATCTCAGACATATTTTCTAACTATAGACACATCTGTGTGGAAAAAACCTGTCTTGAAAGATACTTGGATATAAAAGAATATTAAAAGATACGAAAAGAAGCTGTCCTTAGCAAAGAGCTGGGTCAGAGCACATCATGTGACAAAGACTAGCATTGCTCCTACCATCTGAGGGACACGCAGTTTTTAAATGTAATTGAGAAATTTTAGAGTATTTAATACAAATAAATCCCCTCATGTTTAACTTCAGGTGAAAAATATTTGAAGTTCTAAAATAATGAAGAAGTGAAAGAAAAAGTGACATTTCATTAATTATTTTTTGATTCAAATGATTAATAAAATCATTGCATAAAGTAGAGTGCAATTCAGCATTTTATTATATAATACAAATGTGCAAATATAAAAAGCCATAAGGTCTAAGACAATCATATGTAAAAAAAAATCTGATTAACTGCTTATTAATTATCTACAAACCTAGATAAGTTTTTGTATGTTAAATTATCCCAAAACTTAGCAAAGTTCATATATATATTAACTTATTTTTCTCATTAGAATAAAGCAGTAAAAAATATTGCAAGCCACTAAGATGGAGCATTTCTCTATGAAAGCAAGCAAAAGGCATAGATTCAAAAATAAGTTTAAAACAAGAAAATAACTGAATACAAATTTAGTTTGCTGAGTTAATGATACATTTATACAATTATAAATATTATGAACCCTTGTTAGTATGATAAGACAATTAGCATTTTCACTGTTTCAAATTATTGAAAGACTGATAGTCTAATTTTTTCTGCTTCATGTCTCATTAAGGACAATGTTCTCAATCTTTTAGTAGCTTAATAAAATATTTACATATCTTCTCATTAGCAAGAAGATGAGTATAAAAAGGTACCTGTCAGAATACTAATGTAAAGCTATCCCAGTCCATTACTTATTTTTCCTTGCAGAGAACTATAACCTTCTGGACAAACAAAACTCCAGCCACAAAAGCAAGGCAAAGAGGTCAAAGTCAATTCCAAAGCTATCGCTTCCTACCAGAAGTTAGCCTTCTCCCTTGGCATACCAA